>VZRX01018726.1:0-24969 GCA_013398075.1 Notiomystis cincta
TATATACACACACACACACATGTGTACCCCTTCCCTTGTACTAATTAAAATTGTTTAAAGGTCCATGAGTAAAAACCTGTCTGCAAGTGAAAAGCACCGAGGAGGATTATTCTCTGGATTTTTTTATCTGAAATGCTGCCCTCCACCAAAAAATTTCTTATTTTTTAGTCTCATCTCCTACAGAAATAACACAGGGTGATGATCATATCTAAATATTTGGAGCTACTTAATTCTTTGTAGAATATTTTGCAGAAGAAGTTGCCTGACAGCTAATCAGGTTTTCTAGAATTTTGTAAAAACAGACGTGGCCAAACAAAGGAAGAAAATAGTAACGATTTTCTCACAGAAGATGCAGAATTAAGCTGGCCATTATGACATAGGACAACCAATCTGGGAGAGAGGATACATACCTGAACAACAGGAAAGATTCAGCTGGAATTTATTCTCTCTTGAATTACAAAGCTGCTCAAATGCACATCTATTAAAAAATTATACTCCTCATTGCAGTGGGACAGAAATTATTGTTGCCATGAAGGACTATTTAAAAAATAAATATAATATATATGCTTTATATGTACACATATATATGCACATAAAAATAAGGACGCATTCATGTATATGCATAGAGAGAAACTTTGAGGCTTTATTCCCTGTTCATCTCATATTGCCATTAATTTTATGACCATTTGGAACTCTTCAGTGAATCATTCTATTCTACATAATGATGGAATATTTTCATTTTGGAAACTATTAATATGAAGGTTAGCACATAAAAGAAGAAAATCATAATAGTAACATAAAAAAAAGTAATATTTATTTTCTAAGAGGACAACTGGCTACATAGAATCTCAGATTTGATTAATGTTCTTTAACTTAAATTAGTCTCCTCAGCTTTATATTTTTTTTCTTTAATACAATTATGTTAGTTAACTGCATCAGCTATAAGTTCATTCCATCACTCAGCACTTTCTCTATCTAATAATTGATTTCTGAGTTCTCTTTATATTTATGTATATTTTCATTGTCATTTAAACTCTGTTCTACTTGACCTGAAAGCTCAGAGAGATAATCATTCTTAGTGTGGAAGGGCATATCAGATAATACGACTTTTGGGCAGATGTACAGCCCATTTGGTAAAAAATCTGTCAGGATTGCTGAGCCCAAACTGTGGTGGTGAATGGAGTTACATCCAGCTGGTGACTGGTAAAATGTGGTGTTCCCCAATGTTGACTGTTGGAGCCAGTTCTGTTTAATATCTTTGCAAATGACCCAGATGAGGGGATCAAGGGCACCTACAGTCAGTTTGTAGGTGACAAGAAGTTGGGCAAGAGTGTTGATCTGCTGGAGGGCAGGGAGGCTCTGCAGAGGGATCTGGACTGGCTGGATCAATGGGCTGAGGCCAGTGGTGTGAGGTTCAACGAGGCCAAGTGCTGGGTCCTGCACTTTGGTCTCAACAACCCCAGGCAGTGCCACAGGCTGGGGGAAGAGTGGCTAGAAAGCTGCTCCATGAGAAAGGACCTGAATTATCAAATTTGGGAACAGGCTGCCCAGGGAAGTGGTTGAACCACCATCCCTGAAGGTATTTAAAAGATATGTAGATGTGGCACTTGGAAACATGGTTTAGTGGTGGACTTAATAATGTTGGGTTAGTGTTTGGACTTGATGATCTTAGAGATCCTTTCCAGCCTAAATTGTAAAGTTTTGTGCTAAACAATTGCCTGAACAATTTACAAAACTGATTTTTCTGATAAGATGAAATTTCCACATGTCCTTTAACTGTTTCTTTTTCAACATAGACACCTCTGTACTACTTCATATTTTTCTACTGTGTTATCTGACTATCTTCAAGCAGTTGTTGAGCAATGACTTTCAGCTGGAACATGCACCTGTTTTATTTATCCACTTTTGGGTGTGGATGATTTATGTCTTTTATTTGTATGATGTATTCTACATTTTGACTCTTAAAGAATAGGTAAAATAGGACATTGTGAATGCAGAGAAGTAGGTGAGGCTGGATCTGATTCAGATCTTCTAAGGATTCTTCCTACAGTCTTGGACAAGCCCAGAAAAAAAACCCACCTAAGTTCTTCTTCTTTCCTTGAAATACAGATCACTTTAATAGAATATTTATTTGGTTTTGAGTACTACTTCCTGTCTCCACCCATTGTTATTCATTTTTTAACTTGGAGTAATCCTAGAGTTTTGTCTTTCTGGAAATCTTAAACCAATTTCTTATAGAATAGGTGATTAGATATACTTGATGGCATCCCATGTTGCTTTAGCAGGATATAGATTTATTTATCTTTCTGCAGGATAATGTCATCTGCTTAAGAAGCAGCAGTTGCATGTGTATTTAAAATGTCATTTTTGTTGTCTCTTAGTCAAAAACTAGGCCACCTATTTTTTAATGACAATGAACTCAGCAACAGCACACTCTGTGAATAAGCATTGTGCTATTTTTGTTCAATTTATAAGACGGAAGTCAAGCAAAATGAGACATTCAATGTTCAGATAATAAGAGAGAAACCACATGAAGGCTTTACATTTTTTTCTTTTCCTGTTGAATACCATTGAACTAGATAAAAACCTTTAGCCTCTAGAAAGTAAAAGAACTAATTAAGCTAAACCCAAAATTCTATGTTAGTGCAATAGGCTAAAAAAATAAATACTCCTACCTTGGCAAAATGACAATGTTTGCATTTTTGTTGTTGTTTGAAAATAATAATGATTTCTCTCTAGATGTGGTTTTAATGATTCAGTATTTTCCTTCAATTAAAAGTTATCTTTTGTTCAGCTGTCAAAAAAAATTCCCAAATTAATTACATCTAAAATTTATAATTTCTTCTGTTTTTTTTTTACTAGGTTTATAACATTAAATCACATAATTTCTGACGAATGTCAACATCTTACATCTTGACCTAGATTTTGGCTCTTTTCCAGCACACATGGTCTGGTTTAGGTGTCATATTCGAGGAAATCAGGTTCTGCACAGAGTATCCAGCCAAGTACACTACTTTATTCCCAACTGCTAAATGTTGACACTTTCTTATATCAGGTTACTGTTTAAAACAATGTCCTTGGGAATTATCAGCAAACTTTACTTTCTGTAATACACTAATATTATACACGGGAGCCAATTATTGAAAGTGTTACGAACAGATGGTGCTCTAAAGAAAGAAGTAGTGTTCAATAATGAAACATAATGGGCCAGTAGACTACATAACATTGTTAAAATTCTTTCACCTTTTTGACACTTGAGGAGTAAAATTTAGTTATTATTAGTGTATCTATATTTCCATGGAAAAATACTGCTTTTCATTAAAATGGCTTCATTTTAATTACCTTTCTGTAAGAGACCATTATTTTCCTGGCTTTAGAGGACAGCTATAGATGTCCACATGTATATGCAAGTATTCACCAAGAGTTCATGATGAGTCCTTCCCTTTTTCTTCTCTTCTGCAGTCCTTTTAGCCAAGAGTTTATGATAAAAGAGCCAAAAATTTCTACCAGAAAATTAGTGTAAATCCTAGGATGGGTTTAGTTTCATTTTAAGTTACAAGTAAAATTAGCTGAGTTGGTCTTCACAGCTCTAAGTGGGCTAATTATCCCATTGAATTTTAATCCGTCTGAAAAAACTACTCAAAAAAAAAGTCACACCTAGCTGACAGGGCATATACCCACTCTTGAACTCTGATTAATATAAGTGCATTTTAGAAGACATCATTCAGTAGTTTAACATCTCTGAGTGATAGGTGAAAATTACATGAGGGTCACCTGTCATTCAGACCACCCATATCAGATACTTAGTGTGAAATACATCTCTTTCTTCATACGTTCCTTTAAGGTCCATGTGACTTCCCACACTGTAGTATTAGGAAGCTGCAGATTCTTATAATGTGATATTTCTATTTCATTAACAGAAAATAAGGAATAAGGTCTTTAAATCTTCAGCCTTCATAATGCCTTTGAGTCCCTGCTTAGGTACCTTTTCTATTTTTCCAAAGGGCTGACTTTGAACTGATAGCTTTGAAAGAGCTCAGAGGGAAGGAACAGACTTCCCTGAAGGACTAGAAAAGCTTTGCTGAAATATCTATCCCATAGATTATGAAGTGATTTTAAGGGACTGATTGAATAATAGTAGTTCCATTTTTGATCAAAAAGGTAGGAGAGAAATTATTAAAAACTATGATGGAAAGTTGAAGGACTGCTAACATCTCTAATAGAATGACACTTTTGAATCAATTTTAAAATGGGTGATATGAATCACCAGCTGATTTTATCCATGCAGAATTGCTAAAAATACATCAGAAATCTCCTTCCATCAGTAAATACAAAGCTGTTGTGCTGTAGCTGATGGTTTGGATTCAAGTTAAAATCTTAAACTGAGAAAGCCTCTCTTAAACTCATGAACCTCTTAAACGTATTTTTTTGTCTTTTATAATATAGTTACATATTTAATGCAGTATCAGAACCCCTCAGAATACATTTGACTTAAGATTATTTCAGTGTCTACATAACCATAAAGTGCTAATCCCTACAGCAGGACTGAGTTTTTCATCTCATTTAGTAACACAGGGCTTTGAGAAACTGCTGCTATTCTTAGATATAAAAGCCAGCTATTGGTTATTAATTATGGCTAAGCCTCAGAAATTTCAATTTTGAATGAGAATCTTACTTCATTAGATGTTTTACTGAACATCTTATTAAATAATTTAAACTAAATATTTGAGAATCTTGTGAAACATTAACACCTGAAGTCTCTGGCTGGACTTGCCCTCCAATATCATTGCATTTTTCTCCTTTTCCCACTGTTAAGCTACAACAAGGTAAAAACCAGCTTTAATTGCCCATCTCCCATCCTCCAGACAATATTTTGGAAGGTGCAGGCTTCCTGCAGGTGGTCTCCCTGGAGTCTATGAAGAAAGAAGCTTAGCTGCTGGGATCTGTCATGGAACAGAACAAGCTTTCCAAGGGATTCACTGAACTGAGGTGGACCCTGCTCTTCACAGCACAGCAAAGCCAACCTCCCAGGAGGCTCGTGGAGCACTTGGTGATAAAGAGTATACATCCCCTGACTTCAGTTTCCCCATATACTCAGGATATCCAAATGTTATCAAGTGCTCTTACAAGACAGGATGAAAGCTGTAAATAAGATAACTGGGGAAACAAAAGAAATTTTTCCTTAAAAATCTCAGCACGGTTGATTGCAAGGTTTTTGTTTGTTTGTTTGGGCTTTTTTTGTTTGTTTGTTTGGATTTATATATATATTGTTTGTTTGTTTGTTTTCTTTTAATTGGCACCTTTCTCTAAACATTAAAAAAACCCAAACATACTTGTAGCAGTGGTACTAGCTCAGAATATATAATCTAACCAGTCTTGTGGCTTTGAAAGGAAGAGTTAACAATTTTTTTACAAATGAATAATTTTTGTTGAAGTAATATTGCATCTTCTAGCCCTGTTAATTTTTCAAGACACAATTCCCATTTATTATCTTGTAAGGTTTTTATTGATTTTATGAAAATAAGTGTAACAAGAAAATTAATGAAATTTTTTGTCTACAGCATCTTACAAATACAATGAAGAAAGAGAAGAGTTCTACTGAGGTTTACTGGCTTATCCTTTATTATTCTTCTATATGTATTATATATGAAAAGCAAAAAATTAATGCAAATCAATTATTTTCTTCCGTGATGTGATACAATGTAAGCATTTTCTTTTCATATGTGTTTCAAAAACATGTTTATTTTTATAAGATGAGCATTTTTTTTTCCTAGAGGAGGAAATGCGTGTTTTAGCTGAACCATTTCTTTGTCCTATATTCTGAAAATCATATTTATTTGAATCTGTGATTTTTTCTCTGGATCAGATCCAGAAAGAGAAAAAATTAGTTTTGGCTTGACAGTAGTTAAAGCTTTTTAAGTAAGTAACATTCTGATTCTGCTGCTGAAAAGTGAGAAGAGGAAAGCCAAATAGTTTCTCATGATCATCTTTTCCTTCATGGGACCTTAATGTCCCTTGGAACTGAATGCAATGAACAGATAAAAATTCCCCCACAGAATATCCAGCTGGGAAACATATGCTTCATGCCACCTCTCCAAATCAAAATTAAGATCAGAGAGAAGTAGCAATGGAGTCTACTGGGAGATGAGTTCAGATCGGAAAAGACAGGCAAGAGTACAGAAAATGTGCTGAGAGTATAAGGAAATTTCATACATATACAACCACTCTTGGAAAAATTTTGGTTTAATATATAATACACTTGGAATTTGAATTTCAGAACATTGCATTTACAAAATTGCTCACACAGGGAACAAAAGTATAAATGACAGAATGTTGCCTCTACAAATAAGTATTTTTCATACTGTTTCCTGGTTCCATAAATATATATTTACACCCACCATAAGGTGCAACTACTGAGAAAATTCTAAAAATAGACCCATAAAATGAACAAGACCATAATGAGGACTTCTAACCAAAGTTTGTCTCTTAGAATATTTTCACTGTAAAGAGTCCATTTTACTGAGACCATGTAACTCTGCATTTAGAGGATCACATATTATCTTAGTGGTTAAATATGCTTAAAGCTCTAACAATAAAAATTCCATCAGTAGGAAAAATAAGTAGCTTAATTTATTTTTGTAAGAGTGAGAGAAGAAATTTAAAATATACATTTTTCATGTAGATGCAAAGATTTTAAGTATTTTATTAATTTATTCCTCTTCTCCTGACCCACACTTCTCATCTGTTCTGAAGTATTTTGTGTACTGTTATAATTTTAAGTTTATTGTAAGAGAAAGCAGGTGTCATAAAATAACTTCTCTTACATGGATAGTGGCTTTTTCTAATATGTTAAGTAACATATATTACTAATATATCTTTTTAAAGTCCTTTCGTCCTTGGCAGATTTCATATGCACTTAGCAAGAAAATCTCTGGGGCATTACACTAATTGTCAACGAGAAAAGTGAGAAAACTAGGCAAACAGCATAAATTGCATGAGAAGAGTTGAATTAACATTGAATTAAAATTTCCTCACAAACTCCATTTAGGGTACTTAAGATTACTCCAAATGCATGATACCGAGAATGCAAATATATTTCAATATGAAAGTATTTGTTTTCCATTAGAGTAATGACATACTGCATGATATTCATTTTATGCATGATTATTAGTAGTATTCATGTTACTATTACTAAATTTCTTTTTCACAAAACAAATATTTCCAAGGTAAGGAAACAAAAACCTTCCCTATGGAATAACCAGATCTTTGTGGATGAAAGGGAACCCCTGCTTACTCTTGCCTTGTTCTGCTGTATACAACTGCCTCAGTACCACAGTCATGCCAAGATTTCCATGTAAACACTTCCTAAGACTCTTCTGAATGTTACTGTTGTTGGCTCCTTCCTTGATAAAAAGAAGTAATAGCAAAACTGCTGTGAAATCAGGAGAAGCTGTCTTGATCTAAAAAGTAAAAATCACTCAGTTATAGGATAATACTCATCTTAAAACCACTTCTCAAAGGAACATTCTTCCACAGTGGTTTTGTTTATAAAAAAAATTGAAATTTTACTTCCTCCAGACACACAAATTTGATTCCTAGAGGGTGTTAATAATTATACAGAAAAGAGATGGAATGACATAGAAGGCACTGCTTTCTCTCCCCTTATTAATGATTGTATCATTTTCTCTTGAACATTTATGTCTAGTTATTATGCACTGAATTTTGCACTATATTATTCATTTGTTATATTTGCTATTTATTTGCCCACTCAGCAGGGTACAGATTGTGTGTGGGAGTAAGTTCTTGCATTGTGACTGCACAGCTTGTTTGTGGAGGATTGCAGCTATCCCAGGACAAGCTCGTGGAGTCATTGGTGCACAAGAACTGGCATTGTGCAAATGAGCCAGTTTTAGTCCCAGCTCTGGGGAAGGGTGAGAGGGTGTCCTGTCAGTGTCTCTGCCTCATTCTGCAGTTATTTTCTTTGGGAGAAGTGAAAGAAATCTAAATCATCCTGCTAGATGGCTCAGCTTTTCTGGCCCTTTCTGGAAAACAGTTTGTGTTCAGGACAGCATTTTTATACCTGGAAGCCTGTGTGTGCATCATGTACCTCTTACATGAATTGAGTCCTTTGTGGATTAGTTTTGTGGAAAGATCATGATTTTATCCAAAAAGTAAATTTTGAAAGAGTTTTTTGAAGAGCCTCTCAAGGTTGCTAGTATATATTATATAGGCCATATTTTATGTTCATATTAAATTGTGTTCCTTATAATTCTGTGCATATTTATTAAAGGGAAGGCTAAACTAACATGCCATCTAAGTGAAGAGATGAAGTTCTGCTCTCTGACACATTTAAAAGTCTGCTAGGAGGGCTCTTACTTGAGAACATGCCTTGCTGTATCTCATGCTAGAGTGACAGGCTTGGTATACTAGGGCACAGAAATATAATCCTATCTAATGGATGGTAATGCTCAAATCTCCTGACCTTGAAGGATAAAAATGAGAACAAATCTTAGATATTTTTGAACAATTCTGGTTCCTTCCTGTAAGAAAAGAGATACTGCAATAAGAAAAGTTACACAAGGGTAACAAGGATGATCAAAGGTATGACATGGCTTCTGTAAGGAGGGTGTTTAAATCCAGCAGTCTGACCTGGAAGAGAAGTGATCTAAGGTGGATATGGCAGAATGTCAGGAGTGTCAGAGAGAAGGTAAATAGGGAAAGATTGTTTACTGTCTCCTCTAATACAAGATGTAGGGAGCATCAGATGAGACAAGCATGTCTCAAGTTCTAAACAGAAAAAGAGGAGATACTTCTTCAGGTGTAGCTATCCATGGAATTCTCTGCCACAGGAAATTAGACATGCTCTGACTGTAAGTAACTGAGTGTCACATTCATGAAGGAAAAAAATGCAGCCAGTGACAGCTACACAGCAAGAGTAGTCCCTCTCTACATAGTGTCCCTAACTGCTATAGATTTAATGTGTATTTTAAGGAGTGCCTTTGCAGTGATTGCTAGACATCTGTTACTGGCTATGTCAGGTACACAAAATTGGAATAACTGCTTCTTTGGTCTGATATGATGTTATTCCTGTAAGTGTTTCTTGTTACAGAAAATTCTATTGCCTAACTGTAATTCCTTACTCATGTCCACAATTCCAGTTAAGGATTACACCTCATTTGGAAACTGATTTCTCTGGTCACAGAGGTAAAAAAGTCTGTGAATTTTAGAGCCATGAAGTATCTAGAGAAGCTTGCCTTTACACAGAAGCTATGCCAGGAACAGGAGGGGACTCTATGAAGTGCCAGGGGCTCATAGGAAAATGAAAAAACTCATACAAGCAAACCAAACCCTTCAGCATAGTCTATGATATTGAGCAAAAGTTGATAATACAGTATAGGTATGGAGTAGTTAATTATGATTGGGACTATTTCAAGTAAAAGAGCACATGATTGTCTCTGTGTGAGAAACCTGCTCACACCTTGCATGTGTGTGTATGTGTGATGAGTTAAATTAAACCTGCAAGGGAATAAAGGGACAACTGTTCCTTGTCACCTGTCAGTGAAAATGTCCTCAATAATTTATATTTACAGCATGTGTCACAAAATGGACATATGCTTTCAGAAGTGTCTATATACCCATGAAAGATTTTCAAAAGCTAATCAGAAAAGAAATGGGACTGTTTCTTCTGAAAATCTCTCATAATATTCACCAAAATATTGCTTTTTAAGAAACAACTAGAAATAAGGTTTTTGCTTTAATGCATACCGAAGTGTTATAAAATAGGGTTATTTTCATTTTTTGAGAGATAAGTCTCAGTTTTGTGTAAGGATATGTTCTCTCTCTTTTTTAATATTAAGAAAGCTATCAGTCTCTGGTATAGACTACACATTTCTGAATAATGTCTCTATCTCCTCATTGATGATGAGCCATTTTTCTAGAATTGGTGACAGAACACAACAAACTGTCCTTGTTTATTCTTTTGGTTGATTAAGTTCACAGTTTTGTAATAACATCTTTTGACTGGTTAACTTTGAATAGGTTTTTGACTACTAGGGGAAATAATCCATGTATTAGTGCTTTAGATTCCCCTGAAATTGCCTGTGATTTCACTATCTGAGCAATCCATAAGAACATTAACTAAGGAGGAGTGAGTGGGTAGGAGTAACTGTCATTATTTACATCTAGGACCTTTTTATAAAGAATACCTGCCCAGTTACTGCCTCATTTCTGAATCAATAAATAATATCTGTTGCTTTCTTCTAATGAGCAAACACTGAAAGGAGAGAAAATTATAGTGATGGTCAAATTCAACTCACCAGACCAACACAAAACAATTAAGTTGTGTTGATTTCATAAACTAGGATCACATTAGACCCCACATACACAGCTTTATCCCATATACTTTGAAGGTGTTATTACTCTTAAAACATTTCAAGCTATTATTACAGGAAAATATGAGACAATGACTAATAGCATGCATTTTTGTGGCAATTATGTCCAAACTGAAGAAGAATAATACAAAACAAGGGAAAATCAGTATTATAACCATGTACTCTTAATATCATAAGCATGAAAATAAACCAAAGCCCAAGATTTTGTGGCTTTAGGAGAGGGCTTAAAATGACATTTAAGAAATAAAATTGATTGATCATAACCACAGTGGTCCTAAATGTTCCTTTTTAGTTTTAAATATTACTCCTTATAAACAGTACTTTAATAAAGTTAATGCATTATTGTATTGGCCATCCCTTGATTTCTAACTTCATTTTCTGCATCCTGTGATGTTACAGATACAGTTAATAAGCAGTTAATCAGCTGTCAGTAATATATTTGTTACAATTTTCAGATAATTGCATTTAGAGTGATCCTGTCTAGAATATGAAGCAGGTATTAACAATGCTGTCCTTTACTTCAAGTAGCTAAGGTTTTTGTCTGGAAGATGAATGCATCTGCTCTTCTCTTGACAGACACACAAAGCTTTCAGCTTCTGGAGTATCCTGTTAGCTATCACTCTTCTCACTTTAAATCAAGTCGTTTTGCCCAATACCATTTGCATATTAATGGTAATTAATTATGTGCTATATTTGGCAATAGCTGCATATTGATTCGTTAATGAGTGTGATATTTGGTTTGTTATATTACTTTAAACTTTATAACAATTACCAGAGCATATGCATCTAAAAGAGTGAGTCTATGTGATTCTTTTCTCATGTCTACTTGTCTGTCCTTGTGATATTGTGATGATTTAAAGATGGATAAATAATCCTACCAAGTGAAAATATATTGATTGAGGTCCATCAGGATCTTGTACACACAAGACACTGTTGGATAGAATCAAACCATTTCTCTTATGCTGAGATAATAAAGAAAAATTCCCCTTTTTACTTTTTTTAATTAGAATGAGACATATGTACTGCTGATATTGCAGATTCATCCATTATTTACGTGTAGGCATCAGAAAATCATGAACTAAAATAAGGAATGAAAAAACAATGTAAAGCATGTGCTTCAAGAATAGGAAGGATAACTGGTTAGAATCTTTTATACACATAGGAAAAACATATACATACATTCTGATGTAGCTTGTAAATTTTAAAATGTAGTTTTGGGCTTGACAAAATTAATATTTTATTGAAAATTTTCAACTGCAAGACAACTGAATTGACACAAACTCCCAGCTATGTAAACATTTTATTTCATAGGTTTTTAAAAGCAGCATACCTAGACTTTCCAAGTACAGCTGAAGCTTATAGTTCACTGCAACAACAGCATCACAGTTAACTCTTACAGTGGAAGTTACATCTACACAGATAATTAGTTTTACAGGTTATATAAGGCCTGAAGAAAGAGCACTCCACTGACATGATTGGACTTGTTCTTAAAACTCCTTCAGAAGCATCCCTGGTATAAACTTATCCTCTCTTCAAACCCCACATCTTGGTGAGAAATTTCACTTTATAATTAAAAAGAGAAAAATAAACCTACAATTAGCAATTTTTCTCTTTTGGACTTTCTTCTCACATGTTTGATTCAGAGAAAAAAAAAAAGAGAAAGTGAATCTATATTAACCTACAATCATGGATTTCCTCTCTAGGTTTTTATTTTTAAAGTTTTTGGGGCACAATGCCAAAAAACAATCAATGTAAACCCTAGTCAGTTGGCACTAATACAAATACCCTCCAAGCTAATCCGTCCTTGGGCTTCAAGTATCTCTCATTCTAGAAAGAAAGTATGAATATTGGTCATTTAGACTGGTATTAGAATGGTATACAGTTCAAACAATCTGAGGGTTTTCTATGGAAGATGGCCTAATTCACACACAAGGTAGGGGTTCCTGATGGCAGAAACAGACATGAAATGTAAATTGAAGCCTAAATTTCATCACAGGACCTTGAAGCAAGGACAAGAGTCTGTGAGATGATTTGCTGAAGAGCCAGTGGAGGGTTTCAAGGAGGGAGCATCCATAGTCTGTCTAATTGCCAGCTAAGCTAATTTTTAATGGGCTAGAAAGAACAGGAGAACTAATGTCTAGACCCAAGCTGCATTCATATTTGCTGGATAAACCCAATATTTCATAACCATTTCCTGATTCTTCTTTTATTATTCCCTGAATCTTCTTTTAGCTATTCTCTTTGCACAAAAGGGCTATTCCTTTCATGGTTAAAGTCTGACAGTAATGCACTGGAACACATCAGCATGAAATACAGGGGTTTATTTTTATACATTCTTGATCATATTTTTAAAGAATAGATACTGAAACCACTTTAGGGCATAACTGAAGAGACCTTTTAAAATGTCCCTGCTGGCTGTATTGTGCTGATGATCCTGATAGTGAAACTGGCCTTGCTGATATAATAGTGTCTTTGCTAGGCTGTAAACAATGGCTTTAATCAAGATCCTAAATGCTTTACAGACAAAATGTTCTTTCAGGGTTTCCTGATTTTATGGAGTCAGAGCGAGTGTTTTGCTTTTCTCCCATTGTGTAATTCTCCCCACTCTCAATACCTTCTTATCCTTATAGATCTTGACAGCTAAAAACAATTGCTTAAACTACTTTTAATGCACTGACAGCTGTTAATATTATAGATTACTTAATGTTGTAAGTAATGCCTTTGCTCTGTCTTATCGAAATGGAAAGAAAAGATGTTCCAAGTTATTCCTCTTGAGAGCAGGTTTCATTCTGTTTCTGAAATATGCACATGAAAAAGGGAGGGGTGCACCCTTGTACTCAGACCCTTCTCACCTTCTAAAATGTTAGGTGCACTGGGGAACTGATGATTACTAAACAGTGCATCCACATCTCCACAACAAAATACTGATTAGGGTACTGGGATACAGCAGGAAATCAGAAGAGAAGCAAGCACTTATATGCACAGTGGAAACACCCTTCCACCCTTTCAGTTGATGTGGATTTCCTCAGCATCACTCCCAGGCTTAACTTTACTCCTCCACTGCAGATACCTCTCCTCCCTGCTTCATTGTTGCCACAGGTTCAGGTACACCCCTTCAAGGAGACATGGAGGGTTGTGGTCAAAGGTGTAGTGGTTTAGCTCTGTTGGCCTCTCATTATCACCCTTTTCTTGTACTTCAGGTGGGTCCTCCATGGGTCACTGTCCCTTTGGAGGAGTGGAGTGTCAATACCCTAAAACTTGGTGTCCTCTATGTTCTCTTACTCTGCTTTTCCCTGTCCCTGACTCTCTCCCCTGCATTTTCTGCTCTTTCTTAAACACACTTCCATGGTGGCACCACCACCGTGCCTTGGGGGCTGCAGTGGATCCACCTGGAACTGGCTGTGTCTGGCACAGGGCAGCCTGGTCCTCTGCTCGTGGAGGACACTTCTGCAGCCCACCACTGCAGCACCTGGGCAATGCCACCAAGACAGCTTGCAAGGAAATTTACAACTCCACATTGGAAGACATGTTTGCACCTTGCAGGAGACCTTTGACACTAGGGCCAAGGCAGGGAACATTCTTCTAGGCAGAGTGACACCAAGTTTGCCTGAGCACAACAGAATGTGAGAATACCACAGTCAATCACCTGAGCTACTTGGGGAAGGATTTTGATATCTCAAAGTATGGCTTTAATACTAACCAGCAAAATAAAATGGAGAAGTCAACTGGGCTTTTTTTATCGGATTTAACTTATTATGAATAAGGTCTTGTTGTTGTTGTTGTTGTTGTTGTTGTTGTTGTTGTTGTTGTTGTTGTGTTATTTTTTATTTTATTTTGGTTGGTTGGTTTTGGCGTTTTTTTTTTTTTTTTTTTGTAATATTCTAAATCATACAAAAGAATCAGTGAAATGAAAAGTAATTTAAGCCAAATAATAAACACTTTATCTACAAAATGTAGAAATGGAGTGTGTTCTTTTCTTCTGGAAGGCATTTCTTCATATTTGAAGTGTTTTGATAGATTATGACTCCACAGAGCTTTCTGAAGGGACTCCTCTTACATGTTCCCCTTTGAAATGCATTCTATTTCCAGTGACACATAGAAATCAGATCTATAGCTTTAGCAGCTCATTTTTGTTCTTGTAGGGGGAGGTTCTGAAATATAAAAAAAAGAATTGCTACCTGTGCAGCATGCCTGCAGCTTGGATTTGTGTAAAACTCTTTTAAGGATCCTTCCTCTCCCACTCAGATGAGTCTAAAAAGAGAACAGGAATTAGGATGGTCATGCCAGTGTATCTATAACTTGCTAAATGTATAAAAGAAACCCCAAACTTACTGTGGCCCTCAAGCAGCTCTGCTTATTGCAGTAATATATTATAGAAGAAGGAGCTATCGACCTTAATATCCTCTTCACTGATACTTTCCATGAGAAATGTATTTTTACTGTAGTGTATCCAGGGGTTAGCAAGAATCCTTAAATATTTTAAAGAATCATAGAATCATTTAAGTTGGAAAAGACTTTTCAGATCATCAAGTTCAGCCATAAACCTAACACAAAATCCTGGACCTGGCATTGAGGTTTGTCTTTTTATTCCCTTCAGGAACAGCTGCTTAGGGAAATATTATGAATGTTCCAAATGTAGGTATAGGGCAAGTGCTTCTGAGGCTTGTTGTACACATTTGCTCAGGTAAGGGTGATTTATGAACTCTTGAATGTTGTGCCTCATTTAGGAATTGGTTTTGACAGAACACCAATATCACCCAATGATCTATCTACCCATGTAGGAGGTATTTCAGTGTCTCACCTCCTCAGGACATGTATTAAGCATCATTTCTAAGGTGGATAAAAAAGGGCTACTTCTTTCCCTCACCAAAATAACCTCCACCTTGAAGAAAGATGTGTGAAGCCCAGCAAAGTAAGGCTACCCTATGCCTATCTCCATGCATAGCCCTATCTAACAAAAGTAAGGCTGAGTATTTCTGTGGCCTTTCCACTGCCAATCACTGAGGAAAACAGTGTCTCATAACACTGTATATAAAATTCAGATGTCTGAAGAGATGGAAGGGGACACATGCAAGTCATTCCTCACTGGCTCTGTCAGCTACAGTCTGCCTGCCTCTACTCGTTCTGATTATGAAATGAGGTAACTCTAGTGAGGTCTCCTGTTTATCCAAGCTGCATTTTCTAGAGAGGGTGTCCTGGGAGCTTTGGATACTTGCCTGTTGCGCAGTGTACCCACGTACAGGCAGAGCACAGAGTGGTTGCTAACACTCACCCTACCCATAGGTAGGGTGGAATAATTTCTAGGTGCCCTGCCAGTGTTTGCAAGCATGGATTGTTCAGTGTTCTCTCTTTTTAATTAAGGGAAGTCAAACTGAATAAGTTGAGATTTTTCATCAGACTTAACAGCTGCTTATCAGTCATAATATTTTGTATATATTTTTTTAGGAGACTAAAGCCAAAAAATCCCTGCAAAATCCAAACCACCAACCCACTATATAGTTCTTTGTATGGTAGGAAGAATGAATGTCACACTGGGATATGAATTCCAATACAAAGCTTTTATGCACGTAAAATGCAAACTTAGAGTGTTTTTACTGGCAGATGTATTTCTATTCCAAATGTAAAATGTAGGCATATTTAAGGTTCAATAATATGGAATCATATCTTTAGCAAAAGGAAAGAGGTTAGTTTACTGATTTCCATATAGAATATATGCAGGCTATTTTCAAACTGAGATTAGGCACAGTTTACCTTTTGCTGACTGTCACTGTTTCTCCATGAGCTAGAATAGACAGAAATGCCATTCCTATGCTTATTGGACAAGAAGACTTATTGTCACAGCAGTATATCATGAAATATTTGTATCTTATATTTTACTATATGTTTTTCTTTAATTACTAAAAGGTACATCTAATTATGCTCATAAATGCATCTATTAGTCCTGATACAATATCCATGTGATGTAGATTTGGGGAAATAAACAATCATTTGAAAAAAATTAAAAATGTTAATGTAATTCTGTCACCATCTCAAAAAGGTTGATAAGGCATTTCTGTAGTTTGCTGACGCTTTATGTATTTACCAATAGAAATCAGCAAGGTGCCCAGAAAATGATTCTTATTTGATAGCTTTTTTTTTCTTTTTTTACCTGTCCTTATATTTTTTTGATTAATAGCAAATGTAAGCTTAGAGGTTGGTTATGAAAAATAATCAGATTGCACCAATTACTAGGACAATGATGAAGACATTCAAATAATCATATCAAGTAAAATTTAATGAGATGCTGTAACAACCAGCATCTATAGCAAACAAACCAAATCTGAAAAAACAAGAGAGGAAGATGCATTACTGTGTCCCAAAGATGTCTTACTGATTTGATCTATAGTACATCTGACCACATGCATAATAAATGCCTTCACAAGAACAAGGTAGGACAGTGCCATTGGAGCTATGCCCTTGTGTCTCAGTTAAAGATACAGATGCAGCCATTAGCTTTATAATGCTTCTACTTATTCTCCACAAAGAAATGTTCCAGCTCTGCTTTCTGAAGTTTGATATAAAAGATAATCACTGGGAGGAAGCAAGACAGAAAAGAGACCAATTCCATCTTATTAGATGGCTATCTTCCATTTTTTTTTTTTCTTACCATAGAAGCTTTAGAATATACAAACAATAGAAAATAATATAAATCAGGTAACTCGACTCAGAGACCTCAGAACCAAGGAGAGAACTCCATTAACTAAACAAATTCAAGCCCTTTATGGGTTTTAGACACCCAAAGGGATGATTCTAGTGTCCCAAATTTATTTTTATGGTTAGGAAATGTACACTGATCAAGTATTGATGTAACAGATGAATTAATATCCATAGCTCCCCAGCTATTGCAAGCTTATTTACTCTTTTCTTAAATGAAGCCTTTATAGACTTGTGGCTTTGAGTATCTGGTACAATTGAGTTGTGTGTGTCCAGCAGGTCTCTGACAGGCAATACTATAAAGCAAATTAACTAGAAAATAAAAAATAAAATGTTCCATCTTTCCCTTCCAGCTTCTTGTCTCACTGACCCAGGCTTGTCTTCAAAGTGTGCTGGCTGGTTCACAAAAGCACCAGTCACGTGGAGTGCTATAAAACCAGAGCAGAACTAGATGCCATTCATTTTCTTACCAAAAAATGATTGCACAGTGTCAGTGTTATGGTTCGTTAAGGAGAGATACCTCTGGCCGAATTAAGGTGCAATTAAGTCGATATGCCAAAGTCCATGATACGTATTTAACAGTAAACATGAGGTAGAGAGAAATAAAAAAGATGGCTGGGGGAGAAGAGGGGAGAGAGGGAGGGGCAAGAAGGGAGGAGAGGGAGGGAAGGGGAAGGAGAGGGACAGAGAGAAGGAGAGAGACAGGAAAGGGAGAGGGAGGACTGGCCATTGGTTCTTCTTGACCCTGCTTTTCTCAGTGGTGGCAATCCAGAAGTCATTCTTCTTTATTTATACATTCTTAGTTATACATTTTAACAAATATACATTAACAGAGGAATGCTCATTGGCTACACAGTTCTTTTATTCTATTGGTTAAATGACTCCCTTACTTCTAAAGTTAATTAGTCACATGCTCAGTCTTTCTCTACTTTTGAGTCAGTGGGATTCTTGAGTTGGTGAGTTGTGATCTCTCCCTGCCAGAATTACCCAGTCTAAGCTGATTTCAGCACTGTTGCATGTTTTTTGTGTGGCCCATCATTCTTTTTGTCCACTATCAGTGATACATTGTTCTGCCCAAATTTTTAACCTCCTCCAAGGTCTCAGACAGCAGTAGCACCTTTATATTATCTCAGGTTCCATCTGTGGTGGCTTAGTGGCTAAATTCCAAGTATCTGTGAAGGCATATTTAGGCAGGCTTTGGTGGTCACAGATGCCATCTGTCTCATAACTTGGGGTGATTTTTTCTTACTGGTGATATGCATATGAGCAGTTGCTTCTTTATAAATTTTGCCACAGTAGGAATTTTTGTCCGATACATTTACCCAGAACATGCCATCCAGATCATGCCATGGTTGGTTTTGCCTTGCTTGGTGGTGGGATTGGTTTTTGGGGGGGTGGTGGGAGTCTTTTCAGGGGCCTTTGTGTATTTGTTTGTGATTTTTTTTCTTTATTTATTTTCCTTTGACTTTTTTCATCCTTGCTCTAGTAAAAAAACACCCATAAATAATATAGTGAGATTTCCCCCCAGATCGAATCTCAAAGTTTTTCTGGAATGTATAACTTAAAATTCCAAATTTTACACAAGAAAAATGAAAAATGAGCATGCTTCACTGTTCCTCTTCCCATTCAATCTCTTTTATAAAAGATCCAATACTGGATGGAGGCAGTCTGAAAAACAGGACACGCCTCATTCACCATTAATTTCCCAGTGTCACAGTTAGACCTCTAAAAATCTCGGACATATCTCATGAACAAAAATATACCTTCTAAGATCAAGTTCTGGTCTTGTTAACTTTGCTGATTTTTACCCCACTGTTTTCAAAAGGAAGGCCTCTCATCTTGCCAAGTGGACACATCCTTGTAGATGCATCTTCAAATGGAAACAAATTAATAAATCACAGGATTGTAAAATTACATAGAAACTTAGATATAAAACAGTGAAGAGGAGCTTACAACGTGTAATGTTGGGCACAGAAAGATGTAGCTTATTCCTTGTTAGTTTTTTGATAACAGAGGGCAAAAACATAGAAGAAAACACTTTCTCACAAAGTTGTTTTCTTTTCCAGAAGCACATGTAAACCAGGGTATTTTTAAAATGGTAAATTCCCAATTCAAGGCATAAATGGTTGTTACAGTCACAGACAATGCTGGATAATTCTTCTACAAAAGACAAATGACAGTCTAGGATTTTTCTGAGTATTTCAAGGTCTAGTTTGCCTAAGAAGTCATCACCTCTGTAGTCAGCAGCCAGAAGAGGAATTTGGGAACAACCTAGGAAGCATCTGTGCCTGAGGCTGTAAACCAAGACATGTTCTTTCCAGACCACCTTTGAAAGAGGAACCTTCTCAATACTCTGTTTTTCCTTTCATCACTGGCTTGTGGCACTTGGACTTCTGCTGAACTGTGATCACACAGCATTTTACTCTGGTTTTGTGCAAGTGTAAATGACCACAGAAACATGTGTTAGACCACAGCCATGCTATTTCACAGAAAGAACATTCTGACGATCCACAGCTTCTTGTCCCTTGAGAATTCAAAGCTGTCTGTGAAAGTAAACACATAATATGAGTTATTATATATTAATAACTTATAGTTAATATAAGAGCTCATTTATCTACAGAAAAAATTGAGTATATTTGTCTGTTCTATTAAAATAGCTTGCATTTTTCATAGTTGGTGTGATGTGTCGAATTATTCATCTTTTTGATGCCTTCTCATATCTTCATATCAACTCTGAACTTTATATTCACTCCTACCTTTTTATCTCTAAAGGTTGTAATAATTTCTGGGACAAGTGGCCATATTAAATTCATATGACTTTTACTATATCCTGCAATCACATACATTATGGGTCACTCAAGGTGAGTAAGCAAATAGAATTTGCCATGAAGCTGTTTACATATGTATGTATACAAATGACAAATGCAGAATGCAATGTCAAAAAGCGAGGAAATGCAATCAAGAATTTTTATAGTGGCATTTCCAGTCAAGTGGAAAAATGCCTCTGTAAAACAATGAAGTCACCCTGAATCTGTCAGTTAAAAACAATTGCCAGTGTGATTACCACTAATATTACATGTAGAAAAGTAGTATCTATACAAGCAACAATTTATTTTAGAGTAGCTATTTGTTGGTATTGAAAAGAACTGGTATTTCCAGCTTGCTTTGCCTTTCTCCTTGAAATTGCTTTCTTTTTATGAGGAAGTGCAGTGTGAATTGGAATAGATACAACCACTGGGTTTGAATTAAATTATTTCTTGATTTTCCTTTTAGGGCATGACCTGTAATCCCATAATGTTGTGCATGCCTATAAGTTTAAGTTTTTAACCAATGGAATTCTGATATCTATTTTAGGTTCCTAGTGCTCTTTGATCATTCTGTTATGCACTTTGTATTGTTGAGTACCCCACTGTGGTACCACCTGCATCCCAAAATTTTGTTGCCATGAAAAAGAATACAAAAGAAATATTATTTAAAATTCTAGGGGTAAATTATATGCAGAATATAAATGTTCAAGAGAACTAAGTGAAAGCAAGATGAATCTTTCTGCAAGTGAGCCACTAGTCCTCTTTCCTGAGTGTTCTTTTTGGGGTGCACATAAACACCTCTGCAGAGTCAAGCCATTGTATTGGAGATTCAGCATTGCTCACTCCAAAAGCAAAAATAGACAGAGCAGCACTTCCTGCAGGGACAGAGCTGCAAAGGGAGGGACAGACAGGACCAAAGGCACGGGGTTCATCCGAGAGGCACAGTCTGTCCAGAACGCTTGCTATGAATGTGTTCCCATTGCACAAGGCAGTGTAGCAGGGGAACAAAGCTGAAGGTCAGCTTCCTACTTCTAATCTAACTGCAGCAATTTGGAGCTTAAAATGGTCTAATTTATCTTGTTTTTAATAACTACAGAAAATTTTCCAGCTAAGAAGCATAAAGGAGCTTGAAGAACAACCCCATTCTTCTCAGCTAACTGTTTAGGGAATATTCTAGGGTCAGCTCCTGTGGTCACAACTCTTTGGCATGTACTAGCCTGACTGAAAAAAATCCCAAAACACTAACTGTGATATCTGCACTTGGAAAGAACAATCTTTCACAACAAAAGTCAAATAATAACAAAAGAAAACAATACAAAACAAATCCCCCACTCCAACTAAAAACAAGAAAAGAGTTCCAGTGTTACACTGATCTCTCAAGGAAACACTTGACAGAATTCATGATACATTATAAATATTTTCTTTTTAGTCTGGAAAGGAAATAACTTTCTGATTTTGCATTATGCCAAAACCAAATTTCTTCTAAATTCACATTCTAATTTTTTTTCCTTAGTAATCTTAATATATTTTTTTTTCCTAGAGAGGGTTATGTATATTTGAGGTCAGTTTCTGGTCAATTGCAGGTCTTGTGTATGTTAAACAGTAAAAAGGTGTTCTGAATGGTTTTATCCTTTCTAAATGCTGAGTATCTTTATCTAAATAAATATCCCCAGAAGTAAATAACAGTGATCCACAGCACATCTGCAAAATTCAGTCATGCTTTCTCTCTCACAGTCTGTCTGCTTGTGCTTTGGTGCATGCTGCCAGTGTACTGTGCACAAACACTTGGTGAGAATAAATTTTTATCAATAAATTCACCTGACATCATGATCTAAACTGACTGGACCCTGATGTTTTGAGGCTAGAGATTTTGAATGGCACGTGCAACAGCTTTCAGGACCTTCAAAAATTTAAATCTTCAGAAACATTCCACCAATATTCTGTGAATATTCTATGAATAAAGGTAGTTGAAACCCTTAATAATATTGATTTTTAAGCATATCTGAAAGGACATAAACTCGTTTATACCTTTTACACTCAGATGGATTTCTGTTTCCTAAATCTTGGCTATCATGTTCTGCCCATGACTCTTCCTCATGTGGTTTAAAATTCGTGAATTTCCAGGACATAATGGCTTTCAAGTGCAGAAGGACATAACCACATCTATTGGAAAATTCTGCATGACCATTGCCATAGAACTTTATCTGTTTATTCCTTTCTATGTAAACTGCTCATATTTCATTAGCATATGGCTAACTACTACATTTAAAAACATATCAAATGGTGGCACTTGGCACCTTTCCTAGACAGTGTATTTAGGTAATGTAATTTCGTTGCTCTGTCACTGATTGTTTAAAAACAAAAAACAAAAATTGTTGAAATTTAAAGTAGTCTAGCTTTAATTATCAGATGCTTCCAGCAATGGCTTTCTCTATGAGATCATTGGCTTCCATTTTAGATTTTTTTATTGCTATGAAGTACCTACAGTATATATACAATCTGAGTAATGGGCTCTTTCTTTTGATAAGAGAATGATCATCTTGTCACCAGAGGTATTTCTTTGTCCAGTTTCTGCATCACTTTTGCTGCTCTTCTAAGCTTTTCTCTTTTTATCAAACAGCAGGCAACAAAGTTGGAGAAACCCTTCTAGTATCAGTCTTGACAATGTCACGTATTAAGATATACCTCTGTACTGAGAAATGATACTCTATTAAAATCCAATGATTTTCTATGAAGCTTTTTGCCCACTTACTATGCAAATGAAAAGGAATTCAACCTGTAATAAGTAGGGAGTTTGTTAGTTGTTACAAGTTAAATGAATTATAAGAGGTAATATTTGGCCTAGAAAAGAGCACTCAGCTTGTGTCTCCAGGACTAATAAACATTGTCCTGCTAATCTGCAGTGTATGTAGATAACACATTAATGTTGTTGTGACACCAGGTGTTTTGACACTTGTCTAATTAACTTACAAAAAACATGACAACCATGGTAATGTTGTCAGTGCTGTTGTAATGTGAGATCTTATGTTACTCCCAAAATCAGGGAAGGTACATGACCATGGTTTTTGTATGAATACATTAATAGATTAGTTAAAAGACAGCATTTGGAGCAGCGTTTCTCCGGAGCTTTTTCTCTAAGACAAGGTCTATTATATCTGTCACTTATGTTTCTGCCAAACCATGAACATGTGAAAGAAATTACTGCTAGGTTTTGTTCTAATGAAAGAACTTCTCCAGACTTTTGCAGTATGTGACAGTTAATTCACATCCTGTCTAGTTTTCTGCTGTACAAATGTTCAACACCCCAGAAATAACTTCAAATGTCAACTACTGGTATGGACAAGCTTATAAAAAGAACAGGTGTATAACTGTCCATGCCTGTACTCAACAGTCAACACTTAGGATTTCATTGGTGAGTTTTTTCTCAGCCTCCTACAGACAGCTCATGTTGAATTATTTTAGCTGTAGGATCATGGAATCATAGAATGGCTTGAGTTGGAATGGACCTTAAAGATCATCTAGTTCCAACCCTAGCAGGGATACCTTCCACTGGATCAGGTTGCTCAAAACCTCATCCCACCTGGCCTTATTCTACTATGAAGTGAAGATTTTTATTTTTATTTTTTTCAATCCTTATTTTCTAGGATGCAGTTGTAAATTTTGGAGATATAGATTCTATTTCAGGGTCTCTGTGAAATTGTTTCTTTGACTATATTAGGACTCATTTAATGTCAGGGTTTGATGCAGTCAACAGTGTCAATTGCTTGGAATGAACATCTAGTCACCACTATTTGATAAGGTACAAATCCATATGTCATTTGAAAAGGCAGTGATTTGATATTTATTTCCAGACCACTGAGAGGAACACTGAACAAGGTCAGGTCTAATACTAATTGCTGCAAAACATTGCCAGCAACATCCTTGTTCAGGGATGGTTCCACTTCACTTTCAGAACAGATAGTTAGCCAATGTTTAATCCATTTAATACTAGATTTATTGATATTATGGAGAGTTCGCTTATGCATTGGAAAGTACCTGAAAAAAGCCAAATTTTTTATAGAAGTCATAAGTATCTTATATTTATACATCTAGCAGGAAAACAGGAAAACACCAGTAAACTCGCAGAAATCCAGTGCTTTGGAAAACAGAATTCCCCAGAGTTGTAACTTTTCAACAGAAGTGATAATCTCTACTTAGTGCAAATTGTGTAAATAAACATCCATGGACAGCACAGGTTTGTTGAACCTAGTTTTCAGTAATATTTGTGACAGAATTTCACAAGGGATCACTGTGATTCCATTATCACTTTCTTCCTTTAGTTTAATAAATCTTCTCAGGCTGAAAAAAGAGCCTGTCAGTTAAAAATCATCATCAGTTTTCCCTGGCTACATGTGTTAGTTCCGACTTAAAATAAAAGCATGAAAACAAAAATGAAATCAAGACATTGGAAATGACTCTGACAAACACAGATCCTGCAAATTGTAAGAGACTTTACTAGGAAAACTTGATCTTCCCAGTGAAGTCAGCTTTGTAAATCTACTTCATTAGGGTTTTCTGGTTTGACTTCTTTTCCCCTCCAATGGTGAGAGTCTATCAGCATTAAAGATAGTAATCTAGGATTGCTGTTCATTTTCTCTAGCCTTTGTTTACTGATTAAAGATATGGCTAGACTTTTAGGTACCAGCTAAAGAGAAATCCTAAAATGAATCAAGTTCTGAATCTGTCTCTTCTCTTCAATTTACAAGAGACACATAAGTGGTTAAATATTAAAGTCTGTAAAGGTTACTCCTATCCCTTAGTGTTCATTGCTACAATTGCTCCTCAAGTGCCCCAGAGAGTTTCCTAAAAGTAGATTGTCTATTATTTTTTCATATTATGTTACAATACTTCTCAAAAATAGATGTCAGTCATAACACAGGTGACAAGGTGGAGTAAATAGTGACCCTATAAATAGAGATACATTTTTCTTGGTTGAAATTGTGCAATTTAGTGAAAAGATCATTCTTATCCACTCAGGTTTCCAGATGCAAAAGCAGAGTTACAATTCAGTACTTAAGCCAAAGCATGCTTAGCATTAA
>VZRX01018726.1:29774-61496 GCA_013398075.1 Notiomystis cincta
CTCTGAAGAGCAGCAGCATTTCAATTATCTCAAAATATTTTGAGAATGTCTCTAAGTAATAAGAAAAATAAAGCCTAAACAATGAGATATTGGAAACATTCTTTAGATTTTTTTTTACAGATACCAGAGTTCTAGAGGAAATTGGAAATGCAGAGACCAAGATTGTTTTTACCTATTCTTATTTGTTCTTTTTTTTCCTTTAAATGCACTTGTAGTGACCTTGAACATACTTTCTCTGAACACATACACCACAATCTGATCCACAAAACTGAAATATTTCAGCATCTAATTTTGAATGTGAAGTTTCTAGATGACTAGGGCAGGTGGATTATTATAAAAATATGCTCATACATCCTCCTAATGGCTGCAGAAGACATCTGACCATTTCCATGAAGAGCCACTACATTCAATTCCAAGCACTCCAAACATTCCATATAAGTCACAGACGATCTCAGATTTACTTAACTTTACATACTGTGAACATCTTGATTGACTTTGCAGAACTATTCCCAGTGCATAAAGTGAGGCATGTGCACAAAAACTTGGCAGGATTTGTGCTTAAAGCATTCAGTTTCCATTGTGCTCTGTAGAAGACTGATGGAGGAGCTAATTTGACTGATGCCAGCATCCTTTTTGCTAAAAGTATGCACCCTAATGACAGCAAAACATGATGTGACTATTCCAGAAATCTTGAAAATACATTGGAGAAGTGAGAACAGCAGATTTCTCATTTGCATACTGTATATGTTCTGCAGTGGGTAGCTACTCATGGCTTTTTGCTGCTCTACTAGCCTTTTCAATATGTAAAATGTTGAATATGGGTGAACTGGCATTTCCTGCTTTAATTGGCACATGGATAGACTGTTTCTCTCTAGTAGTTTCAGAGGATTGTTATGGGTCTGAGCTGAGTAAAATGGGTGCAGATATTTAACTAAATGCAGAAATTGCTAGCACCATCTATTGGTAAAAATGTAAAAAATTAAAACTATTTTCACAAAACATGCATGTACTCAAATTAGAGACTGATTGAATAAATGAGTGCTCTTGTTTTAATTATTTTAAATGCCATTAAAATATATGTAAATATATCTTTTTATAGCCAGACATTTCGTCTAGGGTTTGCATCTTACTGAAGACACTTATTAGTTTAAAAATGTTCACTGTTTAGTATAGAGTTTGTTGAGTCTCTGAAAACATCTGTCTTTCCCTTTCCTGGGAAAGGCTAACCAAACCAGGAAATTGGGCAGTATCTTGTGTATAACAGAGGTTTAAAAAAATAATTAAATCACAGTGTTACACTTCAGAGAGCTTAGTGGACCTGACCAATATTTATATTTTATTATTCAAATGTGTTCATCTTGTTCAACAAAGACAACAGCAGACACCAAGCATGGAAGAAACCCACTACCTGTAGGAATCAAGGAAAGAATTTTTGAGGAAAAGTTAGCTTTAAGCTGAAGAAAGCATTTTCACAGCATAATCATCTAGCCCATACATGAATGGACTCATGCTCTTCCTGTTTTGACTCAAACATACATTGACTCAAAGGCAGAAGTAATAAAACTGAATGAAGGACTTGAGAGGACTGACAGGTAAGACACATGTGCTCTTTATATGATGGTATATTAACTTCTATGTGATATTTGAGAGCAGCAGACACACAAAGCACGATGAGATTTCTAGTGGATAAAGCAGAGCTTCAGAAAAATACCTAAGGACCATTTCTAATGTTTTATGTCTGAGCATTTCTTCTGGTACTGCTTCCTCTGGTTCGTGACCTCAGAGAATTTTATTTTAAAATCAAGTCTGACTGCTCAAAAAATTTAATGTTGTGAAAATTGAATAAAAATTACTGCAAATATGGTGGAATATCTACAGCTAGTTGTTTTTATTTTTTTTATGCTTATATTTTACACAACAGCATACAGAGGTCAAATAAAAGCTGATGTCTAGTGGTAATATTGTGAGGCATTTGATGGCAGTGACTTTTTTCTTTCTGCTGTATGTTCTACCTCAACATGAACTGTTCTATGTTTCCCTATTTTGTCCACTTTTAAATTCACTCTGGTAAAGTCACTTTCAGAAAGCAATTCTTCCCTTGTGGGATTGCCAAAATAACTGGTAGGGCCCCAAGTTGAGGCTAAAGATAATATTTGAATTGTTTTTATGAAGCATTTAATTATGTCTGAAATTCTGATTGAAGGTCAAGAGGCATGGGAGCATAGAAGTACTCAGGCTAAGTTTTTAATATATTGACAGTTATAGTAATCACCAGGGAAGCCAAGACAAGAAGATACTCTGATTCCAAGCAGAACAATGAGTGGAATGCATTAATTTCTTCACCTTGAACAGAATGCATCTCAGCAGTTTCCTCAAGAAAATAATTCAAAAGGCTCTAATTTAGGAATTAGAAAGTGAAAAGTTTCAGAAGAGTTTTACAAGGGGTGCATTCCATCATGCAAGATATGCAAAGGGTCCTAAAGGACATGTTAAATAAAGGAATAAGGGAGGTTCTGGGTAAAGTCTCAATTTCTGTTCCCTTCCATGGAAGTCCTGCAGCAGCTTCCCCCACTTCTGCATGGAGTATGGCATATGGGGACTAGGCCATTTTAATCAGTCTCTGCCTTTGCCTCCTCATTCACTGCCTCCCATGTACTAGCTGCTTCTTTGGCAATGTGATGGGGATCATTGGAATGAAGTAGATTAAAAACTATGCTAGAAACAATGGAGTTATTTTCATCCTATCACTTCTTGTAGGATGGACTGGCTTACAGTGTCACCCTGGAAATAGCTTTAGCAGATCAGGTAAAGAGGAACAAATCATGGCAAGAGGAAAGGTATCCTGTGCATCCAACAAGAAAGTTGGCTTCTCATGGAGTCACATGTTGATAGTTTATTTTAAAGGCAGAAGAGTGGAAGTATTACAAGAGGACTAAAGTTTTTCTAGCAGCTAAGAAGGATAATGGATGAGCTGTGTCCTGGTCTTTTTGCTTTAATCCCACATGTTTTGTATATTATTGGTTAAATAGAAATCCCCAAATGGGCTTATTTTTGTATGAAATCCTATCCGTTTTCTTCATCTTAGAAAAATATACTCCAGTTTCAAACATGTATTTCGCCTGTTGAATGTCACCTGGTCTCCACCAAGGTGAGAGAAATCACAATGGACATAGCAAAACGTGCTTGAATTCCCAAGATAGATCTCGAAGTAATAGGAAGAGGAGACCCTCATTAGCAAGGTCTAGTCCTTAGTACAGCCAGATGGGTTGTATGGGTACTGTGCTATATGGCTAGAGCATTTATTAATGCATAACTTTACGTGGTACATGAACTATGAGACAACAAAATTCTCTCAGACGCCACAGCCCTGACAGGGTAAACCAGCACCTAGTCCACCTGTTGGAATTTCAGTCAGTGAACATGGAAGGAGGAAGGAAATTGGCAAATCCTATGTGATTTCTAACTGGTACTGGCTTCAGAAATCCTGTGTCAAAGCACCTAATGTCATAAAAATAATGCCTCAATTCCCAGAGGAAACTTTGGGTAAGCTGTCATGTATTTTCCCTAAGGCCAGGAAAAGAAA
Source organism: Notiomystis cincta (assembly GCA_013398075.1). Taxonomy (NCBI): domain Eukaryota; kingdom Metazoa; phylum Chordata; class Aves; order Passeriformes; family Notiomystidae; genus Notiomystis; species Notiomystis cincta. Next base: position 33,358 of record VZRX01018726.1, read on the forward strand.
CCTGAATGTAATAAAGCCTAGAATAGTTTATATTCTTTATGGAAATATTTGTATCACATTCCCTTGCAGAAAGCATTATTTTTCATTTTTTTATCGCTAAGCTAGCTTCAGACATGAAGAAAGCTTTACCTAGAGGGGTCCTCTTTAGAAGACATTGGAAAAATCCTCAAACAAAAATAAACTATGGAAAATAATGAGTTTTTGATCCTGGATCTCAGTAAACCTTATGGGGAAAGTTTTTTGCAGCACTGTAATCCAATGAGAATGCTGTTTTCCTTCCTGAGAATCAATATCTCCTTGTTTATAGCTGGATAAAGCTCAGCAGTTGGTTACAGTCCTCATTGACCTTTTTTTGCTAAACTATCTTCCCCCCCTCAAAAATCTGTGCAGCTGCATCATTTGCTAAAAGAATTGTCAACTAAATAAATGAGTTTGAAAAGCTCTTTGTTGCCTCTCAAGTCTTGCTGTGCATAAGCACTGTCATTGCCCTGCTCTACTTTCCATCTCGCAGACAAAACAGGAGTTTCAATTCAAAATAGCTGTTTCCTACTGGTGCTGGAAGACCAAATTTTGTTTTCTTGAAATAAAAGGTTCAATGATTAAAAAGTTTGAGTTTTGAACAGACAAAAATATTCATAAAATGGAAGAAGCTGATACTTCTTAATCAGCTATATGGGCATCAAAAACCCATCTGTAGGCAAAATTCAAAAAGTTCCATACAATGTCTCACAGAAGTGCTTTGATCCTGTTGGGTTCAAGCTAAATCATTAGGACTAAAATACAAATTAATTTGAGTCATAAAGACAAAATTATATATATATATAATAGCAGTCAATTTGTTAGTATTATTTCTTTAATGGAAACTCACAATTTCTTAAAACCCATTAATGAATTTTATAGAGAACAATCTTCCAAAAGTCATGTGCCTGCTTAAGTTGCCATTTGCTCTCCCTTCCCCAGTCTGTCATGAAAACGTTGCTTGGTTTATTCTGGTATGGAATAACGGGAAAAAATTCTAATTTTTACAAAACAATAAATTAGCATTGCACCTAATTCCATTTTTTTCCCTTGAAAGCCAGTGTAATAACTAGACATTGCCATCCTAGTATAGCAGAAATCTGAAATTGAACCATTTCATGGTTGCAAAATAATTTGACAATTGCACTGCTAAATCACTAGAAAAGATAGAATCGCATCAGTCTTGCACAGTAAGAGAAAAAATATTAATGCAAGATATATACTAGATCAATGGGATGAGTCATGACAGTAAAGCCTTTTTGGTAGGAGCTCTAATATGGTGGAGGAAGCTCTTTCATCTAATTTTCAGGCTCTTATCCGTTTGCAGACTGTTGTCTTATGGAGTGAAATTCATCAGGCTGTCTCTGCATCCAAAAGATGTAGACTATTTAGTGTAAGGAATGTTTGGCAATATTCTCTTTTATTGTTTGTAAGAAGACAGATATTTCTTCATGGTGTTCACATATTTCAGTCTTTCTTTCCTCATGTGTGCTCTTTTTCTCTCTCTCTCTCTCCTTTTTTCCATTGCTGATAGTTCAGAAATTATTTTGCTTTTGACAGAACAGAAAACATACTATTTTCCCAGAACAAAAGTTGTGCTTGGCTATGTTACATACAAACAAAAGAGAAAATGAGGAACAAAGGACATAAAGTACATTATTTTTCAGACTGATATAAGTGGCTGATCCTGTAGTGACTCTGCATGCAGAATATTCATTAAGAGCAAAGCAATACAGGATGCCCATGCAAATGTCCACCCTGTTGGAATAAATATAGTTAGCATATAAACCTGAACGGACTGTTGATCTGGCTGTCATTTCTAGATGACCTTGATCTTAAATCTGCTCCCTTCTGTGGCCACTGCTGTGCCTGACATTTTCCATAATGACACTAGGTAAAGATCTATTGTTTCTCCAGAGCAAGTTGGCTTCATCAACAACAAGGAATAGCTCCAGTGGAGGTGACTTTCAAGCTCAGGGTACGCACCAGTCTAACAGACTGGGACATAAATCACTTTGTTTTGCACATCAAGCCCCTGCAAAAGTGGCAGGCAGGGAGGAAGGACATTTTTTACACCTTTTATCTTCCTTTTTTCACTCTCTGAGGTAGCTGGTATGATGGCCCAACCACCTCCTGTGGGAGTCTGCTCTAGCCCAGGGGCCATCATGTTTCCAGAGCATTTTATAGAAAGATCACTGGAAAAACATAGGTCCAGGGGGGAGCTGTAAAGAAGTGTGTCATGAAAGCTATGGGAAACACATTGCAGAGATAGAGTGATTTGAATCATGTCTTGGGGAAAGCAATACTGAGACATCTTTTAATAGAAATGCAATTTTACTAGAATAAAAACAAGGATAAGAAAAACTCTTAAATAGATTGTGCAATAAGGCACGGGTGCTTGGACAGCATTTGTATGTGGACAACTCTTCATCTCTCCAAATCTTCAAATCAAAATAAAATTCAATTTGAAGAAGTGTGCTTTGACAAAAAATTAAGACAATGACTCACTAGGGAGAACCTGGCTGGCATTCCAGCCTATGTGCATATTCTCAGACAGTAAAGTCCTTACCTACTGCCAGATGTGTGCAGTCCTCAACCCCTAAACCTTTGGACATAAGTGCACCTCATTCTTGCTCACCTTGCAGTTCACTGGAGGTGGTGGATGCTGCCTCAGTAAGCCAGGTCCATTGATACAGCAGGCAGTCATAAAGCGTGTCATTGGTTTCTCAGTCTTCTTCTCAGAGAAGCTGATAGAAAAAGTGAGTTGTTACAAGTACAAACTGAATATTTAGCTAAAAATTTGGGAACAGATTAAAAATAAAATACATAAAGAAAGGAGGAAGTATATTAAGCATATTAAACAACCAGGTTTCTCATTAGCCACCACAATGTCTCAGTTAACTTGGCCTTTCTTAACTTTGGTCTGTGCTGCTCTAGGGAGTTTCTTTTGTTCCTTTCCTTAGTATAGCTGCTCTCTTTTTCTGTGCTCATTCTCCACAGGGACTGTGAGGAGGTCTTTTTTCTTTGTCCAGGTTGCAATGTTAATTTTTTTATTTAATCTGCCCTTCAGGAGAACTTTTTTCCTTATTTTTCTTGCTTAGAAATCTTGTCCATGACTGACATCAATTATCATAGCTTTTCTCTCTCCTATTAACCTCTGCCAAGGAATTTGAGGTATCATATGCAAATAGAATTGCAACATTCTGCAATTTTTGGAAGCTGAATTTCCCTTACCTCCTCTCCAGTTTTCCCTAATTTCCATTACTATTGCAATTCTTAATTAACGTGTTATTTCTACCTCAGGTTAATTTCTCCTGCTTATACAATTTTTCAAAAATGTGGTTGGAATGTACAATTCCTGTGTGCTAAAAATAGGGTCCTGTACAAACAGGTTATTAATGCCAGAATGATCAGCTAATTGCAGCATTGTGTATAAACTTAATGGAAAAAAAAAGAAACGAAACAATAGAAATAAACATGAGTGTATGAGTTGTTAGCTGTCCAGAGTATCTTCCCATTTGCTACACATAACAGTTATTTTACAATGGAATTTGTCATGCATTTATTTGATGAAAAGCCAAATTAGATGTTAAAGCAACAGCTAAGAATAGCTTATGGGTTCACCTGATGGGGCAACACAGCTGTACTTCACACTCTACTCATGCCAGGAGAACATGGGCAAATCTTACATTCTGTGTGCCTACACTATTAGCCAGCTTCTGTACTCCAATACATCTTTGATAAATGACTTTATTCTTCTACCTCCACTGTCTTTGATTTTTCATGGATTTCTTTTTTTTCCTATAAAATTAGATCACAGACCTTCTTCCCAATCCAAAATTTACCATTGGCTGCAGAAGTTCCCTAAATCTTCTTGACAAGGTAAATCCTATCTCATCTTGTGAAAGTATGCAGGTTTTTTATTGCTGTGACTTCTTAAAATAAATTTAATTGGAAGGATTTTGTTGCCTGTAATACATTGGTTTTGGCCCACCTGCATTCTAATCTCAGGAAATATTTCTCCTCTACTGACAGCTGTGTGTCCCAGGAGACACTGGGAGCTGTAGTCTCTTACTTAAGAGTTTTCCTCCGCTGTCATCTCAAATGTCATTTCTGAAACATTTATCACAAGACACTGTCGTTGGACAAACAAAGGGGCTGCATGATAGTGGCTCAGATATACAAAGCCTCTTTGCTTCAATGACAGGTCCTGCTGTTGGCTACTCGAGATAACAGCAAAGTTCAGATCTGTCAATAGATGTGGAGGGAAAGATGCAGGACAGGATCCGAAATGGCACTGCACATGCTCGGTGCGGACAGGAGCGCTGTCCGCGGGGAGGAGGTCCAGATTGCAGCGAAGATAGCGCTCCCTGGGAAATGATAACATTTGCTGAAAGGGCAGGGGAGGGATCTGTGCAGAACTCGCACATTGTTACATGTGCACCGGTACAGTTCATGCATGATAACCATTGTGCAGCTCGTTTTCAAGAGAAGCTGCCTGCTTCCTTTACAGGCTTTGTGAAATTTTTTTATGGTATTTTTCCCAGTTGTGGTTTTCTTTTTTTCAATTGTGAAATTTCCTTGTCAATGTATATTTGAACTTTAAAGGTAAAAATGATTTTCTGCTTCAGTATTGCTCTTGGTTTTATCCAGTAGACCTCTTCTGAAAAAATAAAAAAAAGCCTAGCAAAGAGTGAAAGGGAGAGGGAGTTTGCTTTCCTTCCAAAACAAATACAAGAATAAGTCAGTTTGAGAAGGTCTTCAAAGACACTGAAAGACACTAAGACAAAGAAATAATTCTCTCATGCCTCATTCTCACAGTAATGAAAGGAAGTTGAATCTCCACACCTGAAGGATCTGTCTTGATTTTCATTGAAAGCTGCCCTCTAAAGTCACACAGTCAGTGTTAATTTTTGCAGCTTTTAGAAGGATTTTAAAATACAGGGAGTCACTGTCCTATCCTAAAGCTGTACATAGGCTGGACATGTGGCAAAGACAGAAAACTGGCAAAGCAGAAATTATGTTGTGAGAAAGTACCACAACCAGAGAAGACAACACATTTCACTTAATTTGAGCATATGGTCTTCATCACGAAGTTCTGAGGTGTTACTTTGATTTGGTACAAGCTTGCATTGTCAGATACCTCACAGAGTGGTACTTTTCCTTCCTTACACACAATGACATATGTTAGATACAGGTACTGTTTATTTATAGAAGAAAAGAAAGAGAATACTAAATGCTGAAAAGGTAGGGAATCTGAACTGAATATGGCTGGTAATTAGGAGTCATTACTACAGTCTTTTTGTCTAATGTTTTTGTGCGGTTTTGGAACGCATTCTTAAGCCAAAATAATAATACCTGAGAGCACCCTTAAGCCAAAGCCTTTAAAATCAGAGGGATCTTTCCTCCCCCTTAATGTACACAAGGTGCTTATGTGCAGCTATGGTGTCATCTTAGAAACAATGTCTTATCTTTGTTATCATAGATAAGAAGAAGTCTGCCATTTGGGTTAAAAATTTCAGGCTCAGCAGTGTCTTTCAAGAGCTGAAGTTTTGAAAAGTGCTAATGGAATCACATATCATATTTGAGGAACTTTCGACTCTAATTAATACTTTATAAGTTACTTTGAATTTCTTGGATGAAAAAATGCTTTAGCATATTTTTATACTAATTATTTTGATAATAAACCAATTGAGAACAGAAACTTTTTTTTTTTTCTGTAGATATTTTTTACCATTCTGCTCTGTCAATGTGTCTTTAGTTCTTATCTCCTTTAGAAATTTTTTTCTTCCTCTCCTGTGTACTCTATTAAATTAAGAGTTTAAGCTGTGGGAATAATAGAGCCCTTGTACGCTCTGTCTGCACTCACTATTCATTATTTATCCAGAGGCCAGGTACAGTGGAAGCAGGCACAAAGCTAAATGCTATTGGACTAACTTTGATGCAGACAGTTCATTGTCTGAGGAAAAAAAAAAGCATTTAAGCCTCAATGTTCTCAGTTCCATGATTTTCAACACTACCTCTTTCCCCTCCTCCTTTCTCTTTTATTAACTGCTTTACTCCAATGTCCTTTTGACTGCAGTAACTGGCACTGTCTGCAAAATCCAGTACAATGATACTATTCATCCTGGCTGTGCCATTTATAGATTCCATAGCATGCTCCATCCCTATGGTAAGGATCATTCCGCCTCGTCACTTTCCTTCTTTTGAGGCAGTGATTGCTGAAGCAAAGGCCAATATTTGGATTAGTACATTTGAGATGTGAAGAGCTGGAATGGAGAGAGCAGGGCTGAGCTCTCTCATGTGCGCAGGCGCGGAGAGATAACGAGTGTCTCAACGCTGACGTGGTCACGCTTCGGCGGACAGAGAGACAGGTGCACTGCTCATCAGCACACCCTGCCCCACCATCCACCCAGCCCATCAGTGTCCTCTGCAGGGGTGCTGCTCTTCTGCCTTCGAGCTGCTGAAGTACCACAGAGTCGACAGGAACGGCAGTCAGAGGACTCCACGGAAAGTGCTTGTACTGACAAAGCGAACTCCAAAATGAATGTCTTAATATTCATTGATCTCTTAACCAAAGTTGTCTGCTTTCTGGTGTTCTCATGTCATGCAGTTGTGCTTCTTGAAAGTTTGAATGTTTTTTGAAGTTCCTAGAGGCATGATATTCACTCTTGGGTATGGTATTAAACTGTTTCCACTTTTCTTTTAGATTTTTTATTTTTTTTAAGAAAAGAGGAGGAGAGATGGGAGGGGAGGTATACACTTTTAATTCTATTCTTTTATGATATCAGGACCTAAGTATATTTTGTGGTAACTCTTAGGAAACCCAAAGAGTGGCATACATTCAAACATCACACTGCAAACTTAATCTGCAAAGCAAATACACACTAAATTACACCACTAAAGTTGCCAGACAAAAGGTTGCTGAGAATCTCTCCTTCATAACTTTTGGTTTGTTTGTATTTTTGACCTCTGTTTTCTATCACTTTATCTATTCTTTTTTCTCAAAGTTAGTCATTGCCTAACCATCAATGCTATCTTCATAGAAATACTCAGTTTGTTATTGATCATTTAAGCCATTTTGGGATGCAATCAGGACCAGATTATGGATGGCTACCCCTAGTGCTACCTCATATATTTACCTTTGAAATTGAACAACTTTTACAAAAGTTGTTGCTACAAAAATTATTACTTCTTTCCTTTCAAGAGCATTATGTGATTTTTAGATCATAGTTTTGAGAGAATAAGCTAGATCTTTCTAAGTAACTTTATTGCCAGTAAACAAACCAAGTCTTAAGAACCTTTTTGGGGCCTTCAACTTCTACATTTATTTTAAAATTGTCTTCCTGAACACATAGTCATTTCCCTTTTTTCCACCTAATAATAAGTAGGAGAATCTTTATAGTTTCACTTTTCAAATTAGTTAATCCAAATCAAACTCAACCAAACCTCGAATCCTTTCAAGAAGGCCACTCTTAAATATTCTAAGTCTATAGACAAATTAATTTTTCATGTACTAAGAGCCTGTCAGACCAATGATATGAAACATGGCTAATAATGCCTGCTTGATAAATGTGGTGAAAGCTCCGGTGTTCTGCGTGACATCCAGTTAAGAATATATTTGTTCTTAGTCCCTAACCCAGCTTGATTTCTGACATTTCTGAGGAAGATTGTCAGATGTGCTGGTTTTCACTGGGGTAGAGTTAATTTTTTCACAGTAAATGAGGTGCTATGCTTTGGAGTTGTGCTGTAAACAGGGTTGATAGCACAGGGATGTTTATCTCATTGTTGAGCAGTGCTTACACAGAATCAAGGTCTTTCTTGTCCCTCACTTTTACTCTTCCAGTTCCGTCCCCCATCCCACCCAGAGGAGTGAGCAAAGGTCTGCAGGGTCTTGGCTGTTGGTGTTAAACCACAATAGCAGGGAAGCTCCAGGCATAGGACATTAGACAGGTCCACTTTAAAATATGGATGGGTGGATGGATGGATGGATGGATGGATGGATGGATGGATGGAGGGATGGATGGATGGATGGATGGACGGATGGACGGACGGAAGGACGGACGGACGGACGGATGGATGGATGGATGGATGGATGGATGGATGGATGGATGGATGGATGGATGGATGGATGGATGGATGGATGGATGGATGGATGGATGAAAGCTTGACATGAAATGGAGGGACAAGTGTGGTGATTCACAATACAAAGTAAAACTCCTTAAAAAAAGGGTGTGAAATATTTTAATTGCATTGATCTTCATATATATATAAAATAATCTGAGTATCAGACAAGACTCTGCAGAATGAAGAGAAAAAGGATGACCAGTCTACCACAATGAGAGACAACAGCTAAGCAGTACTATTTACATCAAGACTGAGGTGGCCTGCAGTGACTTGAATCTGTGTTAAAAGAAATACTTTAAAAAATATTTATTTGCTAAAAGGCATTCCAGTCTCACCCTAAGGAAAAACCCCACACTATTATGCAATCATTTTGGCAATTAACTGAATTGTCTTTTAATGGTTTGACTTGACATTTGTGCACATATAACACATTTATGAAATACAAGACAATATTTTATATTTTTTTCCTGTGACTAGGAGAGAAATCCTTGAAAGGAAAAGTATTGATTAGTTTGCCCATGAAAGACTCAGGAGTTTCATAATTCAAAAATGGTTTGCATTTTAATTTAATAAACATATAACACCTCTTTAAATCTTGCCTCTTTTACTCAAAAGTGATATTATGTCCTTAAAAGTTGTAAACCATGCAGTGCAGATTTAAAAGTTCAATTTAACAAAGAATTTGAAATATGAAAGTATATTTAGAATCAAATTTTCTGTCTTACTGTAACTGGAACATATCTTTTGAACTACTTACATCTCATTAAATGACTGGCAAATATAAAGTATAAGAAGTTTTGGCATCTGTGCAATGATGAACAGGTTGTACATTTGAAAGCACAAGAAAATAGCCTGATTAATCCAAAGCTAAATTTGTCACTATTGAGATGGAGTTAAACAGTGTTTGCATCATAAGCTTTTTTATCATGACAGCTTTATTTTCAGCACTTAACTCATTATGTCAACCCATGTCTTCTAATTCTATTTTGGGACCTGAAGAGGTGATAGAATTCTCAGTGTTCTGCAAAGGAGTAATTTTCACTGGGAGAAAGTTTGGCCTAAGTCATGATATTTTGCTCTGCAAGTGTCCGATTGTAATCCAGTTTTATCACAAAGAGAAATCCTACTGAAATTACTCCTTTCAAAATGTAGATTGTCACATTTAAGCTCTAATGTTCTCTTTAATGCTAACTCTCTGTTAAAAAAAAAAAAAAAAAAAAAAAAAAAAAGCTGAATGATTCAGGTAATAAGTTTTTCAAAATCTAGACTAGTCCTTAAAATAACTGTTGCTTGACTGATGGAACAGGAGACTAGTATGTAATACATACTTTCACTGTTCTTTTCATGCAAAAGCACCTTTCCAAAAAAGGATGCTGAATAAAAACACTCTGAAAGGCCAACAGTTCCTGCTATTTAAAAGAAAAACATCAGCGTGTCTATTATTTGTGCTCAGCAAGCTTTCTACTCCCTTTTATATTTTCTTTAGGTACGAATGCTGTTTTGCAGCAGAGTTGTTCAGCAGACCCAGGGGAGACAAATGTCAGTTTTCCAGATGGCAAACTGCCAGCTTGTTGATGCCAGGCTGAAAGGCACTGAGGGAATTCACTCTGTTGCAGAAGCAAAGAACACCACTTCCTAACACACCTCGTGTACAGGCTCTCTTCTCAACAGCTGATGCAGGAGCCAGAAAAGCTTCAGTAGCCCTCCTCAAATGGCTTTTTGGACAGTGTCAGGTTTCCACATCTCCCCAGCATCTGCTAAGAGTTTTTGCTAACTTATAAAAAGAAATTTATGTCTTTTGGGAAGCAGGAATTAAAGTCTAAAACGTATCTCTATCAAAATGACTTGTTTTCAGCTTCAAGTGAGCCACCTTATGTTTCATAAAATGCTACCTAAAGTTATTAGGTCAAATGTCTATTTAATAATGTTATGCACTTCATGCCTCTAGAGAGCAAAAGTTACTGTGCAAACATAAAATCTTGAGTGGAAAATTACTTATCTATCATTATTAATAAATTCTAGTATGGTATCTTTATTAAGATTGCAAGTTATTGGAGTGCCATTAGGGAGACCCTGGTCTAAAAAACACCCCACAAAACTTCATTAGGTATTCTAATGTAAATTTAAAATGCTAGGATACATCTGATCTATTATTTCAGTGTAGAGTACAAAGACCTTGTAATTCAATAGACTATCATTTGTTGGATGAAATTCTAATTTAAGAAAACAATTTTTTAGAAATAGATAAATAATTTATTTTGCGTAAAAGAACAAATCATTCTGATTGTAACAAATCTGACAAATTTAACTCAATACTTTCTGTGGAAAGGCCAGGTCTGTATGTGGTAATGTCCTTTGTCATAAGAGGTAAATGTGTTTTCTGTCTGAGTGGAGTCTGTCAAAGGTTAAAACATTTTCACAGGTGAAAATCTAACAGAGGGGGTATAGATCCCTCTTGCACTAGTTACCTGCCCTTCTAATTCTAAGTGCATGGAGAAGACTTATAAAACACTTTAAAATGCCTTGACATCTATCTTGCACTGTCAGAGTGTCTTGTCCAAGGAGGACGGGACTCATAGAGGGCAGCCAAGTCTCCTCCTGATCTTTCCTTTACTTTCCTACAAGCAGAAGATATTAAGCATGGAGCTGATTTCAGCGCTGCTAGCTTGAAGGTTATTTTGAATATATTTAGAGAAGTACAATGCATTTTGTCTTTCAGCAAAAAAATCCTGGAGAAAGTACAGAAACAACACTTGGAGAGAGGCACGAGCCAGTGACAGATAGAAGTGGCTGGCACAGTAAAAACTGACCTCCTGAGTAACTCTATCCTCAGCCAGTTCCTATTGGATCTCTTTCAATGTGTGCAAAGAGGTTTACACAGAAGTTATTTTCATAGCAGTGGAAAATGTTCTACCTCATGGTCTCTTACTTTTTAATTTTAATGCATGTAATGTCAGAAAGATGCGAAGTTAAGCAATTTAAGGAGGCTTTAATGAAAAGAAAGTAAAATGTAAAATGTAAAAATTTCATTACAATAAGAAATTTGAAAAAAATTGCATCCATACACTCAAACTCATGAATTCCTCCAAAATTTATTTTTCTGTAAAGATGCAATAAGGACATTTTTACTTCAGCCTGCTTTACTAATTCATTAATTATTAATTTAATTGCAAACAAAACTGTAAATGAAACAATAATTTATTACCTACAAAATTAAATTGGAAGTGGACATAATTCAGAAGCCAGCAAAAATATCAAATTATAATATTCAGATGCTTAACATGATATTGAGTTAATGTCTATTTGCATGTGGCAGAAATTACTAGTTTGCATTCAGAAAAGATCATTTACACACATTTGTTCGTGGTTGTTCATGCATAAGGTTCATTGCAGCTGTTCCAGCTGTAATTACAATTCGATCTTACTTTGTCATAAAAGGCATATCCAGAATGGTTTTATTACTCTATGACCTAATAATGGTCATTTGGAACTTCTTTTGGTTGATATCCAACCAACATGTCAAAAAAATATCACAATGTTGTTATTTAAAATCAACTTTAATAGCATTTCTGATCTAATGAAGGCAAAAAAACAAATTGATAAATCTGCATCAGTCTGGAAGAACAGTTTTGAACGGTTTTGGAAAGTGGTAACATTTAGACTAGAGATACTTGAAAGTTCAAATTTCTTATCTCTGTTAAGCACATCCTATACAGGCACAATATAATTTCTGGGAGTTTGTTCTATAGCCAATCAACTGCATTAGGTAATGTTAAAATGTACGATTCAATGTTTTTTGCCATCAAGTGATTAATTATTTATTTCTATCAGATACATGACCAGCTGAACAGCCAAGTATTCCTCACCTGAATACTGGAACAAAAGCATTTTTTATTTAATCAAGGAGGGATTAAAATATATGTTTAATTGTTATCTAATTTGCTAGCTTGCTATTTTGCTGCAAGAAGGCTCTGCTGTTTCAAGCTGTTTCTTCAGATGTAAAGGTGCTCTTTTCTTTCATAAACTACAAGAGCATTTATCTACCCTTTCTAGAGCATGCTGACTACTGTAACATCAGAAAACTCTCAGCAGGGCTTTGGTCAAGGTGAGCAGAATCTATCACACATTTGTTCCCTTCATCCACTGCAGGAGAAGTGTTTTGGTATGGTCTTTACAAATGCATGCATGCCACTTTTGAAAATTAATTTGCATCTTCCTTATGATATAATTTTAATATCAGTTGAAGACATAATGTCACAGATACGACCTTCCTCTCAGATGGAAGTAAGATGACACAGTAACAGTTGGTAGCCTGGGAAAGGTGAGTCAAGTTATTTAAAAAATCAAGAATAGATGACCTGCTAATGAAGCATGGGCAACAGCCTGGTATTGATACTTTAACCTCTTTGCACCTCTTTGCAACTTATTTTACTAGAACTCAATAAATATAGAAATATTCTTCATGATTTTTAAAAATTTTCTTTTTCTCATGTCTTTTCAGGTAGCTGCAGGTAGAATTAAATTATTGCATTAAAGTATTTAGTACTTATGCTTTTCTGGTTGTTTTAAATGAGAAGGGCAAAAGGTCAAAAAACTCTAGAACACCAGGAGAACAGAACTGCTGCGAGTTTATAGTTTCCTTTTCTGTATAGTTTCTTTTTTTTTCTTTAATTATTATTATTATGTCATCCTTATAAGATCTCCTTTTCGGGTCTAACCTGCTTCTTGCTAGAGTTGGAAAAGGCCCAGTTCACAGGTGAATGCTGCCCCAGCTGCTCAAAGTATCCTACTCTCTGCAGTAATCACTTAATGGATATTAAAATCCAGGACAGAATTTGATGGCTCCCGAGGGAATTATGTTCCTCAGCGCTTGTGAAACCCCAGAAAACTGAACTTTTGCATTTGAATGTAGGTTAAAATATCAAATGCAACTTTCCAAATTACTGCCAGAAATATAAGGATGTACTGCACTGTGGGATCGTAACCCAGGACTTCAACATGCTGGCAAAGTTACTTCACAGTATTTTTCAGGCTTTTTAGAAGGGTATGCTGAATCTAGCACAACTAATGCTTGATGTTAGATTTGTCTGCAAATTCCCCTGCTAACAGTTTTCCTGGGACCTTTATAGATGTTCTCTGCCAAATGCTGTTATGCAATATTAGAAGCCTTGCCTAAGTCTTCACGTACTGCTTGAGTGAGGAGTAGTGTGGGGCCTTAAAACGCTCTTGGGCTTTGCCTGGCCTTTTCATCCTCCCCCAAAGGGAGGAGCAGGGAAGGAAACTCCCTTACACTCATTTGTCTGCTTCCCTCTTTCTAGTAGACTTCGTACCCTTTCACAGAACCAAGAGGGAGGATTTGGGTTCAGAAAAGTTCTTACAGTCCTATCTTCCTGTGAGAAGGTAAAATTCCTATTTACAAAAAGGTAAATAGGAATTAAGTGCTGGGAATAAATGGAGACTTTTGCCCCCTCCACCTGTCAAACATCAGTTCCTTAAAGGGCCAGCAATGAGGGAGGGGAGTGCTTCTAAACCTGGTGATGGATATTTCCTTTTTTTGGTTTTGGCTCTGACTCCATTGTGCACTGCAGAGTAAGACACCTCTGGGAGGTGGCTGTTCTTCTGCCAATTCTCATTTCTCTTACTTCCAAAGGTGGGAATTGGAAAAGCTTCCCTCAGCTTCCCTGTAGTGAGGAACACCTTTTACACACACAGCAAGGGGGTATGAGGCTTCACAATTGCTCTACTGCATATCATTTATACTCAGCAGACATACATACGCATACATGCACATACCCACACATCCATCCTACCCCACTACATCAGAAAAAAAATCACAAGAGCATACTATATAAAAAAATCGAAATTACATTTGAATTCTTTTAAATTAATTGCCCTCCTATTTAGATAGTTTAAATTCTGATTTGAGTGGGATCTGCTGACATGTGGGGTTTTTTTAATGTCCAGTCTATTTTTCTATGACTGTTTGGGAATTTTGGGCTTTCATTTCTTAAATTTTTGTGTTATCTGTTTTCTCAGTATCATGATAGCTACTTCTTTTCTGGATATCTTTTAATGCAGAAATGCAGAACAGAAAATCTTTCACTTTATCCTGGGATATGGCTGAGGATGTTGTGCATGTATAATAATCCAACCCTCTCTTTCTACCAGCCACCTCTTCTCCCCACCCTCATCTCACACACTGAATTATTTTCACAGCAGCTGTTCTTGATAACACTTAAAAAGTGATTATATCTGTTGTCAGTTTGGGCAAATTATTAACATCAAAGCTAGCAGCAGGCTCCTTGACATTAAATTTCACGATTTCCATTATCAAAGAAAGACAAGCCATGGGAGAGAAGAGTGGGTGGAGAGAAATGTGTGGATTAGGGGTGATTGGGGGGAACTATGACTATAAAATGAAAATTAATTGATAAGGAAATTTCAGCTCGTATTAGAGATGGTTTTTTTGTTTGTTTTCTATCATGTTTCCATTATACAAGTTGTCATTTCAGCAAGGAGCACAGAGAGGGGGGAAGACCCAAAGCGTAGCCTGTGCAGAGGTGCAGAGGCACTAGGAAAATTAATATTTTTTTAAACCTCTTTTTAAAAGTTGTGCCTTAGCTGTTACAGCAAGCTAATACAGTCACCTCTTGTTTAACCACAGCTTGCTGTTATTATGGGTTATTCAGAATAGAGTTCATGACCAATTTCATAAAGCAAGAATTTATTGAATTCTTAGAGATGAACAATGAAGATAAATTGGGATGTGTCTAAATGAAATTAAAAATTATTACTTGTACAAAATTTAGAGTGTGCCTGGCTGTACCACCAAATTTGCAGTTAACACTGTTAGGAATTAAAGGTATGTAACTGATAAAGATGGATGTCTCACTTTCTTGGTTCCAACCGGTGCCGTTTAAAATAAATATTATAATAATTTATCTCTGGGAATGATGTGCATGTGCTAAATGATGCTTGATGTATGACATCAACTTCCTGATCTGGGCACTGATGGATGAGCTTATTCTTCCTATAATGAAAAGTTGGTCAAAGTTTCAATTACACCTATTACACCTCCAAAGAAAAAGCATGATGAAAATAAATTCAACGCTATTCTGCTACCACCAACCTGGCATTAGCATAGACCCAAAAGGAGATTTAATCAAAACCCTGTGAGAGTGAAATGGGCACCATTTGATATTAAGTCCTGAATATATTACTCTGTGGCATTAAATGTGAAATGCACAGTTCTTTTTATTTCAGTGCATTTGTTGTTACATTACCTCCTCTGGAATCAATTGAAGCATAAGTGGGATTCATGCAGAGTCATAAAGAACCCTGGGGAAATCCATAAGGAAAAATTCTATTGCAGAAAAGGAAAATTCCTTGCTTCCTCATTCACAATTTGAGGAACAGAAACATAAAATCTACAGTACATAATGTTTCGTACTAGGAAACACTACTAGGCAAGGTTTCACCTATTTTTCTCGCCACAGGTTACTAATTATTTATACATTTGCAGGGTAAACTTAGAAGATGATGTCATGTTTGTAGCAGTGGAATTTTACCAACAGAAAAAGTTGAATTTTTGGAGGATTTTTAATAGGTCTATCCTTTTCTTTCCCTTCAGGAAGCAATATAAAATAAGGAAATTCAAAGAGTGCAAGCGATACATGTAATTGAGTAAGGGTTTTTCCGAAATTACATTAGAAACCAACTTCTGCAAGATATTTCATGGCTACTCCAGGTATTTTCCTTTTATATCTGATGTAATTATGGGTACTTCCTTAGATTTATCAACGTCTAATTCCTTGTGGAATTTTTACAGGAGTTACAAATTACAGGTAATTTGAGATAACCTTTCCCAAGGGATGTTTTTGAAGTACTCTCTCCAGGCCTTTCACTGAGCTGGGCAGGAATTAGTGGTAGGAAGAAACTGAATGTCAATAACCATCTCACATGGCACAGTTTTTCAGAAATAAATCTCAGTTTGTGACGCAACATTTTTGTCATTAGTGCTTCTTGGGCAGGCATTTCCATTATGATGCCTGCAAGAGTTTCCCCTGACCAGTAAAGGTCAATATTAAACTCAGTGATATAGTAGACAGAAATAAAAATTGTGAAGAGGTTGTTTTCTAAGGTTAGTTTTCTCTCTACTCTCTTTTATACCTGAAATTCAAGATGAATATATTCTGTTTGAAGGATTTAAAATGCTTCCCTGGTCTGTATGATGTAGCAATATCCCTTCTCAGACTGTCCTTTCTCTATGGTGAATTCCTAATCAGGTTCAGGAAAATTAATAAGACTCTTCTGGACTTTTACTGAAGTTTCAGTTTGCACACACCAAGCCAAGGCCTCTTTTTCAACCTATGAATAATAATAATTTGTTGTATTTCATTTAACAACATGAATCAAAGAGTCAGTTCATTCGTAATTGATGAAAAATACCTGTAAAATTTTTCATGAGTATTAAATCATACAAGGCTAATTTATATATTCAATTACACTCATAGCAGTAAAAAAGTTGAATACAGCTCAGAAATCACACCTTCTCCCTAGCATGGCATAAGAATTCTTCATATACAGAGAACTAATGGAGTTTATTTTCAGAAGTTATTCACCAGACCCTAGTTCTGACCATCCTTGAAAACAGGTGCACCATTTCAGTCAGACGGTTCTTCAAAATGGCTAAAAGTCAAATTCTAGAAGGCATGAAGATGAATTTGACTTGGAACTGAGTGGGTCTTTTTCTCAAGAGTACTGTTCTCTTCTGCCTAATTCAATATATTTAAAACTTTCAATGTTCTGTGAATTTTCTATTTCAAAGAATTTTTTAGTGCCTGCATTTCTCAAAAGACAAAATATTCCATAAGTAAAACCATATTTATTTGAAATATCCAGACCTTGGGATCATGGTGTGATGCATTGAATGTTTTGTTCAGCTGCATAATGGCTATATAGTGTATACATTTATGTCATATTTAGTAAATCTGTTTTTAGGAGAATTGGTAAACAATCACAATCTGCTATTTTCAAATTCTTTTCTGGAAAAAAATAGTCAGCTATAAATATATTTAGCACATTTTCAAGTGATTTTTTTTTAAGCGACTAATTTTAATCTTGGTAGTTAGTATTCAAAAAATAACACTGCAACAGATGTTAATATCCACTAAACAAGATTAGATTAGAAAGGGTTGATGTCCATAGAAGTGAAATTCACGTCAGATCCTGAGTTTAAAAACACAAGTAAAGTCCTGGAGCAATCAATTTTTACAAAGACTGTGAAATCTCTCTGATGGAATCAATAATTTCAGTTTATGGTATCTGACATTTCTATAAAAAATTTAACCTATCTGATGTAAAGGAGATGTAGTGTATTCAAGAAATGAACCTGCTGAAATATAATTGAGACTTTCACAAAGAGTAATATCTAATGGAAATCTGCTCAACAGTGGTACAACTTCAAAATGAGCTGAAGGAGGCATAGCATTACTCATGTTAAGCAAGGATTTATCACCTCAAGAATATTTTAGCAAGGATGAAAATCCAATACGAATGTACATTTGACCTTTTACTATACTAAATCTTTCCTTGATGGTGTTGCATTTCAGTGTGGCCCCCTAAGCACAGTGCAACAGTAAAGCATAGCTCTCTGTTTGGCACTCCCATGGAGAATGAAGAGGCTAAATATTAGTTAACATATCTGGTGAGGAAGTGTTTACAGACATTGTAAAAGTAGGTGAAAAAATTTGCATGTTTGGCTCTGTGTTTCTATAACTACAGGCCCAGATGGTAGCAAGATGCTTTACTCTTAAACCATGTAGACTATCAAGGGCATTAATCAAAGTGGCAATATACAGGAAACAAAGAACATAATCTTCTGATAAAGAATGAATAAAACCCTGAACAAAAGCCAGCAAGAGCCCTAGCATAAGCCCTGCTTCTAAATCTAATAATAATGGATTTAACAGCCAAAAATACCCACTCTCTCAAGCTATATAGGCTTCCTATGTGAGGACTAACATGTAGGACAACAGAGCTGTTTAGAAACAAAAGAAAACAGAGGCCAGTGAATTAGTGTCTCCCATGCAATGAATTTTCCCTGTGAAATATAGGTCTGTCTGTCCCTGCATGTGTACGTGGGGGACACATGTGGCCTTGAGCCTGCAGCATCAGTGCTGGACATTAGGCAAGTGGCTGTCAGAAGCTGAACTGGAACTCAGGTGGATACAACTTGTGTTTGTAAAACACAATTCATTCCACATACTTTGAGATGACGAAGTGCTGTTTTCACAACTTGAGAGGGGAAGACCTGAAAAATCAAAGTCGTATCTAAAAAATGTGGGTGTAAATGGCTTAAGTGCTAAGGCTTGCCAAGGAATTTGAAATCAATCTTAGGATGGTGACCTAAGTACAGGACTCTGACTACAGAACCCATTTTATAATTAGCACTGCCCCAGGAAGGTTATGTATACAGCCAGTTATTATGGGACAAACACAGAACACCATGCCATACCATGCCATATTAGTTCTTCATTTCTAAGCTTTCCTCATCTTAATAATTTTTTTTACACTCATTCTGCCATGTTAAATGAAAAAACTATGCAGTTTGGGTCCTTTTATGTCTCTGCAAGTCAGAGGAGGGAGAATATTATTGTTTCTAGCAAGATGGTGGTAAAAAACCCCATAAGTTTAGAAAATGAGTATTCTCAACATATTTATATATGTACATATATATAGATATAAAGAATATATTTTAAATATAAGAAGCTCAGATGTATTGAAATTTTTTTCTACCTTTTCAGAAAATTTATCTCAAACTTCAAATTTGTTTGCTAATACTGTCATTAGAATTATCCAAACTAATTAGGTTAATAGGAGAATCACCTAAATGTGATATGGCATGCTCAGAATCAAAACTTTTTAACAAAGTAATGAAAAAGGTAGGATTTTTCTGAGCATCTAACAGCAGCTCAGAAAAACCCAACAACAACAGCAGCAGCAACAAAAACTTCAAGTAAGTTCTTCTCATATAAAATTGTCTTCCATCTTAGAAGTATCAGAATAAGAAAAATAATGTTATTCTTGCTAGACTTTTTTTGACAGCACAGAAAATAAATATAAATTATTTGGATTTTTTTCTTTACTTTTAAACCTATATTAAATAATAAATAATTCTTTGGTTTAAAATTAACAATAATAAATTATAGAAGCAGAAATAAATTTTCTGTACCCAGACAAATAAAACAAACAAAACAAAGGATTATTCCAAAATTATAAAAGAGTTAATGTCTTGCCTATATACAGAAATAACTAAAAGGGAATAGTTAAACTAAAAAAAATTGTTAAGAAATGAATACTGAAAAATAAGTACAGGAATGATTTAGTGCAATATAGAAATACTTTGTCTTGTTGGTTTCTTATGTTTTATGTAAACTCTTATGTTTGGGGGGGGGGAGGGGGGAAGAATTTAGATCAGATACTCAGGAACCAAGTCTGATCTTGGTATATTATGCAGATGCTTTGAACAAAGTTTTTTTCCATTTTGTTCTTCCTCCCTCAGTCCCTATTTCTGCCCCTTTCACCCTCCTCCCCCAATCCAGATATCACAAGACCTTCTCAGAAAATGGAAAGGTAGAGTCTTCCTCCTATTTGAGGACAGAGAGAGCATTACATTTATAGAAAGGGGGTCACTTTCTGACAGTAACTCTCCTTTGTCATGTGCAGGAAGCTCTGAAAGAGGTGTAATCCACTGAGGGAAGTAAGATTGAAAGGTCACAAGATCAAAACAGTGTGCAATGGTCAAATATACATGATGTGGTGGTTGATCTCACGGGACACATACTAGCCAGGTACCAGTTGTTTATTTTGCAGCAGAGCATACCACTGGGATTTGCCAAATCAGTGAGGCTGACACCTGAGAGCCACAGCATGCAGAAACTCTGCTGTGATTTTCTGCATCACCAAACACCTGACTGTCACAGAAAGGTAAAACTACCCGTGGTTTAAAAAGCTTGAGGTATGTGGGGGAAACTTCTTAGACATAATCCTCTTTTACTGGAATATGTCCCAAGATGTAACTCATTCAGACACAAATGCAAGCCTTGATCATCATCTCTTTTGTACTTTCAGTGTCATTGGCATTGTTATCTATTTTGATCTTGTGGCTATTTTGTTCTTCAAAGACAGCAAAATAGCCATGATCCCTGACCTATAAACTATAGCTTTTGAGAAGCATGGACTTAATCTCTCCACTATAAAATTTCAAGCAGCAAATTATGAACCAAATGAACCATACAGTCAGTCCCATGTTGAATTTCCTAAAATATTCCATCATACAACCGTGTATACATTTCCAAAACTCTGGCTTTTTGCAAGTAGGTTACTATGCACCAAAAGAGTCTGGACTGGTTTGATTGACAATGTGACAATATAGAATAAAAAAAAAAGGAAAGATTTGCAGAGATCCATCACTTAGAAAATTTTATAGCTTTGGATATGCTGACACTGAATTATAATGCAGGGTAATCCTTTCAAAATGACAGAATGTCTCACTGCCAGGAAAAAATGGCTGAATGAATATGAAAAGCCTAAGGTGACAATAGTCTCCTTAATGAAAGCATTCCACCAGGTGGTAATGTGACTTTAAAAAAAGAGAGGATCCAGGTATTTACAGAAAGATTACTGCACCCAAAGGTAGTTTGGACATAAGAAACAGTCAATACCTCTTTGGGGTAAAATGAGGTTAAGATTTTTATAGTCTTAAATAAGGGATGGAAGCCAGAATTCTACATAGAAAAAAAATGTTTCTCAGACTCTCTGGTATTACATATCACATATCAAACACTCAGATAAGGGATGAAGCTGTGAGAAAAAGTCTGTGTAAAAGTATTTAGACAACTTAAATGTTTACTATGACTGAAACAAATAAGATGCAGAAGATGTTGATGGAACAACAATGCTGAAGGTGTTCAACACTCACTGCAGTTTGTAGTCATCTCTCTAATGTGGGGTGGGAGCACAGGCCCAGGAATTACCCAGATTTCCTCCTGTGGTGTGGTACAGGGCTACAAACACATGTTCCAGAATATAATCTTTATAAGGGATAGCAAATAAAAACTAGCAGCCCCAGTATAGGTGTGCAGCTTGTTTTTCAAATCCTTCCCTACTTCAATGCTCTCAGTTTGAACTTTGGTCCACCTTTGTTTGATGTGCTAAATGTTTAATAAACCTAGTTATTAAATGGCAGATTTAAAACCTCCTTTTCCAAGTAGATAAAATACTCCAGCTGATTTCTCTGCACTGATCACCAATTAATTTAGGGATGTTTTCATGAAAGATATCACCAGAGTATAAAACACTTCTCAGTAGTCAGAAATACAGAATTTTGTCAACTCATCTCCTCTTTTCTCCTTTGTTTGTGTCTTTTAATGCTGTGTGACTGTGGGTTGATTGATTGCTTCTTCACTGCTGGTCATAATTATGGAGCTGCTTGTAGAAATATCTAATTATATTTGGATGCTCTACAGTTTGCTCCAGAAAAACTTGATGAATGTGGCCTGATCTCCCAAAAATGTTTGTTTAATAGCAGCCAATGATGAGCAAGATATAATTATCTAGATTTCAGATACTGAGGATACCATTACCATCAGAAGATGACACTGGGCACTGTAGGCTTAGACAATAAATAGATAAGTTGTACATTTTTAGAGTATCTCAGGAGAGAAGAAAAATCTCTTGCCACAATTATTCATAGGTTTAGTTCAAAAAGAAGGAAATAAGTGAAATTTCTAATTCTTGATTCCTTTTTTGCTAATCCCAGATCATAGCTATATTGGGAAAAAAATTACTCCTTTATAATCTATTTCCAGAATTGCAGGATGTTAACCCCAGGGAAAATTGCAGGCATGACAAAAGAATACAAATAATTCCTGAAGCCTATGAACTAATGAATGTGGTGTCCTATAGAATTATGTCCCTTTGAGGTGCCTAAGAAGATATGAGCCTTATTTGAAGGTTTTGTTGTGATTCTGGCTCTTTTAAGTGTGCTTTGGCTCTATAGGACACTAACAGACTTTCTTTTTTTCTTCCTGCCTATTTTTGTACATTTTCTACTACCATTAATTATCTTTACAGCAATGTCTGCTTGTTCCAATTTTGTCAAAATTGAGAGAACAGACATGTGACACGTGAATATCCAGTTATAATCATATATACTGTTTATCCAAAGGGATTTAGGCTAAAAAGGGAAAGGATTTATAATAATGGGGAATATTTGGCAAAGACAGTGCATGGAATTACACGCCTGTGAGTAGGAGGAAATTTCTACTACCCACACATATTTGTCTTTTGATAGCTATGTGATCAGTTTAGTCTGTACATCTGGATATGTCTTTCAGATGTTCAACCTCATTAAAAGCTTCTCTTTAAATGAAGACTTGCTCTTCCTGTTGCATTATCTTTCCAGTAATAGAATTAGAATTAGAGGAGCAGCCTTTATTATTTCCAGCTGCCTTTTGCAGAAGTTATCCCTACAAGGTGTTCTCCTGTTTCCTCATTTTATTTGCAAAGAGCTTGAGTGATAGGACCTCCAGAATTTCCTTGAAGAGAGCATCACACAGTCTAAATGATTACATGCTAAAGCATACTAAGACGGACACTTTCCCCCCTCCTGTTCTGACATAAATTAGTCCTTTGGAATTTAATAAAACTAAAATTGCCCAAGGTTTTTAGGAAGAATTCTGAACAAGTTTTTCATAAGGTGATGAGATCCTTTCTGTACAGTTTGTAAGAAAACAGAAATGAAGAAGCCTAATTTCTATCTCTGTATTAGAAGTGGCTGTTCTCTATCATATTTCCAGAAGAAATAAAAAAAATTGTTTTGATTGGTAATTATATTTTTTCCCATGCTAAATGTTTTCTCAGAAAAGATAAACTTTCAGGAAAGGAACATTTGTTTTTGAGTATAATGCACTTGGAACAAAACACAGCCATTATTTTAACTATCTGGTGGCTGCTGAATGGGAAGCCACAAATATTCCCATAATGTTGATTCTCACTGTTTATGACCCAAGAATTTCCAGGAAGGTAATAAATCATAAAAAAAATTATTCCAAAACAAAATCCCCAGATGCTCTGGGAATCTCCCTTTCACTGAGTCATCTGGAATTTAAGACATGGGTGGGAATGACAGCCCACAGACTCCTAGAGCTGTATAACAGATCTGTTCACTAGTGAAGAATAAGACAGTGGAAAAGCTTTGTGACCTTCGACTATGACTGAAATATCATTTCAACGTTTTCAAATGAAGACTTCATTAGTCAGAAGTTTAGGTTTAAACTTTCTTAAAAAACCAACCCAACTCCTCTAGAACAAACAAATACCTCCCCCTCCCTCCAAAAACCCAAACAAAACAAACCCCAACAGAAAAAAAAAACCCAAGAAACAACAAAAACAACAACAAAACCCCAACAAATCAACCAACCCAAACCAACCAAAACCAAACAAACAAAATCAAAAATCCAACAAAGAAAACCCGTTTCTTCTTAATTACTATTTTCGAAAAGTCACTTTGAAAAAACTTCTTGGGAAATGGAAGCTATACCTTCTTATTAGTTCTTACAGATTCCAAGTAATAGAACTTTTCTGTAGAAGTACAGAAAAAGTAGAAATTCATAAGAAATTTGGATCTAATTTTAGGATTGAAATATTGTCTAAAATTTAAATAAATTTACTTCAAATATCTCCAATAGTTCTACATTCTGACCCCATAGCAAAAATACTAAGGTACTCATTAGACTTGCATTGTTTTTTAAAAAAGGAAATTTTTGAAAATCATGGGAAGGTTTTGCCATGGTTTTGCAAAGTTAATAAGTTTACAGAACAGCATTTCAGAAAATTATTTTAACATATTTAGCTTTTTGAAACTCATTCTTCATGGTTAGAGATTTCATTTCACAAGTGTATGATGATCTGCAGAGTCCAGCATCTGTTTCCTTAATAGATTCTTTTCCCCTTAACTCAGGTATTTTGCTTTTCAGTTTGTTCAACTAAGACCCAGCTGTTGACTAAGTCACCCACTCTCTTTTGAATGTGACTGTCTCCTGGCCTCACCTGCAGCTGTTGGTGGCTGGAGATCCACCCCAAAGATACCATCTCTCTCAGCAAAGCTACAGTCAGGCCTTTTTGCCTTTTCCCTTATCAGTATAATGGAAAGATTTTACCTCTTGAAATGTGTGGTAGGGACATGATAGCCATGCAAGCTTAACAGAAGTCCTTTTGTATGTCCTTGGCAAATATTTGCAGAAAATGGTATCGCTTTGTTTGTACACTACTCTCAACTGTGTTAGAAGTTTTATCTGACAATTGGACTTAAACAAGCTTATTACAAGCCTTGTAATGCAGGGCCTAGTAAAACAAACACAGATTTCCCTATATCACATTAAACAGTTAATTAAAAAGCAAATATAATCATTAGCTATAAATCCAAACTGATCCTGCCAATACTGCTCGAAATATGACTTCATTTGTGTTGGTGCCTTTGCAATTTCTCAAGGCCTCTGTAACACACTCCCCTACATATTCTACGTGGATGCCAAATAATACTGCTTTTTGAAAGGTGAGAATGACACTGCCCCACTTAGGTGAGACTTTTAGGGGAGCTGACAGCTAAGAGTTGAGTGTTCACTCCACACAGCTACTAACATAACCCAGGAAGAGACAGTTTATTCTAGGCACCTTTTGCTTACATGTTAGTGCATTTGCTGCATTGGCAGGTTGATTTTTGCTGTTCTTTGGAATCTTAAATCATTTGGTTCTGCAGGCTCCCTGAATTACTCTAATACCTTTGAAAATAATAGAATAATTTTGTCTCACTATCTTTGACTATTTTTGTCCCATTATCTTTGACTATTTTTAGTGGAGACCATAAATTTTAACAGACCTTTCTGAACAGAACTACAGACCTGATCTAACTAGATTATGACAACATCAGATTTATTTCATGAATAACTGAAAGATATTATCTAGACAGACATTGTGTTACTGACAGTCTTTCCTTCTTCTTCTTTCCTTTCTTCTTTAATTCCAAAGGAATTAATATATTATTTTCAAGATAACATAAGCTAGCAAAGTTAAGTTAAAGGAGACTTTATACACTTTAAGGGAAATACTTATATTTTTAGTTTAGGTAAAAATAGTCTATATATGAATAAAGATCAAGACTTCAGCTCTTAGGCAAGATTTTTGCTGACTTTGGGAATATTCTGAACTTCCAGAATGTAATATTCTGCAGGTTTAGAGTGAAAACAGAAACAATTCCATAACTGGCCAGCAAAGTCAATAACAACAGTAATTCCAAATGTTTTTGGAAAACAAATCCTCTCATATACTATCCCTCTACTCATAACCCAATATCAAAGGATAAATTCCTGATTCAATTTAAATACTACTAACTTTCAAAAAGCCCCTGGAAACAATTCGTAACCACATCTCATATTCTCAGCTATCCCTTTTGCGGTGCCAAACTAATCCTTACTCTGACCAAGCAATAAATAACATGATTATTGTATTCAAGTCTTTCCAGTGATGATGTAAATCTAAAAAGAATGTGGAGCTTAAATTTCCCTCTTACAGTAACTAGTCGCTATATTCAGAAACAGATCTGCTGATGGCCAAAGGCCTTTTAATCGGTTCCCAAATCTTGTTGGAAAGAGTTATTTAAAAGGCTCCCAACTGTATATAATTGTGCTGAGCTGGTTTCAGCTTGTTGTCATAACTTCCTCCTAAAGACAAAAGAAATAACTCTGAGAGTTCCCAATTGTGTCATAAGACTCACAAATCCTGAACTGTAATTTCTGCTGGAGGATCCTCATGTAAAAATGCCAAGTTCAGACTGGACTTAGAGGAACATTTTCTTTCCGTTATGTGAGAGTGGCTTGCAGAAAAGCTTAGTGAATGATTCTCTGAGAGGAAGGTTTGGGAGTGGTGAACCTCAATGGGCCTCTCCTGTGTACCTGCTTAGGCAGTTTGGTGGTAATGTGGGTATGATCCAAGAGCTGCTTCCCATAGATCAGCACACAACTCACCAGGGCACTTTGCTCCCTGTTCTGGACCTCCTCTGTTCTCACATCTTGTGTGTCTCATCAGAATGTCCTCAGCAGGGTGAGGCCTCAGTGACTGAGCTGGCCATGTTTTGTGGGGTGTCTGTTTGTATCCATGGAAGATTTTCCCTGGAGGAAGATTATATATGTAGCCAAAGAGAGAACAGAGCTGACCTCCCCTCCAAACAGCAGAACTACACAGCTTTGGCTTTCAGAGGCAACATGATGGCTTTGCTTCACCTTCCTCCACTTCTTTCTAACCGAGCAAACATCAATAGATAAGAAACCTTCCACATCAGAGCTTGGGTCAGTGCTCTCCAAACTCAGTACAACTGGGATAGCATCAAAAGCACTGCTCACTAGCACGTTGTGAGCTTGGGAAAGGTCAGAGACAGCCCTGTAGGAGTTTGTAGCCTCATTTTGGGAAAATGTCATTAATTGGCATAGTCAGTGTAGGTTTCTCAGAGTATGATACCTGCTGAAATCTCAAATTGTCTCCAACTCAGTTCGAATCACAATTTTAAGAACTTTATAAATTGTCTAACCTTTGATCATTTTCCACAGAGATAACAAAATGTGTACATTTGACCCCAAAACACCTTCAAATCTTGTTTTCTAAAGCCCAGGAGGGAACATGAAAGTACTTATGTTTTAAGATAGGCAGAAGACTGAATTAACATCATTAATTCCTCTCTAAGAAGTAATAAATAATTTAAACAAAATTTTCACCAAACAGGTAGAAATGGTCTGATTTTGTGACAGAAGAAGTGTAAGAATTATTAACCCAAAAATATAAAATTTCTAAGGCTATGGGCAACTGAAAATAAACCCTCCTAATATAAAACACCTGGCAGCTCTAATAATAGGTAGTGTTATCAGCTCTACCTGCAGTAATGTATGCTATATGCAAGTACAAAAGATATATTTACTTACCCCAGTGAAACCAGGAGGGATTTTCAATACCTCCCATTACCATAGCGAATTGTTTTCTCAAAAGTGTCATTTCATTAGGGAAAGTAGTAGGAAACAATTTAAAGATTACTGTAATAGTACCCCCCATAATATTACTTACTGGCACCATACAATAGATTATACATTATTAAAATGTACTTTAACTCCATTCTCCATCTGGATGTGAACTGTACGTGCTGCAAGAGTTGCTCTCATGCAGGACTGGCAGGAAGACTCTAATACAGTAGGAGATGACCCAAAAATGCATAACAAGTCTATTAATAAGCTCTTTCATTGTCATCATGGTCTGTACCTTTTCCAGTTCCTGTTTTCACAGTGGAAATATGTCAACAGTGTTACTTCATGAAAGATTCTCTCAGAGAAAACTTTTGGAGTGGTGAGCCCTGCTGGCTGCTTATGGGAGTTCATAAAAAGCTGTCTGAGTCCTCTCCAAAGTGAAAATGTGTTTTTCATATGAGCTAGGATAATGAGACATAGAAAGACTGACTCTCTTATTAGGAAAGAGAAAAGAAGAGGCATGAAAAAGACATCAATTTCAGACCACAAAAATAATTCAGAATATTCTATGGGAGATTACATTTCTGTGTCAAACTGTGGATGAGGTGGCCATGTCTTTCTAAATTATGGGCATTGCATGGAAACAATGGCTTCATTTATTGGTCTGCTGTATGTGTGCTTACAGTGCTTGTAATTGAGGATGATTATGGCTAATGATTCTAGTAATGTGTACTTTCAAACCAGCAGGACAGTGTAATTTGTATCAAATCTATTCAGTATCTCTTCAGGCATTTTGCCGAGTTTAATCTTAACCCAGTACTTACTGTAGAGGAAACCTCTGGAAGCTTCACAGCTGGCTCAAATAGAAAATTTCATAGTACTTTCAGAGTGCATTTCATTAAAAAAAAAAAAAAAAAAAAAAAA
>VZRX01018726.1:61525-88510 GCA_013398075.1 Notiomystis cincta
AGAGAAAGGTTCCACAGGCTTTATCTCATCTAGGTGGCTTGTAGCCTGTCATACTTTAATATGACAAGGCCAAGATCTCTAGTACAGGAAACAGTTGTGTGTAGGATGCAAACCAAAACCAAAACATCTGTCTGTGAAAAGCTGATAACATTTTCATAAGAAAAATTAAGTGTTTCTGAAGAATAGATTCACATTTCTTATATTTTTGGAATAAGGAAACAAAGGCATTAGTCAGGTATTCTTTTCAAGAGGCACAGCTAACTTGCCAGGGCATTATATTGCACATCTTTAAGCAAAAAGCCTTCCTAAGCTTACCCTTTAAATACAAACACAGTATACAGGAAACTAGAACTTCTTAGCTGTGGGTTACAGAGAAAGAACAGAGAAATCAGAGGCACATTTAAGAAGATAAAAACAACGAAGGCTGAAAAATTAAGTTAACAAAGAATTTAATTGCTCTTTAACTTCAGGATTATAGTCCTATCTTTTTAACTACAGAAAAGTCATTACTGTGTCTATGTCTTTTGTTTCCTTGCTTTTTTTTTTTCCTNCTGTTTTTGGACTGTTTTTTTGTTTTTGTTTGTTTGCTTGTTTTTGGAAGAGGGTTTGGTTGTTTGGTTTTGGTTTGTTTTTTTGGTCTTGTTTGTTTCTGTTTTTTTGTTTTTTTTTTTCTTTTTTTTTTTTTTTCCTTTTTTTTTTTTTTTAAACTTAGTGGTGCCAGTCAATATTCTCATGTACAATGAAGCCAATGACTCTATCAACCTGACCAATTCGATCTGACACAATATCTGGTATTGTACAGATGCTGGCTTTTATTCTGAAAGGGTAAGTATTTTCTCAGACTTACTGAATTGCTTATTGATTTCATAATTACCAGATGGTTGTGATTGCCTAGGTTTTCTTCTTTTCTGTCTTTTGTTAAGGTCAGTTGTTGTCACTTGTGCTCTTTTGTCCTAGGTCTTGTAGATCAGCATCTGGTTTAAGGAGTGAGATTTTCAAGAGTTTTAGGTATGAAGAAACAAACATGAAAATACTTTAACTTGTACCACTTTCATAAGTCTTCATGGGATTCCAGGCTTCTGGGAAGTCTAGATTGTAAGATAGAACAGGGCATATTTACTTAATATTTTCTCTGTCTATTGGAATTGCAATTTCTATTCTTTCCTAGATCCCACTGTGAGACTCTGAGGGAAGACTTTGGAGAACACCCCTCTTCTCATGTCAGCTTTGCCTCACTTCTACGACTGAAACCCCAATTCACTGTTGGCAGCTGTCCTGCCATTCCACCCCTAGGGAAAAAATGGCAAGCTGCTCCCAGAAGTCCATAATTTTATTTCAAATTTCAGTGAGTAGAATAGTCACAGGAATCTTTCCTTCTACAGAAATTCAGGATGTCTGTAAAAGGAAAGAAAATTCTAAACCTTGAAATAAAATGAGAAACCTATTACCATGGGAGTGCATAGCATAAACATAAGCATCTGATGTAGGTCTTTCACAAACAACTTGCTGCCTTGTCAAAGGGAGATGAATAAAATCTCACAAAGACTCTAAACTCCTCATGCATTTTCATAGTTGCAGCTGTAGCTTTCAAGGGTTCCATTTCAAAAAGGAAACAAGTCAGAACAGCTTACATACAAAAATATACAATGATCCTACAGCCCAGAAGGAGCTCTGATTTTGAGAAATGCTGTTGTATTCATTCACCAGATACCAATGTAAGTGGCTGCATTTCTTATCAGGGAAAAATATCTTCAGCATTTCTAATCCAAATAAGAGGTTATGCTGTTATTACAAAGTATTAGTAGGGTGTGAGGAGAAAGATGAACATTTGCTTTTACAGGTCAGAGTCCAAAACTGGTAGGGATTAGTAGATGTAACTAGACTAGAACTAGACAGAGTGAATTAATACCTCTCCATTGATTTCAGCAAAGTTAGGAAACGTCAATAAAGTTGTGCTAATACATTTTAGGTGTATTTTAGATGCCTATATTAAAAAATGGAGTATCTCTTAGATTTAGCAACCACCAATACAATGTGACTCACACTAGGACTCTGTTTTATAGAAACTCATGCTGCACCAAACTAAATGCAGAAGATGCATCAAGCAATTGGACAGATGAATTCAGCAAAATTTTAAAATGTTGGACAAACCACATGTTGCAAGATTAGCAAATCAATCTGACCATGTTGGTACTTCTTCAAGAACTGGAACACATTAAGATTTCTTCCTAGGAAAACTTCTTTACTATAAGGATAGGGAGGCAATGAAATGCCCAGAGAGGTTGTGAACTCCTCATCCCTGGTGGTGTTCAAGCCCAGGCTGGATGGGATTCTGAATAATTTGCTCCAGTGAAATGTTCCCTGTCTATGGCAGGGAGGTTGGAACTAGATGACCTTTAAGGTCCCTTTCAACCCTAGCTATTCTATGATTCGAAAATGTAGTATGACTACAAATTCTGATCACCACTGAATTTAAGACTGAAAATATTCTAGGTACCTGTTAATCTCTTCTTCTTGCAAAGCTTTTCAACATGGTGAATACATGCAAACATGCCCAGATAAATTTGTTAAACTACAATCTGTTACTTTTTCTTTACCAATGCCAAAGCTGATGGACTCAAGGCTAGTGATAGTGGGTGCACTTTACCTCCCATGATGTGTCAAAACTTGTGCTTGGAAAAAGAAGTGATGACTTGTAAAAACTACTGACTGATTTGCATCATGAAAATTGAAATTCAGGTGCAGAGACTTGTTCACAGGTAATTACATAACTAAACTGCAGTCCTTTCAGAAGTTTTCCAAATAGAATCAAAATCAATGCATTTCTCATCTTAGATGCACCTTAAAATCCTTCATTTTTAGCCACTTGAACAAGAAAACCTGGAAGATAAATATCCCAACATATTGCATGGAAAACAGTCAAAAGACACATAAATTGTTGTAATGGTTTCCATTGCATATAATGTGAGGAATCAACACAGTACTTACAAAGAAGATAAAACACTCAAAGCATCTGATGATGTCCTATCACGATTCCAGCCAACTCCTTTCTCCAAATTTTGAGGCCACAAGTAATTCCAATCATTTATGATGAATAATTTCACAGAGTGACCATTTCAATCTACCTTCAAGTTATGAAAAGTATCTACTCAGCAGCTGTTCAATTGTGCAGTGTTGACACAGGGCTGGCAGTAAGAACATTTGCTGACTTTCTGATTTTGTAAATGTGATGTGTGAGGGTGTATAAACTTCTCTGAGAAACAAAGGTTCTACTTTATACGTCTTACTATTTCTGTAACTTCAGAAAAAAAGAACACTGAAGGTTACATTATCGTTTTCATAATTTTCTAGATATCAACAGATGACATGTAATACAAAATCAGGTTACTTGATGCTTTATTCTGATTCTCTGTTTTAGGAAAGCATCATTTTATGCTTCAAATAAAAATAATCCTTGTTTTACCTTCATACAGTAACTTCTATTAGCAAAACTAGTTGTAGTAAATTGTAGTTCACACCCCCAAAAAAAGCAATTATTGCAAAACAAGCTTTATGTAGCTGTACAGATGAGCCATTTATAACAAGAAAAAGGAATCATTTATTTTGCTAAGTGGGATATTCAGAACTTTCAGCAATGTCTTTTAGGAGTTATTTTTATTAGGGTAGGTATTAAGATAGTTATTATTTATTATCTAATGGAGAAGCTATTTTCCTTTCTTGTTCATGACATAATAATCTGAAAACAGATTATTGACTAAATTTCATTCTTGCAAGCTAGTATATACCTTCCCATGGTAACCTTCTAACTTACCAAATACACTTTGGCTTGACTCTTGGGATTTAATTGAAATTTACTTATTTATGGGCTAGCCTTTTTTAGTTTTGTGCAGTGTTAGCAGAGTTGGGATTTTATAACTGCTGAAACTGGACTGAGTATATTAAAAGCAATTTCAGGCCATTAGGCAAGATAATGATCTCAGTAAAGAGACTAAGAGCAAGATGAGACTTTGGATTTTGCAGCTTTAAAAGTGCAAGATCATCCACTTGTGGTTGTTTAGAATAGGATTTAATTTCTTATTTTTCATGTAGCAGTGTTTGAATTCCAAGGATATTCATCTAATATGCTTCAGCTGTTAGCCTTTACTAGAGTTTAGCATGGTCATGTGTTTTTCAAAAGTACATTAGGGACCATTAAATAATTGAAGTAAGTCAGAGAACAGGTTAAAGAATTAACTAAATAAAAATTATGTGATTTAGAGAGGTAATATCTAATTTCCACACATTCAAAAAACAAACAGAAAAAAAAATCAGCAAGCTTCACATTTTTAATCATTCCTTTGAAGTTATAAAGCTTCAAAGTTTTTTCACTTGGGTTCCTTTTCTCTCTTATTTCAGGCTGGTGTTTTTCCAGCACAATATAGAGGTGGCATGACACCACTGCAGAGTATTGCTTTCTAAGGAATTTTATTAGGAGGACTCTGAAACTCTAAGGCTGTTGTGTTATTACTAAAGAGGTTACATGGTGTTTTATGGAGAGTCAGCATTTCCTCCTCCATGAAGAAAAAAGCTCCTGGGAAGAAGATATTCCTTGGGTATTCTGTGTTCTTGTGAGCCTGAGAGAGCAACCACATTACAATAATCTCATTAAATATAGAATAAGACTAAACACATTTTCCTATTAGCATATTATTCTCTTTTCTTCCAAAGCCAGCTGGTAACGTTTCATTGCTTGACATCTACTACAGGGCACACTGTAGAGAGTTGCTCTCTAATTGACATAGAATCCCAAGCTCTGTGTATTCTGTGTATTCTTTCAATAGGTAAAGATCAGAAGAAAAGGTATTTTCCTGATACCACAAGCTGCTTTGTGAAAGTGGCTGTTAGTAGGGGTTCTGATTTTAATCTGTACTGAAGATGGTCATGTCATAAATGCAAATTGCAGCAATTTCTGCTCTTTTTTTTTTTTCCTTCCTATTTCTAAATCCATGACCAACCTGAGAAGCACTCTGTAGTTGTTGTGGCCAATCTTTGGTGTGTTAGATGTTTTTTGTAAGAACTTGACTAGAATTGCAGATGAAATTTCTGTTTTATGCAGGACTTGTGCTGGATGAAATGTGTAACACTCTCTAAAATTATCTAATTTTTTGTATGTGCATGTTTATGTCTGCATGTATTCAAAAACACTATGTTTTCCTGGCTACAAAGTATGTTTTCAAATGACTAGGTCTGAGAATTTATATAAACTTTTTTTTATACATTGGAAAAACACACAGTAAGTCAAAAACAACAATTAAAACCAGGAAACAACTGATGCAGAAATATTTTGAAGTATTTATTGCTTTTCCACCTGCAAATTACTGTTGTATTTTCCTTTTTGTCTTTTTATTTGAGTAAAAAAATCATCAGGAAACTGTGAAAACTCCTCTGAAATATAAAATATTCTATCACAAAATAAAAATGTAATAGAAACTGTTATTGTTTGGTATACAGTGACATGGATTTTTTAAACAAATAACAGAAGAACAGTTGGAGGATATTTGGGCTCTGGCAGTCTACCACTGATGCAGAGCTCTTGTGGTGCCACTTGATCACCAGCTCTTCATAAACCCCTAAAGCAAGGATAAAACAAGGCTAGGCATAACAAGGCTGATCTTCAATCTACTTTGCACTATGCAAGTTATTCAATAATAAGCCTAAAAGAGCCTAACAAAAGTTAGTTTTCTGTTTTTCCATTTGTAATGTAAGAATCAGAAGATGAAGACATGAGGCTGGTTATTCTATCTGGAATATCCTACTTGCAAGGAAGCTTTCCTTTGTCTCATCCAAAGGAGGATGTGACAAAGAAAGAAGTAAATCCTTTTGTTTTTCTCTCATCTCTCAAACTCTAAACCATCAGATGAAGGCCTCTTGAATTTTGGGACAATCACCAAACCGAAGCGTTATCTGAATTTAACGTGATTAAAGACACACAAAGACATTGTAAAAGTATTCTACATCAACCTAGCAGCTGATGTGCCTCTGAGAGGTGTGTAAAACAGGCAGTGACAGAAAGCTCTGGATGCTGTGGGATGTGCCATCCATTCTGCTGGGGTTGGGGCTTGCATCCATCATTGCTTTCGATGTCCTCTATCCCCACCCACAGCCTGAGTCTCTGGAGTTACTCAAGATTGCCTACATTCCAATGAGGTGACCAGGACACAAGTTTTTAGGTACGTGTTGGCCAGTCTACTTGTGCTGCTGCTTTCATGTAGTAGGACATGCAAGTGCATCCATGAAGGCAGAATATATTAAAGCTCAAAATGTTTGTCAGCATAAGCATACTAAAGATTTTTTGAAACTGTTGTCAAAGCTCTGGCTTATTAATTTTTGTTTTCTGAGAAACAAAGATAATTTTTGGATGCTTTGTTCCTTATAGAATAGCAGCTTTGGTGATTTTTTCCTTAATTTCTTTATTAAGAACTACTTTTTAATTAAAAGCTATCAAAAAAGCACTGAACATTATTTTTTTTCCTGTAAAATTTGTGATTTTCACGACATGACTTTTTTTTTCTCTATAAAACAGCGTGACACTGGAAGAGGGTATTAAATTATTTTATGGACTGAAAATGTATACACTGCAAGTCAATTGGAAAAAGTCCAGTATTTTTAATTATTTCTTATAACTGAACTTTTACTTTTTGGATTAGTTCCACTACTGTTTGGTTTTCCAGGTGGTTTTGGCAAAGATATAAAGATATTTTGCAGGGTAGAAGGTTCTTACATTTAAAAAAATCATAATTACAGTCCTTTCAGCAGAAAAAAAAAAAGAGGTGATTAAGATTATAAAATTATCACTAATTCTCAAATTGATTTATGGGAAAAAGCCTAGAGATGAAAGTTTTAAGCTATGTACAAGAATTAATATCCAGCATCACCATCACTCTAGAAATAATTCAATGTAACTTACAGTGAAAAAGAGTCATAAAAAAGTCAATGTTATTGCTCTTCTGCAGGCTTTGAATATAAGTGTAATGCAATTCCTTCATAATATATTTTTAATGAGCAATTTGAGCATTAGAAGATTTTGTCTATTCAATTGCTCTTGTCTCCAGAACTCTCTGTTGCTGCTTGAAAGCATAATGACAATGTAATCTATGAACACTTGCCTACATGGAGAAAAAACCCAAAAATCATACCTATGGTAATGCAGTGGTCTGTTGCAATATGTTTTTTATGAATGCCATGCATTTCTTCTTTCTGTTTCCCATTTAAACTTTTAGTATTATGTATCACTGATGTTATCAGCTCCTTGGGAGGGATGTTGTATTTTGTTGTATCTTTATACAGTATGAAGCACAACAGGCTATTTGTCTAAGGCTCAATAGCAGTGGGAAATAATACTTGTCATTGCCTGCTATCCCATTGAAACACAAAAAAATTTATACATACAATTTTTTTTCATTTATTTCTTCCTAAATAAAAGGTCAGTACCATTGTATGCCTACAGTAAATTCTATAAGCCTGGTAAATGCACTAAATTTACAATAATGTTATTCATAATATCAAAATTACCCAGAGATTTTCTGTCAGTGATATTTAAAGATCATTGTCTTGAAGCAGTAATGTAGAATGAGATGCAACAGACTGTATGGATTGTAAATGCAACCCTACATAAATGTTTAATATCATGCATAGACATAGCTATTTGATCAGTGAGTACCTGCCATTAAAACTCAAATACAATTATTGACACTGTTGTCTGCAGGATTGTCATGTAGATCAGGCATTCTGCCAGCAATTTGTTAATAACTTCATACATAATTGGTAGGGGTTTAGGTTTATGGCTTTTATTTTTGTTTAATATAGTATATATGGTCAGATATTCAAAATAAATGAGATTCAAGAAACTGTTGCTGTTGAATATCAAATGTTCTTTCCAAAAGTGAAAACTATAGTCTCAATAGTTTACCCAGAACTCAAAAATTATATTTCTTTTAAAATAAAATTTTCTGATTTCTAAAAGAACATCTAGTATACTCTGTTTTCTGTATGACTATTGCTTACATGTAATCAGACACATATGCAAGTCTTTTAAAAATCTGCATTTACATAAAAAATATGGATTTATTTCACTTAGTGTTAAC
The DNA here is from genome assembly GCA_013398075.1 of Notiomystis cincta. Classification (NCBI taxonomy): domain Eukaryota; kingdom Metazoa; phylum Chordata; class Aves; order Passeriformes; family Notiomystidae; genus Notiomystis; species Notiomystis cincta. Next base: position 69,649 of record VZRX01018726.1, read on the forward strand.
TTTCTAAAGATATTTTATCAAGCATAGCCATTAGTACATAGTTGTGAAGACAGAAAAACATAACTGGTGTTTCCAGAAAGCAAATTTCAAGTGTGAAATATGCGCATAAGAGATGAAAATGAAAACATAAAATTGAAGTTCATATAGCTGGGTATGTAGCTCACATGAGTAGGCCACTTGCAACAGATTGAGTTTTGATATATAATAGCACTCAATGTTTTATCAGTTTTTCCCTTCTTTTCTGCCTAATAAAAAATATACCTTCTTAAGATGATCAAAGTGTTTTTTCAATATATCTATTGTTCTTAGATTTATGCAAAAAATATATTTTTACTTTGCATTTCTTTTTCCCCAAAACATTTTCTTTACAAGGTTATCTGGAGTCCTGTTTCCCAGAAGAGATTTTCCTCCAACTGACTTTCACAGGAGAGGTATTTCTCAAAAGAGTTGGATTTATTCTCTGATTCTGTAGTAAACCGAGTGTCAGCACAGGATTTTTTTCCCTCTGCTGCTCCAATCCTCCAACAACTCCTTAGTGATAAATCCATTTTAATATTGTCTCACTGGTGCAACCAGTACTTGCTTAACTAACATTAGGACAAAGGTGGGTTGTGCACAGGTTGCAAGTGGGTTTAATCTGCAAAAAGTTAATGACTCAGTTTTCTCTTGGCAAGGATCTTCTCCCAGATCTTCCTTTACCTGGTCCAAAGGTTATTGCCAGAAACCATCTGCACATGTGAGGTACAAACCAAATGGTTCATTGAAGCTTCACCCTATGTGGCATCCCGGAAATTTTTAACAGATTGAACCTTTCCAGAAATATGAAACTACATCATTTGGGGGGGAATGTCATGTTCTTAGTGAGTGCTCTGCCATACAGTTTTGATACAGGACTTTTTTAACTTTGCAGCATGATTTCATATAAATTTCTAGCATATGCTCATATTGACACATTTTTAGTTCATAGAGACATTAACCTTCATTGCATGCAGTCCCATTGTTTCTAATGAGAAGTAGAAATATCCACCCATGCTAACTTTGCAGTCTGTCTTCCAGGATGTTTTTTCCTCCAAGAAAAATACCTGTGAGCCAGGCAGACTGTGCCACCTTCTGCTGAACACCTGCTGCTGGTTCAACAGCAAGCACAGCCACAGACCCCTGCTCATAGCAGGCACCCTAAGACAGCAAACATCCTTTGGCACTGGCCTAAAAAGTTCATTGGGTCCCATTGTGAAACCTCATGGTATCCCCCTGTGATTTAGCACCGTAGGTATCCTTGAGGGGGTTGTGGTGCCTACCACAGGAGATGGCAGCCCCAAGTGGAGGCTGTTACTCGGTCCCAAGAGCAGTATGGCTGCTGGCAGCGAGACACGAAATCCAGGCATGCTGCTGACGCAGGTTTGTGCCACACATCTGCTACACAGCAGCAAAAATAACTCTCCTCTCTTCTGCCTTTTTGCTTTTGACATGGAATCATAGAATCAGACATTCATTTATGCTGGTAAAGACCTTTGAGATGATTGAGTCCAACTGTTAACCCAGCACTCCCAAGTCCACCACTGTGCCATGTCCTTAAGCATAGCATTTACACAGATTTTAAATACTTCCAAGTGTAGTGACTCCACCACTTTCCTGGGAAGCCTGTTCCAATGCTTGACAATCTTTTTAGTAAGACATTTTCCCTATAAATATTACAGAATCATTTAGGTTGGAAAAAACCTCTAAGATCATCAAGTTCAACCTTCAATCTATCACCACCTTGTCAGCTAGACCCTAACAGTAACATCTAATAATTTCTTAACTAGGTCCAGGAGTGGTAACTCCACTGCCTCCTTGGGCAGTCCATTAGAATGTTTATCAACCAAGAAATTCTTCTTGGTCTCCAGACTTTTCACTCTTTTCCTTGCCTTTTGCTGAATGTGCTCCAACACCTCAATGTCTTTTTTGAAGTGAGGGACCCAGAACTGGACACAGCACTCAAGGTGCAGCCTCAGTAGAGTACATATACAGTGCCCAGAGAAAAAACTTCTTTAGTCCTGGCCACACTATATCTGATACAAGACAGGATGACACTGACATCCAATCAAAACCTCTCCTGGCGCAGCTGGAGGCCGTTTCCTCTTTCCTACCACTTGCTACTTGGAAGATTAGACTAACCCCTCCCTGGTTACACGTGGTTGTGGAGACAGATAAGCTCTCTCCTGAGTCTTTTCTCCAGACTAAGCAACCCCAGCTACCTCAGCTGCTCCTCCTAAGCCTCGTGCTCCACCTCGTCTCTTCACCAACTTCATTGCTCCTGGAGACACAGATGTTTCTATATTCCCTCTTCCCATTCTAAAAATTCCCACTTTTCTCATACCCAAAGTTTGTGGGGGTTTGTCTATCTGTATAACTTCATCTGAACTCTCCATTCAGCCTCTCATATTAGCTGAGGGGAAAAACAGACATTTCTAGAGAGAAATGTTTTACCCTAAGGCTGATGTCTAGAATGGGTCAGATGTGTATCATGCTTACAAGAAGTTTCTCTCTATTGATTATAAACACTTTTGGACACTGTGCTCTAAGCAAAGATGTCTCCATTGTAGATAAATCTAAATTTCCACAAAAATCCATTCCACTATATAACCCTGAATTCCTTTCTGAACCAGAAAACTTGAATATTTCCTAATATCCTGCTTTTTGTACTTCCCAGTCTCCATAAACTCTACCCAAATAGTAAGAATATGCTAGCACTCTTGCTTTATGAACATTGATTTCATAGATGCCTTTTAAAGTTGTGTTTGAGGAGATATGAGATTATGAAATAAACACACAGTTCCTTCTCACCCTGCATGTAGACCTTAGGTTTAGTACCAATTATTTGTCAACCAGAGGAATAATAACTCTAAATGGCAGAAAACTGATAATAGCCTTGGCAAAATATTTGAACTTAAGGGTAGGGCCAGGCTTCAACTTGATTTGAATAAAGATTAGATTTCTGGTCTCTGATGCCTTTTATTTGCACATAAAATATTTGTGCTGCAGAAGAAATATCCCTTTTATTCAGTAATACACTTAGTCACTAAATCACAGCAAGACTTGACTCATTAAATACTTACATGCTCTATTTATTATACATTGTGTTTTCTGCTGTTAATGCCTCTTAATATTTATATTTCCGAGTATTTGTAAATGTTCTCAGTTGTGTAATGGTTGCACATATTTTTTAGTTTCCAAAATAGAACATTGGTGGAAATGGCTATCATTTGTGTAATTGGAATAGAAACTTTTATTTTAATAAAATTAATTATAAATAAGAGCCTTTGAATGAGAACTTAATTGTTTAGTGGTACCACCTGGTATGATGATCTGTTGCAGTAGTGCTAATGAGGATTTTTCAGGCTTTTGTGGCAGAAGAAGTGTTAAAGCCAAGATCCAGTGGATGAATCAGCTACTAAAATACCAGCCTGACAGTCTTTCAAAACATTAAAAGAAATTGGTATTTCTCTAAGAAAAAAGAAACCATGACACTTTTCTGATCTTTGCTTCCCACCATTTTGTTCTACATTCAGTCACTGAATTCTTCTGTGTTATTTAAGTGGGAAACTTTAGAGCAGCCTTTATGTTCAGTAAACAGAAAACATCAGTTGCAGTATTAGGGGAATATAATTATTTAGTCTTCTGTAAAAACCAGAAAAACAGTTATCTCTTCATATGTTCTAGACAAGCAGATGACTCAGGGATGGGATTTTAAAAAAATATAGGTATTATAGAAACCTAGTCTGAATTTTTGTTATTTTGAAGTCACTGATTATGGTTATTCTTCTTGAAACATGTCATATCTATTTCAAAACAGATTGCAGATTCTTAGACTTAGATCTTTAAGAGATGAGAGAGAACTCTGCAGGTAAATTAGGAGCCAAGAAATTATCAGAACTTCTACCTACCTTCCTCTGTCTCCATAAAGCAACTACAGCTCTGTGGGCCAGCATAAATAATATCTTGTAATGACTCATACATCTTGAAAGTTTGACAACTACTAACATTCATCATTTTCCAGTACAAACTGGATTTTTTTTCCCTGGTGTCTTTTGCTTGCACTTAAAGCATTGGCATTGCAGATGAAATGTCCATTTTACTCTTTAATTCACTTTACTGCTACATCTGTGTATTGAGTGAGACCAGACGTTTCTGAGTTGCTTTGAGTACAGTTCTGTCATTATTTGAGACATTCCAAAGCATTAGAGTGTGTTTTGAGTGCCAGAAATACCCTGAAATCAGTATGTAAATTCAGGATCTGTAATCTACCTCTCACCTAACATCTGGAGTATCTGGTTCCTCAAGGTTTTGAAAATCCTAGTTCTGAGATTTAATCTCTCTTCAAAACCATTTTCCATGACTCTTTGTGTCCTGCTGAAAATGAAATCTATGTTTCAGGAAGATCCACGCAGTAAAACTGATCAAAATGACCTGAAATGGAAATAGTGTGCAGGGAGGTTATCTTTTAGGAGGACTCACCATCTCGAGAAGATACATTATTACCTTTTAATCAGTCAGTCTTCTTTTTGTAACAGTCTGCATTGAAAATCTCATATTACTCAGGGATAAAGTAAAACTATTAGAATAATGTAATTTTTGCGTCTAATGAGTTTTTTTAGACATAGCTTCTATGTGACACAAATTTAGCTTTTTAAAATAAAATTGATAAAATACATGTCAATATTACTTTTTGATGAAAAGATAGAATAATTTTTTAAAAAATGTTTTCCCTCTCGGAATAATTTTGCTTAAATTTTGCACTATACCAATTTTGTCATGCTGAAACAGTAGCTCAACTATGAGATAACTTCTTACTTTTCAATCTCAGTCCTTGGATTGCAAAACTTTCTTCATTGCTTTTAATGCAAAACTTTCAGCTTAGAGGATGAATTCAGGAGAATAACAAGGCCAAATAATCTGTAAGGATTTTTCATCTGCCCATAGTTTGTGATAATCTTGCATTTTGTGTTTAATAAAGTGTTTTGTGATGCCAACACAAAAACATAAATAAACTAACTAACTCTGGATACGTTCTAATTTTCTTGTTACACAGGTATAATATAATCTTGGTGTGGAAAAAAAAGCAGCAAAATACAGGAAAACTTTATTAATTTGCACTTACAGAGCAATTACATTATCAAATGCATGTGAAAACAAAACCCAGCAAGCTAAAGCTGAAAAGTAAATGCTACCACGTCCTTGAAAAGCAAAATACCTTTATAGAGTGAGTAAATTCTCTGTGAAGTGGAGATAATATGGATTTTAGATACTTTTCTGCTTATTGATACTGCACATGCTGCCACAGAATACCTTATCAATGGAAAAATATTAAATATATAAATTATATCAGCCTGTTCCTTTCTATCTCTGGGGCTGCCTGACAAGCACTGAATTGAAGCACTTCTTTTGTTTTCTTGCTCTAGTTTCTATCTAATTTTCTTCTTTTTTTAATCATTTTTTCTATTCTTGGAAACTTAGGCCAAATGCCTAGTTTCACACAAACTCCTGCTGAGAAATAGCTGAACATTTTTTGTTTATTTTTGTCATTTATTGTGAACATCCTGTGCATATTTTTTACAGGCAGTTTCACTCCTTCAGGAGACTGCAGATGTGATAAGAGAGTGTTGATTTAAAAGCATGAGAGTGCATGAGTAAAAGTTCCAATAAATTCCTTTTACCATTTCCAAGGATAACCAGATATACGTCAGTATTCCATAAGAATTCTGTTCTATAACACCCAGACATGATGATGACTATATCATAAAATCATATTTCTGCAACCCCTGTACTAAATATTCTGCCTCTGGCAAGAGAGTTAAATTTGCTACTTTACGTATGAGAAGATTATCAAAGACGAGCATCTGCCTAATTCACAAGAGCTTCCATCATTCTAAGGAGAATACAAAGGCTAAAGTTTTTGTTCCATTCATAGCAAGAAGTGTTTTCTCCATCTGTTATTGCTTGGTTATCCATGAACTGAGCAAAGTGGGATCACGGGGCTACACAACTCATACTGTCAGGTTACCCCCTTGCTAACCGGATAGCAAAGAAAAAATAGATTTAACCATGCTTACTATATTATATCACTCAATTTGAGATTGGAATCCTTTTCAGTGGTGAAAAAGTTAAGTCAAAGATTTCTGAAAAGCAGCATTTCTTGTTTTGCTCAATTACTAATTTGAACTAAGTTCTGCCTTGTAGTTTTTGTAGTTTATGAAATGGTTGCTGCAGATATTAATATTGAATAGGAACATATTAGTATGTATTCACAGTTATTACCTCACATAATGATTTTTAACACTACAAAACTTTCCATTCATCACATGAATTAGGAGTTCATGTAGAATAAAAGAATATTATGAAAATTACTGTGTTTGTTCAAGGCTTATTTTTCAGAAGTACTGTTTAGCTCACAGAAAGGATAGTCAGAAATACTTTAAATGAAGATTGCATACGTAAATAATTAATAGAAGAAGAACATAAATTGCTTCTATTCCTTATGAATTATTGACATTTATTTATTTTGAAATATGTAAAATATAGCTATCCAAAAATCTAGGCATATTCAAAGGTCATTTTGTTTGCAAAATTTATGTACAGGGTATCTTATGCCATTCCCTACATGATCCTGCACAGAAATTTTCTGATCTCCAGAGTAAGCTCCTTTTGCTATTGCCTCAATTTCCAATTCCTTTCATTGGCATTTCATTCCTCAGGAATAAATTAGAAATTTTACTGGAAGGACACCGAAATTGGAACCTAAGAGAACAAGTTCAAAGTGAAAGATTGAAAATTCGTTTCTACATTAATGCTGAACTTCCAAGAGTCTTAGCCCACATGTTTCAGCTGGTGTGTATCAAGCTGAGATAGAATGCAAACTTACAGAGGATACTTTTCCTCTAGAGCTGTATAGAGTATATGACATATTACTAACATATATGACATATTACTAACAATATTACTTCTGCAGATTTTATTCCCCATTATTGCATTGTTGATCCTGAGTTTTTCTATCCCTTACCCTACATTGGCTGCTGGAGGAGACATCCTTGCTGAATAAAGCAGATCTTGGGGTGTTTGCAGGTTATACCCCACACAGGCTGCTCTATACATGGGAAATATGACACATTCTCATGGGGAATTTTTGGAATGGACAGACCATGTGTCAACAGGAATTTACCTTGTGGGTATTTCTTAGTCATGAACATGAGCTGCTTTGAAAAGTCTGAGAGAAAAGGATATGAAAACAAACAAAAATTCAGCATTTCCTCTTCTCCTAATACGCCTTACATTTTACCATGGCCTTATCAGATAAAGAACTGATACATTCAGTGTCCTGGTACTGTCCTGGAATGTAGGACAGCTGGGATATACTCCTTCCTCTGTCAGAAAATACCACTCTTTGACCTTGGGCATCTTGTTCTTTGGGTATGAGCCTCCATTTGCTGTTCTGTGCATGATATGTTCCTATAGAAACCATATATTGTCCTAGAGATGCACAGCGCTTAATATAAGAGAAAATGGAATACTGAAGTGTCTGTGGGATAAGTTTCTGACTTTTCTCACCCAGAACAGGAGGAGACTTTAACAATCGTGTCAAAAGAAAAGAAACAAACCAGTTTTGACCCATTCAGAAGGACAATAGTTTGAAGAATATTTTAGATGTTAGAGGAAAACAAGCAAGCTGAAGGCATTTTTGTCCTGTTAAAAGCTTCCTTTCCTGCCCTGTTTTGCACACACACACACACACACACACACACACACACACACACACACGGAATTGTACATGAACCCAAGATATAAAAATAGCCAGTTTCTGTCTTTGATTGAGGGAGAAAGACACAAGCCAGATTTATTGGCTGTCTAGAGACCTTATGTTCAGTTTTCTCTTGTCACATTCACACCAATTAAATGTGAGAGTTTATATGTTGTCCTATCTGTAAAAATGACAGCCAGTCCTCGTCTGGCTCATTTAATTGTCTCTGTGGAATAAGTTCCCCCACCCTGGTATAGAAAAGAGTATTTCATATAGCTAGCATAAAACCTCTCCTGCCTGAATATTTTCAAGATAAAATAGTTATTCGGAAAAAGTGACGTGTAAGAGATTATTGTATTCCTTTCTCTCAAGTTAGCACAAGTTTTAAAAATGGTACTGAGAAACACACTAGTAACTTGAAAGTGAAACACCATATATAATGCCTGCTGCACCTATAAATACATATATCACAGCTTAGAGTTTGGGCTAGGTGGTGTTGCCAGCATGCACAATTAAGTGCCTGTTGCTACCTGGAATGTACAATCAGAAATGGAAGGTCCAGTGAAGTCACTGTGCTCCAAAATAAAATGTAAAGAAAAGGAAGCAAAATGTTCCAGGAGAAGCAGCTTATCCTCTCTCCTATTTTCGTTTATCCCAGTCTCATTGCAAGACTTCACTCTTCTGTTGCATCTACATTAAAAATCCCTTTTAGGGTATTAGCCAACTACACCACAAGTTCAGGCAAGGCAGATATTTAGTATATTTCCATATACATGAAAACCTACAGTGTCTTTTCAATCTCTTTTAGGAGGATTTTGTCAATCTAAGAAAATTAGCTGACAAATTTTAGGTATGGATATTGTTAAGTACTTTTTCAGATTTTGAAAATCTGAAAAGACTTTCCAGAAAGTCTGATGAAGCTCAGAAAGTGTTCTTTGTAATAAAAGTAACTTCATAGAAATCTAGGAGATATAACAACTAGAATAGTCTTCAGAAGTCAGAGTAAATATTAAAATATTTGGAAAATTGTGCAAAATGTGATCTTTGCATGAAATGTTTATTACATAATCTTGCAATTTTAATTTCTCTATAGAATATTAGATCTTTTTTCTAAAGCTGAAAAATAATGTCTTTTCATTATAAATACCCCTTATCAAAATTATATTGGACTTCTAATATTGTGCCTTCTAATTTTTTTTAATGATTCCATCTTTGTTGCTGATTTTCCCCTTCATAATTGTAAATCCAGTCCTTTGTTAATCTGTAACGTCTACTGTGAATAAAACTGACCTGACAGTCTGTTACTTGGTTATAAGCTACTATAAAATGAAAAGATCTAGATTTGATAATATGCCAAATAGAGATTTTTAAGCAACACTGTGATAGGATGAGCTAATGGTGTCAATGAAATTAATTTTATTTCCAAAATAATTGGAGTCATATGCAGCAGCTGTTGAAAGTGGTATATTTTCACTAGGATGGATGCTTTGTGAGATTCATGATAATGTCTTTATATACATTAACTAGTATTATATTCAGTTACTGTTCGTTTCATTTCCATAAGTACAGATGAAAATAGGTAAAGGTATCAGAATCTACGTTAAAATACAAATATGTGATTATTTCATTATTGTTCTGTTAATTGGAAAACGTCTATATTTAATCTCTTTTGTTGTTGTTTGAAGGGAAGAGTAAATTTCTGCACTTTAAAATCACAATTTCTGTGTTTAAAAATATACTTTTTAAGTATTAACAAAGCTTTATTGCAAGTCATTGTTTTTAATATTTTGTCTAGCTTAAAACTTTCCCCATCATTTCTGTTTACATGTCTGATACAGGTCTGATTAAGGTCTACTTTTATTTTATAAATCCTTTCTGCTTTACTGAAGCAGAGAAGGAGGATGTCATCTCCAACTGCTAAGAATCATCTCTCTGCCAGTTGCAGCCATTGAGATGTGCTTGAAGTTAAAATAGATCTGTTCATTTTCTGACTAACACTCAGTACAGTTCAGTGAACTGCCAAACTGAGAAACAATTATAGAGCTCCTGGAGCAATGCATTACATTTGCATCTTAGATTACTTTGAACATTTTAGCTCGTTCTTTGAAGCGGTTTTCCACCAAATCAGCAGTACTCCAGCAGGGAACTTATACCTTTCTGGCACTTTCCACTTGTGTTTAGAAAGCAAGTTTTTACTCAGATCATGGACCATTTCAGGAGTAAGTCATTATCTTACAGTTTTATCCTAGGTTTTATTGGTAGCTTTGATATTGCATAATGATACAAATTTTTTTTTTAACTGTAGGCACCCTGTTACCAGTAACTTCCTCCTCCTATGGGTGGGATGAGTTAAGAAAGTACCATTTTCAATTTCTTGCTTTTTCAGCAGCTTCCCTACATTATGGATACTCATCCTTAAGTTCCCTGAAGAACAATGCCTCCATGTTAGGTTTCTGTGATTTCATTGGTGAAAAATAATTTAAAGCATAGTGCCTGCCACAAGGCAGTGCAGGTTTTTAATGGTCATTATCTAGTAATAAATGGTTATCTGAAAAAAGGGAAAAGTGTCAAGTGACCTGCCCCATATAATGATTTTCCTTTAGGTCCTGAAAATGCTCCTCTGAGTTTTGAGGGGATTATTATTTTTCTGCACTAGAAATACACAGGACTCTACCAGCAAGACAAAATATATTGCAATAGCTATTTATGTTAGTGACTGTATTGTCATAGTTAATGATGCATTCCTGATTTATTCCCTTACTGCAGTGAACAGTCATCTCCTTCTTGAAAGTAGTGACTACAGATGTACAAAACTTATTTATAAAACATAAAATACAGGAAGAATTGTCCAATTTTCAGTTTCTAGGACCAAAGAAAAAGCTATGTCTTATTCAGTGTAAAATACTTTGAAAGCAAAGACCTTGTTCTAATTTCTGTCTTGTATATATTCTGAATTGCTCAAGGTAAGATATTCAATTGTATTCTTTCTGACTTTGTTTATTTTTGGTTGGTTGGTTGGTTGGTTGGTTGGTTGGGATTTTTTTTGTTTGTTTGGGTTGTTTTTGTTTTGGTTTTGGTTTTTGTTTTGAAAGACAAAATTTTTGATGTCTGTAAAACACTAATTAATCTAATAGCCCACATTTCCATAGATAATTTATATTGTCCAATATTAGTAAATGAAGTCGACAAAACCAGATAGTCTAGATTTTAGACTTTATCAATAAACAAAGCAATGTAGGAGATTGGACTATTCTGTAAAATCTTTCATAACCCACAATTTGACCAACTTTCAGATAATTAATGTATAGGAAGAAGTGAGCTGTGCCACCATGCCACTACATGCCAGTACATGCCAGTAACTTCTTGCCATCTGCCCCTGGCAGGCAACAGTTCTGCCCAAACATTATAAGTCTCCACCATCCTGATATTTAGAAATAAATTGAAAGGGAACCAAAGGATTATGAAACCTCTACTTGCTTTGGTTAAACCCTCAGTATTATCCTGGGCATTCTGATTAGAACTATCAGTTCACTCTTTTTCTATTCTTTTTCTCATTTTCAGCCATTCTAATTTCTTTTTTTCTCTTCTGCATTCAGTTGTTTCTTTCCTATCTAAACCCTTCTTGCTGTTTGAAAACAGCCTGACTTTGCCAGCCAAGACAGATTTTTGGCAGTACTGCTGTGAGCCTGTGACCAGAAAAGAAGTTGAAAGCAGTACCTTAAATGCTTTGACATTGACACGATTTTGCCAGATCTTGAAGCAGATGATAAAACCACATGCTATGTCTTTTTTTCTTTCCTTTATTTTTTTTCCTTCCTGCCGCAGTCCTGCAGGTAATATTTCAGACCCTAAACTGTTTATCCTTCTTCTTCTTCTCCCCCCATTTCTTTTTTTCACCCACCCTTCTCTTTTGTCGTTGGTCTCTTTTTTTGTTTTTAGGAAACAGAACTGAATTCCAAGAACAACAGTTCAAGCCCTTCACAATAAATTTTCTTTTTCTTTCCAAGAAGGGACAGTAATTACAGACACTCATACCATCTGTAAGACTGTCAAGCAGGGTAAAGATCTTTTTAGAAAAGTATATCAGTGAATGGAATAAAGGAATAGGGTGAAATCTCCCATTAATTCTTTACATCACAGTGTAAACATATTTAACCATTTTTTGTTACATTCCTTACAAGTAATTTAAAAATTCCCATGTTCATTGTGTTTCCTGGGGTGAAGCAGACTGAAATCTCTGTATATCAGACTTATTGCTTAGTATTCCACAGATGACATTATCATGTAAAGAACCCTGTCTTTGTCAGACTGCCTAGTTCATTGGTTTTCATATGTTACATTTCCATTTTGGATCTTCAGATTTTGTTTTGAGTTTTGGATTTTTGAGTGAAATTCAGGTGAAGTGAACATCTGAGTACTGAAATAGCAGAGTTCTTTTTTGCATCCCTTAAACAAAAAAAAAAAGCATTAGCTTTGGTTTTTTTATAGTAATGTCTACCAAGAGAGTTGAAAATCCCTGAAAAAATATTAAATTAAATTTTTACATATGAATTTAAAGCTAGCTAGATATGAATTCAAAACATGTCCCCAAGTTAAACATCCACAAATTAAAACTGGAAGGCTGGACTTCCACTCAGAATCCACATTAATATCTGGGAACATACAGAGTGAGGACCAGGTTCAGCCTGCTGTGAAAGACAAGACCTCAATGAATCTGACTGATATGCTTTGCAAACACACATTGGCTGAGGTGCCACTGTAAAAAAATAAAATAAAAATAATCTTATGTCAGAGAATATTTTCAGTACATATTCCTTTTTCCTACGCATATATTAAATAATTATTTTCATAAAAAAAGAATATCTTGAAATATGTTTTAGATATTAAACAGAAGCAGAGATCTAAACAGTAATTTGAAATAGTATCTACCTCTAGATATGAAAAAGTAACTAGAAGAGTTTTTTTAAACATGAAACAAGATTATCATTGAAATTCAGGGGTAGCTGAAGAAAAATCTGCAGATGACTGGTAGAGAGCTTTTTTTCTTAAACAGGTTTTCTGGCACAAGTCTTAGCATCCTGAATGATATTAAATTCAATTTTTTCAGGCATCAGTTGGATTTAGAATCAAAAGATATGCTAGCTGTAACTTTTTACTCATGAATTTTGGATAAAGATCAAGGAGGTGGTAATAAAAATTGTTATCACTACAGAAAATTATTAGTCAAAATAGCTAGAAACTGGATAAGCTACCTCCAGTTCATACCTGGAGAATGTGTTTGAGCAATCTGGCTGGCACTGACCAAAATTTTCTCAGGAGATTTTTTTATAATGCTTTACCTGTATGATGATAATTTGCCACTGCTCATACCTGTGGCCTGGCTCTCTCTCTTCTACTAATATGAGTCTATCCATACTGACAACAAAATTATGCAGTTTGGGAAATGGCCAAACAAAAAAGGAACATTTTACTTAAGTATCTTAAAACTGCAGATAAGTAATTATTTTAATCAGGTATTGAATCGGGTATTTTAATTTAATCAGGTATCGAAAAAGAAGCATTGAGGGCACAGGCAACCATCTCACAGCCTGAAGACTGCAGCTGCTGAACAAGGCTCCTCTTCAGAAGGAAAACTCAACACAAAAGGCTGTCTGAGATAAGGATATGGGCACAGGTAACAGCCAGCACCGTTAATACATATTATCCCTTTTGTCTTTGTCCATAAAAATGTCACTAGGATTATGCAGAGAATCTAATGGATGAATGGATTTGTTCTGTCCTGAAGACATTTTTGTGTTAATAGTCCCATGATACTGCCAGCCAATCTGCCACAACATTTAATTCATTTCAAGGAAGATGGGAAAACACTTACTGTATCTGACATTTTCTTGCCTATATGACAATTTTTATTCTGGGATTAAGCAAATATAGCATTCTGTACCAAAAAGAAAAAAAAAATAAACCTGACATATTTTTAAAGTATTGGCGATAATTGTGACATAAAATGTTGAAGTAGTCATATAAATAAATACTTTTAATTTCACAGAAGCTTAGAATTGGAAAAAAAAAGCAAACATCTTGGATATGAAATGACATGGAAGTTTTATAAATTATTAGCCTGGTTTTAATAGCTAATAACAGGACTTAAAGTAGGACTTTGTAAATTTTTTAATAGGGCTTTCATGCCTAGTTTAACTTCTTTTTTAGCAGAAGCTGAATAAGTTCATGTATTTTTGGCAATGTTCTTTAATAATGTTCTTCCATAAAAGGATTATTTTTATAGATATATTTGCTTTAGTTGCCCATGTAATCCTCACACTATTCCTAATTTTCAAATAAAGGTTCTAATCTGTTGTTCTGGTGACAATTATTGTGCTGCCAGTGGAATTTTCTGGTGACAACAATAAGGGGACTGATTAGGAAATTCACCGAAAAAGATGAGTTTTTCTAGAAGAAGATTTTTTATGTTATCTTATGTTTGCTTCCAGTCTCTGATGGCCTAATAATAAAAGATGTTTAATAAACTAGATGATATGTTTATTGACAGGTTTTTAATACATTTAAACAGTCAATGACTTGTCTTTTATTAACTCTAATGGGAATATTACTACTGTATTTGTGATTTGCATAATAGTAGTGCTTATTTTTCCTTATAACTACATACTCTAAAAATATGTATCTATTAAAACACAAATCTCATTCTATTACTCTTGGTATGTAAAATAAACAATAAAGGTAAGGATGTCATATAATCAAGGCCACATAAGACACACAGGAAATACAAGAAAATAATCCTTTTCCTAGAGCCAGAGTATTGTAGGCAAAGAAAGTTCTCAGTTGCACAAAGCAGGGTAAGTTTCATGTCTGTACAAACGCCAGCTGTGGACACAGAATGGATTATTTCATCACTGTGGAGCGTAACTTAGCTACAGCTTGACAAGAATTCTTTCAAAGTTGGGACTCAGAGTTTACATTCTAAAACAGAAAAAAAGAATCCCAAATACTTCTCACATTTCACTTTTAAAAGCAAAGGAAACAAAACACTCAAAGAGAAACACTTGGAACTGATAACAGAGCAAAGTCAGAATCAAAGCAGACAGCAGTCTTGCATCTTTTACACATCAGGTATTTCCTGGGGACAAGCATTTGTTGAAATGTAGAAGCTGTGGTTAGATTTCAGAAATGCTCCTTAGATGTATAGGTGAGAGGCCAATCCTTGGTAAAAATTTAAATATCCTCAAAGAACTTTAGAATCTAGCAGCTCACTCCAGCACGAGGGAAGGAACAGAGGGGAAAATTCATCCTTAGCTCCCTTTTACCATTTATGCTTTCTTTGCTTATGTTGGCTAAGTTTTGTAAAGTCATTTTAGGAACCAAATGTCTCTGAAGGAATCGACAGATGAATCAGGCAGGATCAAAAGGGCAAGTCCTTTGGAATTTTTTGGAATAAAGAAATATGTAGAAAAAGATTTTATTTTTCCTTTCTTTCCTAAATCTTTCCTAAACATTAAGGAAATTTTAAAAGGGAAAACATACTCTCCAAGTGAATATATGGATAGGCTGTAGCTATACAGAAAGCATCTGTCTCCTGCACATATGTCATTTCAAAGTTACCACTGCTGTTCATGATCCCACCAACGACTTTTAGTCTCCCCTAACGTATTCCTTGAATACTCATTCTCAAATTAGCAATATATCTCACACAAGCTTGCTGAGAACTCAGGAAATAAAATTCAGCACAAAGCAAAAGCCTTTTATGAGTTTCTCCCCAGATCACTGAGGGTATTCTCTGTGAGGCTTGCATCAATAAGCAGCAACAAAAAATGATCACTTCCAAATGACACAAGGAAGAAAAATGCTGTATTTCTTCTTCACTTTTAGAGAGCTTTACAGCCAGACTTTACATTGCAATTGCTATCCCAAGGTGACCTAAGTAACTGCATTTTTCACTTGTAACATAGCCAGTACAAAGGAGAAAGTTATCCCTGCTGAAGGTGTTGTGGAGGTTCTCTTGTTTTGAGCAGCTCATACCATGGCCACCACAGCTTGAGAGAATTCCCTAGGCCAAAGTCCGTTTCTCTCAAGGTTGTGGACATCCCAGGGACACACTGGGGGTAAAGTCAGTTTGATACACAAGGCTGTCAAAGATCAGTTCATACATTATACAAACAGAGGTTATAAAATTATGTCAAATTCACACATCTGGCAGATGTACATAGAATCAATCTATCACAAGAGCTTTAGATCAGGAAATCTCAGAGAAAGGATGTAGGAAATCTCCCTGGAAGCATTTTATCATCTGTAAATCTAAATTGGCAATAAGCAGCATGTGTTAGAGGTGATACATTTCAGTTTCAATGTTTGATTGAATAAAAGTGAATATAGTAATTTAGCACCTGTGAAAGAATATTATACATAATTTGAATTATTTTGTATGGCTGTGCACGGTGCTTACTTGAGTTAAACCCTGAATGCTGGTGCAAAGGCAGGAACAAAACAGCATATTACAGTATTTCTATAGAAGTTAACAACAAAATATATTGGTTTCTAATAGGCTAAATATTAATGAAGCTATTAAAAAATCCAAACAGTTTCTACTACTCTTTCAAATGGAATATTTGTAATTGGTTTTGAGACTTTCAGATACAATACTTTACACTTCAGAGGGAGCCTAGATTCACAGAATTTGCTTCTGAAGCATCTGAAATTAGATTGATTTTTTTGTAACTTTTTATTTGCTTTTGGTTTCTATAATTAAAATTCTCTTCATGTCCCTGGCATAAATCCTGACCTCATACATACAGGGAAATCTTTTCTATAGAATCTTGGTCTCCAGTCTGAATTTTTAACTGGAAAATAACTAACTTATGCTGGTCAGCTATTAATGACTATAGGGAATTTTTATTTATCTAAGACTATTTCTATTCCAAATTTAAATGTGTTGGTTTGACTTATCCTAAAATGGAGAGATAAGACATTCAGAATTGGATTTAGCTCCCAGAGCTGTTCACAAAACAAGTGTCAAGAGATAAATGTCACATCTAGGATTTTGACTTTTGCCCACCTCCTGTTCCTCAAACATTTGGTCAGAAGAAATAGAATTTAGATTTTCATAATCCTTCAGGGACTTCTTAGGCTTATGGAAAGGGCAAAATATTTTAAGCCACTTAGAAGTGTGTTGACTCTGAAATCAGATTGTATCAAGAGAAGTGCCTGCTTTAAAAATTCATGCTCTCAAGAAGCTGTCTAAACATTTTCATTTCAATTTCTTTCTTCATCTATATGGCATTCTCCTAATTCTCTTTATTCATTTTCAGAACCTCTCTATTGAATGATAGTTTTGGACAGTCTTATCTTTGCATTCGCTCTCCAGCAGCTTGTAAATTTGATATACAACAGAGAAGGACGATCATATTTCACTCTCTACGGAATAACTTCCAAGACACTTCTCCAGGTTTTGTTATATCCTAACAGAACAGTACAAGTAATTGAATCTATATTGTTTAGACTTTTTATTTTCTTCTTTTATTTTTTTTTGTTTCTCACAATTGCAAGGTAGTTTGGGATATGAAATTGTACTTTTAATATTTTGTTTCTCAAGGATCCTTGAATTCAGCTTCTTTTCTGAATGCAGAATGCCTCCTTCTTGGGAAGAACATATTTCTTATACAATAGAATCTTTCTTTTTAGGCTATTTCAATGTAATAAAAACTTACTGACAATGAACTGAAAGCATTCCTTCTATGTCAGGGAGTGCAAATAATTAACCACCATATATCCACCAGAAAATACATATGATACATATTTCCAGTGCTGGTATCAGTGAAAAAAATGTTCTCAAGTAGCTTTTTGCCACAATAAGGTTTTATGCATAATACTGTCAAAATGTGAGGTTAGACTTTTTTTTTATATGAGGGCTTTATTTAACCAAATTCTTAGAAGATACCTAGTCCTAAATCTTCAGCTGTCTTCCCTAACTCAGTTTATCCTCTGGCATTCTGATCCCAGATGTATTTCTACATAAATAATACATACAGCTGCCCCATGGCCGGAAAGGGAAAAAGGGAAAGCTACTTAAGCTTGTAATAACAATCAGAAACTTCCTTTCTCAACCTCAGAAAATCCCACACAGAAATACACGTGATTATTTTGTCCAGGAAGTGCTAAAGCAGGCAACTAGTTAACCAGTGGGATGTACCCAGGAGGAGATCACTGCCTTCTCTTTCTGTTCCTTCTCTTGCTTCCTCAAGCCCTTGCTAGTGTTCACGAATGCAATTTGTATTCTTTGGAAGACAGAATACATGGCTTGCCTTAGTGAGAGTTTATGCTATATTAATATTTTCAGTTTGGTCATAGATTTATTTCTAAAATATGAATATTTATATGCATGAACAGTATCAATAATCTTACTATTTTGAATTCTTCTTCTATTCATGTTTGTTAAGTGCAGTTTTAAATTATATAAAATAATGTTGTACTTATTTTGTCTGTTTTCAATTCATGGGCAAACGCTTCAGAAACATGTCTAAAAAGTATCTTAAAGGTAGTTAAGTATGAGATCTGTACTTGGGATTCAAAATACCATAAGTAATACACATTTCCATATGATCTAATGTATGATCAATAGCCCATCAAAAAAGCTCTTCTATCAAGTAGCATGTTCTCTCTAAAAAAATGAAAGAAATATTTTATTATCTATTTCATGGCAGGTGTTTGTCAAAGCAGCTATGATTTTTTTGTATATTTTTTCTTTAAATTTATGTCATACATTTAAACAAAGGAGTTTATAGAATTCTGTAATAATCATTATGATTTCCCTCAGCAAAATGTAATCCCTTACAAGAGGATATGGGCAGGGATACATGGGCTGACATTGCAACACGGGGAACTACTTTTCAACCCAACCTCGGCTGAACCACTGGGACTTCTTTCTCTGAAGTGTAACCAATAATTTAAATTTTAAGATGTTATCTATAACATTTCATGCCTGCATTGCCTTTGAAGCATATGAGTTCAGAGATGATGCATCCAGTATAACTAAAAAAAAAAAAAAAAAAAAAAAAAAGAATAAAAAAAATTAATTTAAGA
>VZRX01018726.1:88521-160867 GCA_013398075.1 Notiomystis cincta
AAAAAAGAAAAAGAAAGCATCAGAAAAATTAATTTCAGTAAAGCAGTGATGCAGTCCAGTGTATAAAACAAGCTCAGAGTATCCTGTTTTATTTTTTTCCATTGTTCTTGTATTGCTGGGTAGGATTATTTCACACGTCATTGTGGCTTGTTTTTTTCCATTTCTCAAAATGTACCTCTGATTTCCCATAACTGTAATAAAACACATATCAGCTTGCCTCCCCGATATTCTAAGTATACACATTAAATACCTGTTCATATAATGGTTTACCTCTTTACATTTCCTTGCCAAGAGGTGTTTTGATTAATAACTGTATTAGTACATTTATTTCTTGATTTGTAAAAGTCATTGTCCCATTCTTTTAATTTTCTTATCAACAAACATCAGAACATTATTTGTGCCTTTATAAGCTTCATCAAATGCTTACTTTTTGATGAAGGACAAAATTGAATGCAGGAAACAAGAGATATCTAATGTTCCTGTGACCTCTAAGAGTAAGCATCTGCCATGAACTGATGGGACAATAAAAAGGAAAAAAAAAATGTTTATCAACTTCAGTCTTACGTCTTGGGTGCTTCTAACTGATTTGCACCAATTATGAGTACATCCACTGAAGTCATCCTGAAGTCAATGAACTTGAGGTGTAAGCTCTGTTAGGAAATGTTCCAGCTCTCTTTTTTGTTTGCAGGTGTTCCTGGGGCCTCAATAACAACAGTGGTGAAAGCCTCGTAATCAAAGCATAATTAGCAACAAATGTGGACACGTTTTCCTCAGCGCCTCTGTCAAACTTTCTTTTCATGCCACTTTCACACTTACAAGGACAGGTAGCTGACAACTAACTTTGAAAACTATCTGCTAATTTAGAGAAAGGAAAAGAAAACTACAACAGGAACTATGCAAGTGGGTGGTGTAACCTGGCTTCCTTACACCAGAGATGAGAGATATATTCCTGGGGATATTTATGAATATATTTTTATTGGATCTATTTGCTTTTCTTTTTCCCTATGTGATGTTTAAAATTTGTATCCTGTTTCTAGAAAGCAATAGTGTGCCCTAACTCTAGCTACTCAAATCTTAATCCAGTTTACTTTATATTTTGGATTTGTGCCTGTGATTGATAGTAATTAAGGTTTCCTGCCAAAAAGGTTCTGAAAGCAACTTTTGGGCCAGATAAAAGAGCTTTAATTAGAAAATAAGCACCTGGCTCATGTTTCCATTTTATAGGTTGTGTATGAACACAGAAACAGTGGGACAAATTCTGACACAAAAAGCTTGCCATGGGATGGAGAATGCAGCTGCACTTTTCTCAGCTTGGTTAATAGCAGAGAGAATTTTAACCAGTATTCTTCTTTTCTGTGGCTGACAGTTACCACAAGATGGTCTAAAATAGCCACTGTGCACCTGAAACAGTTTGAGCTTGGTCCCAAACAACAGAAAATAGCTATTGAAAAATCATGGCTCTTCTGGCCTCTGAGTAAAGGGTAATTGTGGACTTCAATGCTCTAATATTTCTGGAAATATTATGCCACTGCAAAAGGACACATTTTTCCTGAGTTCAACTGCACTATGCAATATGAAACCATAAATTCTGCAAAAAGACCCAAACTCTACAGTAATCATCTTTTACCACTTTTTATACATAACACTGAAACCAATTGCAAGAGTTTCCAAGTTCTCTGAAAGTACAAACAAAATAACAGTTAAGACAGTGCCAGATTTCAAGATACAATTAACAAGGACTTTATGGAAAAATATACTTTGTCTAAAGGAGATTAAATATTTGACTGCTTTTCAGGGTCAAAAAAATGGCAGGTTCCAGCATAGTGAAGTTTAGTAAGCTATTATTCTAACACTGTACAGTCTCTAAAACTGTAACCCCCTTTTTTTTTGTCATTCCATGCGACAGTAGTTTGTTTGACCTCTTCAGTACTAGGTTCTCCAGCTCTTCACAGAGGATTTATTTCAGGCTTGGTAGTAATCTGTCCTGGGTCCTGCCATTAGCTGTAGTTCCATCTCGCAGCCTTGTTACCTTGTTGACTCTTGCTAAGACAAATGTAGTACTTGCTGCTTTTCTGTTTTGGAATTTTTTTTTTTATCTCTGGATAACCTTCAGCTAATTTCAGCTTCTGTTTCACTATTACCTACTTGAGTTCACCTTTCCAATCTTCTTCAGTATCTTGTAAAAACAGTAAACTCTATTTCGTAGTCATACTCCTTCCTGGAAGCACAGGTTTAAAGCTGAGCCTGTTAGTCTTGACAAGACAACATTAATTGGAAATACAGTGTAAACCTCCAAGTCTTCCACATAAAAGCAAAAAACACAACAACAAACAATTAGAAAGTCAATATTTTCCTTATCTATTACCACAAACATCTCCAGTTCCAATTACATGGAAAATGTAGTGACTCTGGACATAGCTGAAAGATAAATGTGAGGCAAGTATTTTCTTTTAAAGCCTATTGTTCTGTCTGTTATTTTCATTTAGGTTTGTAGAAACAAAAAGTGGAAGAAAGCAGCTGTGTACAGCATTCAAATATGCAATGGTAGTCCACTGCATAAAACAAAAATGGAGGATTTATTCTCCAGTGCCTCCAGCATATCCAGGACCAACCAAAACAAGAGATTCTGTTTCTTCAAATTACACTCATGTGGGCCATTACCTGGCTTCCATTGAGGCATCTTTCCAGTTCAAAATCTTTTAAAAATTGCTTGATTTGTGATTGACCTGTACTCTTTCTCTGAAACTGGAAGTTTCCTGGGTCTCAAATGTGATTCCTTGGTGCCATTCTGGAGGTCCATGTCCACGAGAAGGTGTTTCTGCTGCTCAAACCACTAGCTGCCCACAGCTCTAGCAGACTGTGAAATCCAATTAATTACACTCTGCAATTCGTATTGCAGCAGCACTTAGAGAGGCGGCTGCTCTGGTGTAAGGAAGAACAGTTTGTGTCCTAAATAAGGCTATTTCTGGATTTCATAGTTTCTCAGGGTCTACAAGACAAGTGTGTTTCCCATGTCTGATTTGTTCCACAAATGGCAATGCTTTACATTTCTCTCTCTCTCAAAAAAAAAACCCAAAAAAAACCACCAAACCAAAAAAAAACAAAAAACAAATTGAGATAGAGATAAAAATGTAAACTATTTTTTTAGGCTCAAAAAGTGTAGAATTATAGTTAAGTTTTATCATCTTTAAGCTATGTATGACAATAACTAAACATTAAATGTGGGCAGCCCAGGGAACCTCTCACTATAATGAGACCCCTGGCTTTCCCTGCTTCAATTGTGCCAGTGTTTCAGAGAGGAATGGAAAGTTCCTTTATTTTGCTGACACTCAGACCTTATCTGTTATTGATTTTTCTCCATTGCTGATAACACAAATGCTACTCCTGCTTCATCTGCTTCTTTGTTTCCAAGGGACCCTGCAAATCACATGGGTGATGTGCTCCAACAGAGATTAGATCACTTGCTTGCTCATTTGTTCTCACTTTTGGCTTCTAAGTTATTTTTGCAATTTACACATTCAGCAGCTAATGTGCTTACCTCAGACAGACACACTCCAATGTCACAGCCCTGTAAGCTAGTGGTAATTTCATCCTCTTTTCCATTTTTCTTCCATTACTATGAAAAAGAAACTCTAAAAATAACCTGAAAATAACCAACCAACCAAACAAAAACCACTCCACAACTAACTAACTAACCAAAAAACCAAAAAAAGCCAACCTAGGTTTTTTTCTGATATACTATTTCAGTAACCAAACCCTATAATGTTAACATATCTAAAAAATGATTAAAAAAATCAGTATTATTTTTTATTCTATTTTAGTTCTCTTATGTTACCATTCTCTCAGCACTCTTCAAATGCAGCTTAATGTAATAATACCACAGTGGGATCCAAATTTCAAATCATTTGGCTTTGCTGTTATCTTTGTTTGATAGGTCCATTGCAGTTTTTGTCAAAAGTATAACTACATCTGAAGTTTACACAAAAAATCAGAAGCCATGCAGGTGGCTGGTATTTCAAAGCTGCCAGACATAATCTTTGATACCACTGAGCTTTCTAGGAAGAACTGGCCAAGCTGTCTCCTGCACAATGGACAGTCACCTATTTTTAATGAAAGCATATGGGTGACACAAGAAACAGACTCTGGAAATAGCACCTCTGATTTAATTCCCCTTGGAGTACATTGAAGACTCCTGTTCCTCACCATGGTGGTGAGGATTCCATAAGAATGATGCCACCTTGCTCTAGATGGGGCTCATCCCCACAGTCCTCTTCCTATCCAGGCTGACAAAGGGCTTTCAGCTGTGACAAAAGAATGAAAGGAGCTAAAATGAAATCAGAGCTTAAGAAGTCTACTGTGAAAAGAGACTTTTCTATGTAATGATTAAGCTTCTAATTCCAATTAATTTTACCACAATAGGATTGTAAATCTGGCCTGGTGCTTTCTTATGAGAACACCTACCTCTGCTGCTATTTGCAATGGTCCCTCCTTTATGTCTGCATCTTGACTGGGACTTTCAGCTGATCCAATCCACTGGCATGGACCAAACAAATGAAGACAAATTTAGCTTATGGCTCTGCCATGTCTAAAAAGACTCTTAGAAGTCACAAGAATAAATATAAAGTGTTGATAGAACAGAAAGAATGAGAGGGTGGCCACACATTGCATATTTCTGTGGCATAGGAGGAGTGCAGTGGTTAATTCCTTCTCTGACACACGGCTTGAAAAACCTGCCTTACAGCCCCTGCTGCCAGTCCAGTTGAAGGAAACAGGGCAGTGTGCCTTTTTATTCATACCTTAGCCTTCCTAAAAGAAAGTAAACAATCTTGAGCAGAACTGTGGCAGGCAACCACTCTAATAAGATGCCATATTATTCACATATACAATTACTCAGCGAAATTAGGGCTAAATATTTTTTATACATCTTCTATTATCATGATCTAAACCAGTCCAATTTCTGCTGTGAGACAGGCTTGCTGATGGCTTCAGAGAAGGAATGTAGAAGCTACTTGAATAAAAGTGTCTTGTTTTTCAGTTACACTTCTTTTAACTCTGCAAGCTACCTCAGAAGATCAAATTAATATGTTTCTGCATACTTTTTATCCTTGTTATGGTCACAGTTAGCCAGACATCAGAGAAGGAATTTGCATTTTCAGTACCCTAAGTTTATATTGCTTTAAGTCAGAGTAATTCCAGAGATTTTAGAAGAATGAGCTTTGATTCATAGCAAAACCCAGATTCATAACCCAGAAAAGACTTACTCAGAGAGTGAAAAGGTTCTAGACATACAATAGTTTCAGAAGAAGGCTGTTTAGACATACATAGACTGAAATTTAAGTAACCCCTGCAATCTACATTGCTGTTATAAATACTATTTGACCTACACTTTTGTGTATGATCTTATCGAGCCTGAATGCACAGAGTTAAATCAAAGGCTTTTAAAAGGAAACGCTAGGAGATAAAATACTGACAAGAGATAATGTACTTTTGTATGGATCACTCGGGATCCTTGGGACACAAAGGGAAGCTTTTAAGTGGAAAATACAACAGGCTTTGCTCTCACTAGGATATTGGACTTTGTTCTTTCCAAACAGATCTTGACTCAAAGTGTATACTAAGGATTTAGAGATTCCAGTTTAAGTAGGAAGAAATTAGGGCAGCTGACTGGATATGAAAAAGGAACAAATGAGTTATGGTAAGCAGTGTGCATCCCCAGTGTCAGGGAGGGAGAGAACTACATTGAATGACATCTACTAAAGCTTACAAAAAGTTAAAACTGGCATTTCCCTGCTTTTGCCTTTTTTTTTCTTTTGTGCAAGTGAAGGGACTAATGACTCATGGAGGTGTTTTATTCGGTTTGGGCATTTGAAGGGTAGGAAAAAATGTAATTCTGACACTGGTGAATTTCATGGTTTCTTCAAGTTTCTGATGCTGTGTAATATCACAGAATACTCCAGGCAATATTAATTTCTGCATGACCTAACTTTCAAGACTTGAAATAACTTCCAGATTGTTTGCCAAACTTAGTGAAAAATTTTCCATTATTTTTCTGTATCAAGTGAAGCTAGATCCAGGTTATTCAACATATCTAACCCTGTAGTGGATGTTATGTAATCTCTGGAAGGATCCAGTCTTAGATATTTGCTAGAATTTCTCTTTTGCATGTAGTTTGTTACACTTATCATTCTTTTCTCTCACTGTTGATTTTCCTGGTGTTAGAGCATTTCCTCAATTACTGATATTTTCATTATTTTAAGATTTGAAGTTGACATTTTTTTTCTTTAATTGGTGTCCTATGGTGACAATATTTCTTATTTTGCCACATTGAAGCTCTATAAATGTTTTATATTAACTTTAAAAATATAAAATTCTTAAGCGTTTTATTTTATAATATTTCTTAAATATTATATGTTATTTATTTCACTTTATTCAGTTTGTAAAATAATGTATTAATGAACCACAATGATAAAGCACTAATTATGTTTTCAAAAATTAGCCCATATGAACAGTCAACTGCTTATTGGGCAGATACCTCAGAAATAAAGGTAACTGATGATGAATTTCAAGCTGGTATAACAGGGTGGTTTTCAAATTAGAGCATTTTATGATGAAGGTTTTGAAGACTCTAGTCTGACTGCAGTGTTTGTTGCTGTGCTAGATGACACTAAAACAATGGCTGAACTTTATGGGGTTCCCTTTGTAGTCCATTGAGGAACACAGGAATGGGAATAAAACTTTTAAAGGTGGGTTAGGTGATCATGCAGTTGTCAATGCATGGATGGTATAGCAGCCATTAAATTACTGCAGATTGCAGGCTGAAACTTGGATCAAAGTAAATTAAGGCTATAACCAGTCTAAACACTTGTCCCTGACTGTGCTTCCTTGACAAGCTCAACAAAGGCAAGGTGGAGCAAAGTTCAGATGCCCAATGGATGTGTTCAAGCCAGTCAGTTGAAGCTGCTTCCTCAAGCAGAGGTCTCCTCCACTCCCCTCCAGGCCACCACACACCTGCTCCACTCACTGTGGGAACAACCAAAGTACGATGCC
Organism: Notiomystis cincta; assembly: GCA_013398075.1. Classification (NCBI taxonomy): domain Eukaryota; kingdom Metazoa; phylum Chordata; class Aves; order Passeriformes; family Notiomystidae; genus Notiomystis; species Notiomystis cincta. Next base: position 95,569 of record VZRX01018726.1, read on the forward strand.
ACAACAACTTGTCCCTCTCAGAGGACAGACGGAGTGAAGATGCAGCACTCAATACCATTCTCAAAGGTTAATGCAGGCATGTACTCAACTTTTTCTCTAGGCAGCTTTCTTTTGGCTGTATGAAAATGCAAGATTAAGGTCAGGTCTGTCTCAGTGTGTTTTGCAGCTGATCTCTGCAACAAGCTAATAGACCTGGAAACAGCTATTTTTTCCCTAAACATTTTAGTAAAAACCTTTTCAACTTCTAAAAACTGAAAACCTATGCAATATAATTGTCTCAGTCATGCTATTCCTTTTTTTTTTTTTCAAAATAATCAAGAATGATCAAGTCCTGATACTGTATCTATGCATTATTTAGGTGGTTAAAATGTGAACATTATTATGTTTTTTTTTTAATAGTTACATGAATCTTTGACTTCCAATTCAATCATCAGGATTTTCTTCATTTTTAAAGGTATGAGTGACACAACTTGAATAGAGAAAGATTATTGGCTTTTGCTTTTTTATTAAGCTATTGTATTCATATCTTGCAAAATGTATTAAAAAGGAAGTAAAAAAAACCCCTTGAAGTAGCTTACTATTTTTGACAAAGTAGATCACACTTTTTCAAATTTCTCTAGGCTCAGAAAAACATATTTAGAATTAAAGTGAGAATAAAGAGAAGTCTTTATAAACTGGTTTCTAATCAAAGAATAAGTTTGAATAGAAAATATTCACCACATACTACTTTCCTTTCCTAAGAAACAGATAATTTTTTGCAATTATAGATGAATTTTTCAATCCACCACAGCATTGGTCCTTTCATGGAATTTCTACTTCTTTTAATTTTCCTACTTTTCCTTAAAAAGTTTCTTTCACAACCTTTTTGAAAATCACTTTCTCCTGATGGGTTTTTTTGCATGATTTTACATCACTCTAGTTACTGTGTGTATATACATACGTATACAGGCAAGAACACAATGTATGGAATGGGGGGATGATCATTTCTCCTAGTTTCTTTGCAATATTTTACAATAGTTACACTGCAAGGAGCCAGAAGGTATGACTATGAGCTTATCCTCATACAAAGAAAAACTGCATTCTGAGTACCAGTAAATTGCTCTGAATGTCTCCTGTCTTTTTCTGGATAGTGTGCTGTTTCACACAGCTTCAAAAAATTGCATTTTCAAGCCATTGGCTATGAAGTTAAGTAATGAAGTTTTTATTCTGCTGTCCTTTTACAGCTTTGTATATGCAATTGTGTCAATTGCACTCAATGAGACTTTATTAAAATGACAAGATGTACAGAAGTACTGCCAAATTGTAAAAGGGAGGGACTGCTCAGGAGTTTCTTGCGTGTGGGAAGTAGCATCTCCCCACACAGTTCTGGAGGCTTTATTCTCCAAGTCTGTCTACCACTGCTGCTCCTGTGGAAAATGTGTATATTAGATGTGCAGTCTATATGAAGGCTTGCTTAGAAGGATTACGCATTCAGTTCAAAAACAAACACTGGAATGTTATGTCACATGGCATATCATGTGTAGAATTTCTGAGGCAAAGCACAGTACAGGTGATCAGGAGTTATAATGGGAAATTTTTGGTAAAATAAGACTGAAAAACTCTGTATGGAAGTTTTGAAATGACATATAAATTATCCATTTTTAGGTCACAGTTATATGAATTTATACAACTATTTTTATGCCCTTTTAAATATATTTAAACATTGGATATCTAGACAGTCATAGAGGTATATGGTAAATCTAGACATTTTTATGTCACACGTAATATAAAACTTTTTTTTTCTCCTTTTTTTTAAGGAAATGGATTTTCTCTCTGATTTTAGTGAAACTTACATTTTTGGAAATGTAACTACTAGACACTATTAGCAATTCTTGTGCAGGTTCTCAAGTTCAGTTACAGATTGCACCAGTAAACACAAGAGAAAAACTGAGTTCTGTGATCTAAAATGGAAAAGAAAATGTGAATGCAACATGTTTTATAAATTAAAGACAACATATTCAAGGTGTAGTATCTGTTAATAGATACAAAATATGGTAATTTAGATTTGAATATGTTTTGCTATGTATTTTTAATTAATTATCATTCCAAATGCTTAATCCTAAAAGAGGAAGCATTATATTTTCTTTCAGTCTGCCACTTCGGATTTTCAAGTTTTCTTCCTTTAAAAGGGAAAAATTCCCAGTCCTTCTAACAGTTGTAGTTGAACTTTTTGGATCTGTTGCTTGCTTTTTTTGTTGTGCATTTCAGTGGTTTGTCCTGAATGTGACAGCTCTGTAGCATAGTACTGAAATATTACAGCAGTAATTCTGCACCACTATGCTTAATGTTACAGCAACATCCTGCAGATCTGCACTCTGAATATGGGAGGAATTCAGGTTTATTTACTTTAATGACTAGGTAATGAGTCTGAGCCACACAGATCAAAGTGAACTGGTAAGAGAGAGGATGTTATGAGCCAAAACTAATAAAAGGCTCTAGTTTGAAAAGAGGGCTGTATTCACTTCAGTGCAGTGAGAGAGGAGATAAGTGTTGGGAAGAGGAAAAAGGATGTTTCCCACAAGTGTTTAAAATAATGTAGACCAAACACTGCTGCTTTGATTGTCCACTGTTTGGCAGCCCTTTGGACTTTACTAGAAATTGCTCCCCTTCTTTATTAAAGTAGTTAGAACCTCATGCTGTTCACACCAGTTTTATGGAGTTGGATCATTGTTTGGAGACTTAGATAGGCCCAAATTATCTCTCTGCATGTTGGCACACTCTTCACTCCTAAATGAAGAACCTCCTACTGGAACAGCCATATAGTGATCAAACAGGCCTATTGAGGGCTCCAGAGACTGATTACCTTCTATTAATGGATAAGAAAAGAATGTGATGTTAAATGAGCTATCAGAGATCTTTCAAGGCAAATATATCCTTTTGGGTAGCATAAAAAAGAACCTGAGAACAGAATATTTCCTACTAAAAGATTATTTTTCCTCCCATTTGTTCACTTAGCTATTGAAAACCATATTGTCTTACCCATTGCTTCATGGGACCACGTCTCTACTTCCAGCTATCTGATGTTCCTCACAGTGAAGTCAAATATTGCAGAATCAGATGACTCTGGGGATGTAAAGGGAGTGTGACAGTTTTGTAGTTTGATCTCATCATTTTGTCTTAGTATTTCCAGTGGAAGTGGAAAGGAGGAATATGAATAATAAAACTTGCTCTCATTTGACGCCTGACTCTTCAGCTTATATGATTGAAGGTATTTTATATTTAAGGTAGCATACTACTAAGAACCTCCAAGAAGCTCCAGAAGTGACCACAAACATGTCTTGCTTTAAAGTCCCTACAGCATTTCATGCAGCCTGTGCATTCAGTAGTACAGTGAATATTGAAGCAACTATTTTAGTTTGTGTCCCAAACTTATTGGAGACCAGAACAAAGATAGAATGAGATGTATATGACTGCTTTTCCATTCATAACTTTTTCATGATTGATTTTAAATGGGAAGTTCCCAGGCCAAAGTCAGAAGACAGTCACTTTTTCCTCTTTCTAACCTTTCATTTTTGTGTGTGCACATTATATAATCCAGGGAATAAAGAACAACCAAGTGGCATGTTAAGAAGCAATTATCCAAGAATCATTAAGTTCAATCATAATGAGAAATAAACAAAACAATTTGTGACTTTTAAAACATTTGTAAATACAAAGAAATCTACAGGAACAATATGAAAGGCATGTAGATGGACAAAGTTATGAAAATATTCTCCTTGCATGCATATGATCTTTGTTTTTATATTTCCTAAAATTAATACGAAATAAGATGAATGTAACAACTTATAAAGAAGATTGGTATTACACTTTCTCGATGATTTTGGAAGTCTTTTCCAACCTTAATGGTTTTAGGAGTCTTGTGTCTGCTTGGCAGAAAGCAATAAGTAGGTTGCACAGTAACAATTTTCTCCTCTTCAGTACCATTTTTCATCATCTTTTTGTTAATCTGAATGTTTTTACCCTAATTTTTAAATAAGCATAATATGAACACCTTTCTCTTCTCCTGAATTCTTATTTTGTCCTCATTTATAGTGTCCAAGAAGTTTTAGATAAATTAATTATCAATATATCAAAGCATAAAATACATCTTAACAGAAATTCCAAAAAGTACAGGCCATTGATATTTTATATGATATATTTGGAAATTAAAATTCTTCTGCAGTCCCGATTCTCAGGATGAAACTTGTAGTAAAAACAGGAAATGGCATAAAATCTATTCTTCCTGTTACAGATTGTCATGGAAATAGAAAATTGTGAAAATTTAATTTTTGTTCCTCTCTCAAGATAGCAATCTCACAGCCATTTCTGGATGAAATTACATAAAGGGGCTCCTTAGCTTTTATTTGCAGCACTGATAAGCAACCACCTCTTTTTTCCAAGCAGTTTTAGGGTAGGCACATATATTATTTACAGAAAATCCACAAGGAACATTTTTATAGTACTAGAATAGAAATAATACTGTAACAATAAAGATCAAAGATTGATGCAATTGTGAGTACAAGTAATAGCTGCCTTGTGTGGCTGTTATCTCCTCCAGGGAATTCTTTAGAATGGCTTTCATTTTATAAAATGTGTTTGTTTCAGTGCAACCTTATACGAGTAGGGAACTGTACTTGTGTTTCAGGGGGTGTTGACTTCTTTTTTTCGGCCCCAAGAAAGAAAAGAAAGTAATATAAAATTGGTATGACTGGTTTCATGAACTTTGAAACTGCTCTGAACTTTAAAGAAGTCAAAAATCACACAGAAGCCATTGGTACCTGTATGTAGTTTAAATGTATTTTGCCTATCTAACCTGGTTTTAAACAAGCAGATGCCAGTAGCTGTGATGCTGTTCATGAAATTTAATAACCTTCATGTAGCACAGTCAGGAAATGCACCAGTGTAATGAATTGTCTGCTGGCCAGTGCTGCTCAGCCACTTTGTTCTGGAAGCATCAGATCTGAGAGGAAGATGAAACAATTTACATCAAATAAGCATCCTGCCCAAAGATACACAATGACAAAATGTTTGTCCTTAAGATGGGGAAGATTTTTACAAGATGCAAATATATACATGTGTATGTATATATGTATACATCTTTAATATAATATATTATGCAGTATATATAATTCTGTGTACCTTTCTATATATGGAATTATGCAATACATATAATTGTAAATGGTGAAACCATGAGACCTAAAGAAATGCTAGAACACTCTTTTGTTTCCTTGAGCATGCCTTGACCTGACGTCAATTTTGCTATGGTTTAATACGCATGAGGAAATTATTTACATCTTATTTTTCAGCAGAGGTACAAACATGGCAAAAAGGTCATCACATTTAAATGAATTCCACAACCAAAAAAAGAAACCCAAACCCATATTTTCCTCCTTTTTCCACTGTTTTATGCCTTTATTTCAGTGATACCAAAATCAACCAGAACTACTAAGCATGTATTTTTTCCTAACTCAATATTCTCAAGAGAAAAAGAGAAAAAAAACCCTGAAAATATGTTGCATTATATTTGCAGATGTAAAAAATGTTGTTTTAGAATGGCAGGAGGGAGAGCAGAAGCCATGACCTACCTGAGTGATGCTCAGATGAGTCTGGCAAATAGAATGGTGTGTGGTGACACTGATTTTTCAGGTTGATGGTGATAGAGAAAGACACATTCATAATGGCGAGAAAAAAGAGAAATAAGTCCTGATTCTGCTATGGTAGGTACTGACATTTAGCTACTGAGAAATCTAGAAGGAATAGCACTGCATGGACATCCAGGTTCTCTGAGCTGCCAAGTAATGCTTGATGCTATGTACCCCCATTCTGACACTGCTGCAAGACTTCCAAGAAACCACTATAAATATTTCACATTTGCACTGTTCATTACTTTCATTACTTCAGCTCATATTTCTGTGAGATAAAAGAGGTGATAGTGTATGACATTGCTCTACCTGTGATTTATATTGCCAATAGGTCCAGCATTTTTTTTTGTTTGTTTGATTTTCATCACTGTGTACAAAGAAACAAAGGCTTACAGCGTCTCTTGGCAAGTGACTTTACTTTTCTCAGCTAAAATGTATTCCTGCTGTGTAGTCATTTTCCTGAGCTTCAGTCTTTCACATCTGTATTGAAATACATTTGCCCTTTGTCAAGAATAGTCTTAATAACTTAAGCACAATTTTTTTTTTATTACTGAATAGCATGAAGCAGTAAACAGTACATTAATTAAAATCTTCAGGCCCTATTTAATGTGAGGTATTACAAAGGACAAGGAGGCCAAAGAGATAAATCAAAAAGGGTCAGAGGCAGGAAGTTCACTCTGAAAAAGATGACTTCACATATTACAGGGAAAAAAAGGATCACAATATAGACTTTTAATTGAGAGGGAGCTATTAGGGAATTCTTAATCCCTGACTTTAAAGAAGAGGGGAGATGAAGATGTAATGTAACATAGTGGGGGAAAAAAGAAAAATACTAAAGCAATCAAATTGCATAATATCAAAAATGGGAAGTTAAACATTTCTTTGCAGTAAAACTTGGCTCAGCTCTGATAAGAGTTTGGAATGTGAGCAATAAAAATAAGTAAAGCAATGGGAAGATCACCTCATCAGAAAATATTAAAAGAGATAAGTAACTCAGTCAAATGACATCAGGAGGACATATTCATATTCTCTTAAAAATTTAAAAGCTGTATGTGGTAGGCCAAAAGGGTTTTTTCCACCAGTCACCAGGGTGCATTACATAAAGCAGAGGAGTACATTAAATTACAATAGTGCCAAAAGAAATACTGGACGTCATTCATTTAAAAAACCTAGAAAAAAAATTTTTTAAGGATAAATTTACAAGAACAATGTAGTACAGGTAGAAAGAAATCTCAGAAAATAACAATACAAATTAGATGCAAACCAGGAGAGAGTATCAGACATCCAATGAAAATAAACATATGTCAACTACAATGTAAATTAGAACCTCATGAGCATAAAGAGAACACAGGTACATCAGCAGCAGAGTAATGCAGACAAGCAGTAAGAAGCAACAGAAATAAATAAATACATAAAATTCAATCACAGGAACTCCTGGAAACAAATGCAATCTTGCTTAGTAGCTGATTGTCAGCAGCCATAGTGTCACAGCTCCTCCTTACCCTTTTAGCAATGTGAAACTACCAACCCAACTACAATCAGGAGAGACCCCACTTAAAAATGAAGATAAATGCCTGTGACTACAGCTACTTTCTTCCATGTCTAGAATGGAATATTGGCAGCAGTGTTTCCATTTTTTGTGTTGCCCTCCCACAGGCTCTACAAGATGTTAAACCAATGGCACCAAAGGGCAGTGCTGCAGGGTCATGCTTATTACATGAGACATAACCAAATAAAAAAGCTCCTCAAATTAGGAATGAGATTTCCCCAAAAACATCTTTTTTTTTTTTTTTGGCAGATTAAATTTCTGTTAAATTAATATAACCTCTTTCCACTTGATATGTCACTCATACTCAGAGCAATTTTAATGAGAATACTTAATCTGTTCATGGAGTCTGAACAGCAACCTCTTCTGTTACTGAACACTTAACTTTCAGTAGTGTAGAGTGAGTGATATTGTAGGCATTCATCAACTAGANACTCCCCAAATTAGGAATGAGATTTCCCCAAAAACATTTTTTTTTTTTTTTTTTGGCAGATTAAATTTCTGTTAAATTAATATAACCTCTTTCCACTTGATATGTCACTCATACTCAGAGCAATTTTAATGAGAATACTTAATCTGTTCATGGAGTCTGAACAGCAACCTCTTCTGTTACTGAACACTTAACTTTCAGTAGTGTAGAGTGAGTGATATTGTAGGCATTCATCAACTAGAGTATTCTGGGAGCCCTGAGAACCAAGCTGTCGTGATGTCCTGGATTATTAACACTACGTCCTTTCTCAGGAGCCAACCACAATCCACACATTTTGGCAATCCACAAAGCTAGTGCCAGCATAAAAGAAAAATGTATCTGTGAAAGTTTGTTTCTGTTTTTCATTAATTTATGGCTCAGAGCTGACGATTACCTCACAAGCAACTGGAAACTGATATTTCCCAAAACTATTTTTAAATGAATTTACATTTTTAGTTACCATATTATATTAAGCATGTTCAAGAGAAGCTATTTTCTGACTGAGTCCTGTGACATTTGACATGTCATCAGTATGAGTCAGACAGTCTTGTGGTGTCAGAGATATGTCTCCTTTGCTTTTAATGGAGACATGCCTATTTACAACATTTAATGATGTAGTTCAATGTGCATTAAGTTCATCCCCTAGAACTGTCAGAGCTGAAGGTCTCTGATTTGTGCAGCTATTGCTGTGAATCTGCCCTTCTAATTTCTCACTCAGAAGAAGCTGGTCTGGAAGCAATAACCATGACAAAGTGCAGTAAAAGTGGCTGAGCTTGTAATTTTCTTTCCATACCAGAAATTGTATGGGAAAAGAAAGATCTCTGAACAAAAGGCCAAGACTATTGGAAATTTTTGTCCTGAAAAGATAGTTGTATAGTGATTATAACTTATAAAGAAAAAGCTGTTCTAGGGAAAGAATTTTGTGCTCTCACTGTTCCATCCCATCCTAACTAGGGGATGTCTAAAAAGATCGTACAATTAACATTAAAGATTTTAGAAAATTTATAAAATAACAGTAGGGATAATTAACACTGGGTTCACTGAAATCTTACCAGAAACATATATTTATGCAATATCTTCTTTGAGTAAGGCTCAGGTTCTGACTTGTGAGGGTAAGGTGGCATAAACAAGTGCTGCACTTATTGGTATTAAACCTTCAGAGGACTGAAAACTGGAAAGGATTGTTGAGCATTTTGTTACACTGAACAGAATACTTGGGTGGAAAAATGGCTGATGAACTTCAATTTTATTAAATATAAAAGCCTGACCATGTAGAAAAACAATTCTAACTTGACATATACTGTAAGAGGATATGACAAAGCTGTTAATATGCAACAAAATGTTTGGGATTTATAAAAAACAACTCCATGAAAGCATTGCCTGAATGAGTAATTGTAGCCAAAGAAGCACACAGAACGTCAGGAATTCCTGCAGAATAGCAAAGGCCAAACTAGAAAGCATAAGTCTTCATGCATCTTCAGTGTTAAGAGCAGGTCCCATGTCCCTGATTCAAGGATACAGAGAAACAAAAAGTGTTTAGAGAAGCATGTCAAAGGTAAATCAGTGCTACAGATTAGCTTTTGTACAAGAAGAGACTACTGAACAGACTAGGATTTTTTAATTTGAAAGACAGATGGATAAAAGGTAACATGGTAGGGATCTATAGAGTCATGGTTTAACCCCAGGCAGCCACAAAGCCCCGCACAGCTTCTCACTCACTCCCTCACCAGCAGGCTGGGGAGAGAATTGGAAGGGAAAGAAATAGAGAAGTTAGGGGTCGAGATAAAGACATTTTAATAAGGAAAACAAAAGCTGTGATAGAAACAAAGGAAAACAAGGAATCCACTGTATCCTATGGGCAGGCAGGTGTTCAGCCATATCCAGGAGAGTCAGGCACCATCACACATAACATTTACCTGGGAAGACAAACACCATCAGTCCAAATTTTCCCCCTTCCTTCTTCTTGACTTTATATACTGAGCATGATATAATATGGTCTGGAATATCTGTTTGGTCAGCTGGGGTCACCTGTCCTGACTGTGTCTCTTCCCAACCTCCTGTGCACCTTCATCTTCCTTGCCAGTGTGGCAGAGCAAAAAGAAGAAAAGGCCTGCTCAGCAATAACAACAACATCATCTCTGTATTATCAACCCTGTGTTCAGTACAAATTAAAAACAGAGCCTCATCCCAGCCACTGTGAAGAAAATTAACTCCACCCCAGCTGAAACCAGCACAACAACCATGAGAATGCATGGAAAAGCTACTGTTGAGTGTTTATTATCCAGGAAGCTTCAGAAGAAATCATCACTGCATGAGAAGTTTAAAATAAAAATGGTGTCACGAATTTACCTAACACTCCAACTATGAAATTCAGTGAATACCAAGAGTTTACAGCCATCTAGGAAGCTATTAAGATACATTTATGGTACAAACATCCACTGCAGGCAGTGAAATGCAAGGTTATCTCACTGCCATGGAAGGGTATGACTGCTGTGGTCCCTTTCACAGGCATAACACTGAGTTAATTGAACCTTTGATGTGACCCAGTCTGAACACCCCTATCCCATCCATCCTGATGGCAGGAACATTATCCCACAGGGTTCATCAGTTAGCCTCACAGCACTCAGCACTTACAAAGGGCATTAGTGTTTTCATGTGGAGAAGCACTGTGGATGTGAAAAGTCTAGCTGGTTTGATTCACATCCCATGGACTTATTTAAGCACAGGAGCTGCATTCCTTTCTGTTTAAACTAACAGGAAGCCATGCTCCATGTGCTCATGTAACATCCTGCAGCTGCTGAGGACTGTCTGGTGCAACAGACTGGCCAAGAGCTTGTTTTGAGTAATGATCCCAAACCAAACCTGCAGGTCTTGGGTCCTTAGTGCCACTGTAGCATTTTACAAATGTGCCACACTACCTGCTGATGAAAACAAAAGATTGAAATTGGACAGCCTGGAGTCTGTAGCTGCTCTATCGTGTTCCTGTGTTTTTCAGAAGTACTTCTCATCATTGTGACTTTGTCAATTGTCTCACGGATGCTCAAGTGGGATATATAGTATCCCATGTCTTGAATAATAGTGGGAAGCAAAAAGAGAGCATGTTTTCAATACATTTGGATAGCTGTATTTTCACTTTGTTCTTTCATCTTCTTTCTTTTGTTCAATCATCCACTGTGTAGTGGTAATAAAAGACCAAGTGAGGTAGTTAGTGATATACCCTTAGAGACCCCATGGTTATGGATGATTTCAAATTTATACACCATTTATTGAACAAGAAACAGAATTCTTTACTGTTGGATAAAACAGAACACCAAAAGACCAAACCTAAACAGAATATTCGCCTTGTTGCTACTTTTTCTTTGATATACTGAATCTCATAGAGCTATGCAGAACTTTTTCTCAGCAAAACAATTATATTAAAGAAAAAANTTCATGCATCTTCAGTGTTAAGAGCAGGTCCCATGTCCCTGATTCAAGGATACAGAGAAACAAAAAGTGTTTAGAGAAGCATGTCAAAGGTAAATCAGTGCTACAGATTAGCTTTTGTACAAGAAGAGACTACTGAACAGACTAGGATTTTTTAATTTGAAAGACAGATGGATAAAAGGTAACATGGTAGGGATCTATAGAGTCATGGTTTAACCCCAGGCAGCCACAAAGCCCCGCACAGCTTCTCACTCACTCCCTCACCAGCAGGCTGGGGAGAGAATTGGAAGGGTAAGAAATAGAGAAGTTAGGGGTCGAGATAAAGACATTTTAATAAGGAAAACAAAAGCTGTGATAGAAACAAAGGAAAACAAGGAATCCACTGTATCCTATGGGCAGGCAGGTGTTCAGCCATATCCAGGAGAGTCAGGCACCATCACACATAACATTTACCTGGGAAGACAAACACCATCAGTCCAAATTTTCCCCCTTCCTTCTTCTTGACTTTATATACTGAGCATGATATAATATGGTCTGGAATATCTGTTTGGTCAGCTGGGGTCACCTGTCCTGACTGTGTCTCTTCCCAACCTCCTGTGCACCTTCATCTTCCTTGCCAGTGTGGCAGAGCAAAAAGAAGAAAAGGCCTGCTCAGCAATAACAACAACATCATCTCTGTATTATCAACCCTGTGTTCAGTACAAATTAAAAACAGAGCCTCATACCAGCCACTGTGAAGAAAATTAACTCCACCCCAGCTGAAACCAGCACAACAACCATGAGAATGCATGGAAAAGCTACTGTTGAGTGTTTATTATCCAGGAAGCTTCAGAAGAAATCATCACTGCATGAGAAGTTTAAAATAAAAATGGTGTCACGAATTTACCTAACACTCCAACTATGAAATTCAGTGAATACCAAGAGTTTACAGCCATCTAGGAAGCTATTAAGATACATTTATGGTACAAACATCCACTGCAGGCAGTGAAATGCAAGGTTATCTCACTGCCATGGAAGGGTATGACTGCTGTGGTCCCTTTCACAGGCATAACACTGAGTTAATTGAACCTTTGATGTGACCCAGTCTGAACACCCCTATCCCATCCATCCTGATGGCAGGAACATTATCCCACAGGGTTCATCAGTTAGCCTCACAGCACTCAGCACTTACAAAGGGCATTAGTGTTTTCATGTGGAGAAGCACTGTGGATGTGAAAAGTCTAGCTGGTTTGATTCACATCCCATGGACTTATTTAAGCACAGGAGCTGCATTCCTTTCTGTTTAAACTAACAGGAAGCCATGCTCCATGTGCTCATGTAACATCCTGCAGCTGCTGAGGACTGTCTGGTGCAACAGACTGGCCAAGAGCTTGTTTTGAGTAATGATCCCAAACCAAACCTGCAGGTCTTGGGTCCTTAGTGCCACTGTAGCATTTTACAAATGTGCCACACTACCTGCTGATGAAAACAAAAGATTGAAATTGGACAGCCTGGAGTCTGTAGCTGCTCTATCGTGTTCCTGTGTTTTTCAGAAGTACTTCTCATCATTGTGACTTTGTCAATTGTCTCACGGATGCTCAAGTGGGATATATAGTATCCCATGTCTTGAATAATAGTGGGAAGCAAAAAGAGAGCATGTTTTCAATACATTTGGATAGCTGTATTTTCACTTTGTTCTTTCATCTTCTTTCTTTTGTTCAATCATCCACTGTGTAGTGGTAATAAAAGACCAAGTGAGGTAGTTAGTGATATACCCTTAGAGACCCCATGGTTATGGATGATTTCAAATTTATACACCATTTATTGAACAAGAAACAGAATTCTTTACTGTTGGATAAAACAGAACACCAAAAGACCAAACCTAAACAGAATATTCGCCTTGTTGCTACTTTTTCTTTGATATACTGAATCTCATAGAGCTATGCAGAACTTTTTCTCAGCAAAACAATTATATTAAAGAAAAAAATGATTGCTTTTTTCTAGTCTGTTTCATTGTGTGCTTCAGATGTACAATTAATTATATAAAAAGACTATTCAACTTCTTCCTATACTGACAACTTCAGATCTTATTTTAATTGAATCAGCTTGTCTGAGCCTTGAAAGTGTTGTCAAAGAAAATCACAGCCACAAGGTTTCAAAACACCTTTAGAGTGTTATCAACAGTAACAAATAATATAAGCTTGGAAGAACAATGAATTGAAAACTGACCTTTTCTCTGGAGACATCATATACATTTTCAGTATAAAGTGACAAAGTATTTTTCCTTAATGTTATTGTCATTTTCTGGCATCAGTGTTAGGAACTCAATATGACTTCAACTAGCCTCTTTGGGCTGAAGGTGTAACATCATAAAGCCTCATAATGACAGTTCACACAACAGATCTGCTTGCATATCTCTGCTCACTGCCCCTAACAACCTGAGTGAAAATGTTTATTCACATCACGTCTTGGAGACAGACACTCAAAGAGAAGGGAGTTATGGAACAAAACAGATGAGAAAAGAAAGGTTTGTTTTAAATATAAAGACAAACCCATAAAGATGTGAAAGAAATTTGAGTCTTCCAGGCAGAGTGTAAACTCTAATATATTCGTGTACATTTGCATTTTGCATTTAAACTAAAGTTTATTTGGGGAAAAAAGAAAGGTGAAGATTAATCTATTCACTGACAAAAATAGATATTTATTTTACATTGTGATAAAGTGTCTTGTTGGATTTAACCCATTATTTCTCTCTGGTTGGTATTTAGATGCACTGCACTTTTTAATAAAGGCATGTGAAATTCAAGGGTTCTCATGATTTAAATTTACAAAATACTGATTTGCAAAACATCAGATGAATTGGAGGACTTTCAGTCAGAACATGGAATTAGTATATCACTCATTTAGAGTATGTATAGAGGCATAGTTTCAAACCTACCTCAAATCCAAAATGAAAATAAGCAAAATGCTGTGGTCTCATTCTACTCTCCCACTACGAAGGCAATTAAAAATTATATGTTTCTGCCCTCCACTCATCAGGTAATATACACAGAGTTTCATTCTTCCAACAGCAAAAATGCACAGCCTGGCTATGAGCTAAAGGCTTGCTCATGCTCAGTGAAGCAGATCTCTGCAGCTACTTAAGCTATTACCACTGCTCTGTTGCCTGCCTCGTGTGCTTCCTGGAGGTTAAACCCTGATAGCAGAGCTGGCAAAAGGGAGTCTGTGAGCATCTTTCATCTGCTTCATTCTGGCATAGCAGCACAAGCTACCATTGCTGGCAGCTGAAGTGATTACACCAGACAGTGACTGGAGTGCTTCAAGTATGCTTTTCTTCTCTTCTTTTGCATGTGCTGTAAGTTACTGCCTTAAATTGCCATAGGATGGTTCACCACTGTGTGTCTGTATGCTAGAGTTGGTTCTATTTTTCTGTGCCATAAAATCAAACCAGTCTTCAGACACTAATTTTGACAAAGATAAAATGGAAAGCCAATAACTTATCAGTCAGACTTTATTTTCTTCAAGTTCACCACTGCAGCTTTTAAAGAGTATAGTTTCCCACTATAAACACTAAGGGCTTCAATGAAGTGGATTTGGGCTGAAGTTGGGAAAACCTGATGCTCTGTTTTCCTTGAAGAGTTTTTCAGCCCTGACAAAAAGTGAAATGCAAAAAAATACCAATTTCCCTGAACATCTTCAGTAAGACAAAAATAAAATTAGCTAGACTCAATAGAGTAATGTACTTTAAAAGTTGTCTCACTTTATAGCAGTTGACATCAACACCTCAGTCTTCAGCCTGACTTTTTAAAAATTGTTATTATTTTAACTTCTGATTCCAAGAATAAAAGCAGGGGAAAAACCACACCAAATATGCTAGTAAATAACCACCTTGAGTTTTCTTCCACTAAGATAAAAAAATTTCTGCAGTGGATGTATTCTAAAAATTGTATATGGAAAAGGAAAAGGAAAACTGAGTTTGTTAGCCTGACTGTGCCATCTGACCTCAAGTGCACAATTAATCTGGGGTTCAGGTTATCTATCCATTCTAAATTAGAGGTAATAAAGAACAATATTCTGAAATTCGGTACTTTGAGAAGAGGAAAGAACTATACTCTGCACACATACACAGAAAAGGCTGTTCAGCAAGGAAGACAAGCAGTCCAGTGGTCTTATCTGTGCAATTGCCAAAACTCAAACACAGGAGACACAAAAAGCTATTTATAGTTCAGAAAATCTTCTCTAATCCTGCAGGCCCTTGCTATACATTCATGTCCTATCTTGTACCTCTGGTCTGCAAGACTAATGTAGGTGGTGTGAGAGATTATAAATTATCTGATGAACTAAAGGTAGATCCTACCTCCCAGTTAGTTTCAATTTAAGAAGCAACCATTCATAATCCTCAGCACTTCAGGGTATCCCACTTTCACCTGGTGTGGTGGTTTGACATTGGCCCAACGCCAGGCACCCACTCGAGTCGCTCACTCACCCTCCCCTGGCACAGCTGGGCAGAGGAGGGAAAAGAAAAAAAAAATAATAAAAGCTTCATGAGTGGGATAAGGACTGGGAAAAACACTTCAAGGGCAAAACAGGCTCAGCTTAAGGTTGAAAACTGAATTTATTACTAACAGAATCAGAGGAGGAGAATGAGAAGTAAAAGAAGCCCTTAAAACACCTTTTTTGTCCCAGCTCCTCCCTCCTTCCCACTGACAGTACAGGGAAACAGGGCATGGGGGTTTGGTCAGTTCATTACCGAGATTTTATTCCGCTGCTCTGGGAGAGGAGTCCATCCCCTGTGAGGCCGTGGGGTCCCTCCCACGGGAGACAGTTCTGTGGGAATTTCTCCAGCATGGGGCCACGCTCAGGAGCTGCAGCCAAACCGCACCTGCAGCTCCGTGAGCTCCCCCACGGGCACACAGCCCTCCCAAAACTGCTGAAATGTGAGTTCCCCCACGGGCACACAGCCCTCCCAAAACTGCTGTGGTGTGGGGCTCTCCTTCAACGGGGTGCATCCTCCAAGGACAGGCTGCTCCAGCCTAGAAGCAGGGCCCTCTCTCTCCTCTGGGTCTCCCACTGGATCCCAGCCTCCCCAGGCACCCACCCACTCCAGCATGGGCACCTCCTCCATGGGCTGTGGGTGGATCTCTGCACTCCCTGTGGATCCCCAGGGGCTGCAGGGGCACAGCTGCTTCACCATGGGCTGCACCACAGCCTGCAGAGGAATCTTGGCTCTGGCGCCTGGAGCACCTCCTGCCCCTCCTTCTCCACTGACCTTGGTGTCTCCATGTTATTTTCCCTTACATGTTCTCACCTCCTCCTCTTCTCTGACCAGAAGCCAAACCCCTGTGATTTTGTTTTGATTTTTTTCTTAAATCTGTCATCACAGAGGCATTACCAGCCTCTCTCACTGGCCCAGTCCTGGCCAGCAGCATGTCCATCTCCAGAGCCATCAGCCACTGGCTCTGATGGACTTGGGAGAAGCTTCCAGCAGCTTCCCACAGGAGCCATCTGTGTGGCCCCCTGCTACCAGAAACTGGGCCACGGCAAACCAATATACTTGATTACATGAGAAACACATTTGAGTACTTATGGCCACACCTTATCCTTTATGAAGTCCTTCCAAGGTTTAAGAAGTTGATTTTGTGGGTAAGCACTAAACTGTAGCTTATAGATACACAAACATTTTAAAGAAACATGTAATCAAGATACTAAATAAAATTCCAGTTTTACTTTTGAGAGAAAATCATTAAAATGGTTGTTGATACAAAATATTCTTTAAGCACTAGCATCTTAAAACTCAAATGTTTCCAGTTATTTTTGATTAATGAAACGTACTTTTGCCATTTTCAGGAAAGATTGCCAAGCAGTATCAGAGAGCGAATTTATTTATTATTTATATCCAGAAACTGTGATACATTGAAGTTTTCTTAATAGACATGTTTTTATCTCCCAGAAGACATTTGGAAAGGTAATTATGACATGCAAATTGTGATGCTAATTAAAAATAACATATTGATGTACAGTATCTAGTATTGCAACCTATGCTTGGTATTTCTTCAGGTAGACTGAATTCTGACAGAGATTTTACTCTCTGATTTAAATGGTTTAGACCAATTTCTCCCAAGTATAGGTTTTATGTTCCACCTTTTACATCTATGTAGTTTTCCTTCTTCAGAGCCACAGTTTCAAAATTTTCTTAGTTCACATATGTAACATATTTAACAAGTTTTCATTAAGAAGGAATCTCTCTGTCTTGGGCTGTTCTTTAAGCCTTTGTCTTTGATGAAATGGCTGTCACAGCCTTTATAGTCTCTCTAATTAATATAAAAACCCCAAATCAAAGCACAAGTCAGTCAGATTAAAACATTTGCAGTACATTTTAATTATAGTCTTTGTAGGGCTTTTCCTTATGTCTATTTTCAATCCTTCTTTTATTAAAGATTAAAAAACAAGGACACAAGGCACTGTCAGAGTGAGAAAAGGACACCCGACTCAATAAACTGTTCCCTTTATCTCACACCCATTTTCTTGCTTAGTAACGATATCCTTTGATTCCCTTCCCAATCAGACATGCAGGGCTCTCTCTTAAACTCATTTGAGCTATTTGTTTTGATGGCTTTACTTGGCAACTGCAATAAGTGAAATTCTCTGCTTGAACTCTTTGTGTGCTATCTCTCTCCCTGCATTTAAATTGTGGTCTCTAATGTCTGAATCATTCACACTGAGAATATTTTGTTCTACCTTTTCTATCATTCCCTTCTCATAATTTTAGGTGTTATTTAGGTCATTTCAAGTTTCCTATTTCTCATCATTTAAAAAAATATTAAAGTGGTCTAAAAATATTATTTAGTTCCAATTGCTTATAACAAGTGCCCTCAGCTGAGGAAAACAATCTAAATCTCAAAAAAGTGTGTTAGAAAGACTTAATTGATGCTGCTTACTGAAAACAGCTTGGTATTGGAATCAGATTCTTTACTTTGGCTTCTAAGCACATAGCATCTTGTAATCTGTGCAAATATTTTATGTCTATTTAGTCTGAAATACTTATCAGCCTGTTATTTTCAAACTTTCTAATACTTTTGGCCCCTTCTACCTATATAGGTAAGCAGCTGTTAAACTGAATCTTAGTTCTGAGTTACATCATCTATGGTAGGGCAAAGGAGAAGAGCAGATTAAAAAAAGAAACAACAGCAGAAAAAAACAACAACAAAAAATGCAAATAAAACCCACCAAAAATGCTAGGGCACTTTAAAAATAATTCATATGGGCTAAAAATTAGAGTTCAAATCAAATATGAGTTCTAAGCTCTCAGGTCCTTTAGCCTTTAAATTATTTTAGTATCTAGAAGTTTTGCCTCAGTTTTGCAATGCAGGTATAGAAAGTGCTTAAACCTAAAAGGCTGTGTGTATTGAATACAATATTAGTGCATTCTGCAGCATGTCTCACAGTCTCCAAGCTGTAGTTGCCTGTACCAGAGCTCCCTTACAAGTACATCCCCTGCCTGCATGCCTGGGCTTTCTTCCAAGGGAGAGCAAAGTGAAGGTCTCATCATCCCAATGCAGCACCACTCTGCAGCTGCAAGGAGCACTGTGGATTCACTGCTGTGGGTGTGCACAGAAACCCAAAAAGCATTGCTTTTTTATCTCTTAAGTTATACAGACATAGCTCAGTTCTCATTAAGAGAGGTCAGACACAAGGGAAAGACAGACTTAGGTTTTTTAGAAGGAAAACCAAATTTTTGCTCATCTTACCAAAACTGTTGTTTATAAATTAGCTAGAGAGCAAACAGTCTAACTCTCAGGACATTCATTGACTTGTGGCAGATGTCTTTGTTGTGGTCCTGGTTTTCAGGACAGTAATAATGGTTTATCCCAGGTATTTTTCAAGTAAAATGCACGTGTTCCAAGAGATCTGGGGAAAGAATTGAACTGGTTTATCTCATGCTCCAGAAGAACACTGCAGTAACTAAGCTATTAAGTAGAAAAAGAGCAGTCATAGTTTATGAGACAGAAATTATTCTTGCTCTGCTCAACTAAAGAAAGCTCACGCTGCTGCCTGCTTTCAGTTCAGGATTTCTGGACTGAGGATCCCAAGTGGATTTCCTGACAAGTGCAGGGAACTCTCATGGGGTTGGATTATTAGACTGATCACGTGGTTCCCTATAAGTCATCTCTTTCTCATGACCTACCTGTGCCTAAGATTAAGCAAGGAAGTGGAATAATCATCCCTGGTATTCTACATATTTGATGCAAAGAAATAGCTCCATATTTTCAAACATGGGACTTAAAACCATTTACTCTGCATGTTCCCATAACTTCAAACAAGGTTCAGAACTTACAAATCCCTGCATCCATATACCTTGCTCACATTTGCATTTATAACTAGAAAAAGGCTGAAACCCCTAATTTCCTGACAGCCCCTTAGGATTTGCCCCTTAGAGATTCAGCAGTGGGCTCTGGCATTCTACTATTTTACATTATCAAATGAGAAAAACCTACCCTAAAAGCAGAAATTCTGGAACATTTTGAAACCATTAGGATGACCTTCACTAAACACATTAGGATGAAATATTTGCTTCAGTTTGACTTTTTGTATTTGCCTTCTCCTACAATCATGATTTTAATTTGCCTCTATTTTGTTGCTTCGGATAATTTTAAAGTGTTCAGTGTACTACTTAAATAGCAACCTTGGCATTGTCATTCTACCACACTGACCTCTAATACAATTGCCTCCATTTCAGATTGATAATAACTGGGAAAATATGCAAATATCCTTTAATCTCTTTACTCAATGCTGAGGTTTGTTTTATCCTTTTGTTTTGTTTTGTTTTCTTTTGGTTTGTACTTATGATCAGCTTTCTGATCACCAAACATGATTTTAATCAACATTTCTATGGGACATTTAATATTACTTAATGATGAGAGTTTTTCTTATTAATTCAGAGTATTTAGTGGCTAGCAGAGGTGTTTTATCTTCATAGCTCCTGGCACAAAACAAATAATATATTCAGAAATACAGAAAACATGGGTAGTTTTATTGCATCACTTATGCTTGTTTGAATTCCCCAACCCAATATATTGTCTAATAAAAAAAGAGTGGTTTGTAGTTCTTCTCCATAAGGGAATCAAAATGCAGAACTCAATGATAGAGGCAGAGAACCATGGCAAAGTATTTGGCTGTTGTAAGAGACCACATAATTACCCACCAATACTTCCCAAAGTCAAGCATTAAACTGGTGAGGGGAAAGATTAATCCTCTGAAAACCAAGCTTCATTATTCAATAATTTCTATGTGGCTGGGAGCAAAGGAAGG
Source organism: Notiomystis cincta (assembly GCA_013398075.1). NCBI lineage: Eukaryota > Metazoa > Chordata > Aves > Passeriformes > Notiomystidae > Notiomystis > Notiomystis cincta. The sequence goes on from VZRX01018726.1 coordinate 115,958, forward strand.
CCTAAGCAGAGCTGATTCCTATGTTTGTTTTGTTTCCTACTCCAGTAGCTTGAGCAATATGGAGAGTCTGAGGCAGGCAATGCTTTCCTTGTCTTTCATCCCAGTGTCTGCCCATATTCATGAGGAGTATTCATCATGATCATAATTGATGGGAGAGATTTGCCTCTTAATTTTTTTCTTCCTGCCTAGCTGTTCTCTCAACAAGAAAATGTCTCTTTTCCACCATAATTCTGATGGAGATAACTTACATTTCTGAGTTTTGAGCCAGGTGGGCAGAAAATTGGATTTATTCACCTGTCCCCAAACTGAAGTAAAAGAATCGCCATTGCAAGAACTTTCAGGGACTACATCAATGCAATGAAATATTGAATTATTTTACCCGTCTCCTTTAATACTCAGTATAAAGCCTGATTTTAAAAATAAATACCAAAATCACAATGAGATCTAATGAAAAGCCTGGGTTGTTGTGCTTGTCAGAGTCCTCCATTCACTGACAAACTCTAAATGCCCTGACCTGCCTGTAGCCTTCACTGTCAGTAGTTGGCATCTATTGGACCAAGCTTCTGGAAAATGAGCTAAGTTGTGGAAAAAGCTGTGAGGTGCTTATCTGGGACCTCTGCCTGCACATTCTCTGCTTTTTGCTCAGGTACCACATTTAAACTCTGCTGCTAAGTCTGCCATACTTTGCAGGTTCCTGTGACTGTCACCACAGCAGCCCCACTGCTCCTGTTTGGGCCCTGAGGGGCTGCACTCCTCGTTGGGGAGCACACTGCCCTGCTGACCTTGGCAGCTCCAAGCCTGCTCCTGGTGTAGAGCAGTCAGCTCTCGCTGCTGCTTTCCTTTGCATCCAAGGTGATTTCAATAAAGCACATGCCTAGAGCAAATTTGTTGTGTTATTTCATTGTCTGTTTTATTAGAAAAGGAATTAAATGAAACTTTGTGGTTTTGTTCATGGAGAGGGGTTTTTGTTGTTTTATTATTTAAAGAAATCTCAAAGAAATAGGTTCTTGGCATTTTCAATGGTATTTAAGTGCCAGGCAGATGTGGAACTCCAACCAAGTACATTGCTTCCCATTTCTTTTTTTTTTTTTCACCCCCTACTGTGTTGTGCAGTTGAGCTGGAAGGCCCAGATGCCACTGCTGCTCTAAATACCTCTGTAAAATGCAAGTCTGAGAGAAATGCTGCAGCTGTGCCTCTTCCTCTCATTGTTTCAGGGGCATTGCTATCCCCAGGACCAGTGACATTTGGATTGCACCATACTGTTGTGCACACTGCCTGTTACTGCTCACGGACTAGGCAACCCTGAAAAGGAAACAGTAATTTGGGTTTGCTGCTATGTGATTTTTTAATTTCCCCAACCCAAATAACTTTGGACCCCTTCACTTCACTTCTCTTTGTTGGTAAAATGTTCCATACTTTAAAAACAAGTGTCTTCTTTCTCAAAGTAAGAGAGAGGGAGAAATATGTCTGATCTTGTGAATACAACGATGCCCTGAAAATCTTAAGACTGACTCGAATTACCCTATATTTCTCCTCTATAATGTTTTCACATACCTCAGTACAAGAACAACTTTACTGCTTCTATAAAAACAGGGCTCACAATACCTCAGACTATTTTGTTTGTAATTTCTCCCATTCAGTAATTTACCTATATTCCAACACACAAGTGTTTATTTTTGACACTTCTAAATAAAAAAATCAACAACAAAGGCATCATAAATTTTATTGGAATTGTGGGGATCAGCAGCACAATTTGCAGGTTGTTATTATTTGGATGATAGATTTGAAAAACAAGGAAAATTTACAGTTTATCTGATAAAGGAAAATACAATTAATTTTATTTATAGAGCTATTTATAAATCACCTATTCAGGGAATATAAATAATGCCATGTAATTTACAGGACAAATTATACAGCACAAATAATGAATATTCTCAATGATCACCTCATGAATGAATCATGAGTAAAAATTTATTGACACAAGCTATTTACTGAACAACTGCAAATGGAAAAATATATTTGTAAAATTCATAACCTGTTTCATATCCAGATAACTTGCAAAGTGAAGAAATAGTTTTTGTTATTCTGAAAAGAGTAATGTATGTGCATGGCTATTCAACTGATTGACTAACCCCTCCATTCAGTAATTTCTTAGAAATCATGAAAGAATAGTAAGGCGTCTCTGAGCTAGCTCAGATAATTGATGCATGTTGGATACATCAAATCAGTTCAGTCTTGTTGGTGTGCTGAATCTCCTCAGTTGTCTCAAACAGCTGCCTTTTTAATACCCAAATACATGGAACTGCTTGAAAAGTGTCCCAAGAACCCAGATTCCACGTATTTTGGATTTATTTTGCAAAACCAAAATGAATCAGAGTGTTTCAAATGTTTGTTCTGCTATATAATACTCATTTGTGAGCATTTAAGGGTTGATGGATGAAGCAGAGTCTGTATTGTGCTAGGTGATTTATGAACACCAGACAAAAGAAAGTCCCAGCCTATTACAATTTGTAATCTAAGTAATTTAAGTAAAATTATGCATAATTCCAATTTGCATACTGGCAGTTAGGGTTAATGTAATGTAAAAGTAGTTGTCTGAGATATCACATTTTTTCCTCATGTGAATATTTAAAAGACTACCTACCTTTGTGTCAGTAACATTTCCAGAACAGCTGTTTTTTTTCAGAAATATTTGAAGAAATTCAAGGCAAATCTTGTTCCAGAGAATACCACATTCCTTAATCAAAGATCTGGCCAAGACAAAGGTGTGAAGTTAAGCTGCACAACAGGCTTTTAGTTTGCAAAGTTCACACAAATATTTTCTCAAAACAAGTTGTTACAGCTGAGGAGGTACACAGCCAAGTCACACTGAAATTTGAACAAATATCTGCAAAAACTGTATGGTGCATAGCTATTAAACAAATATTTGCATAACCTCCTTGACATGATGCACTAGGTTCTGCATTGCTTGGCTTCCAAGTTCCTGCAGCATGGGAGTATAATTCAAGAATGCTATGCAGAGGTCTTTTTTTTTTTCATTACTGTGGTCTATCCAAAGTCACAATGAAAATCTCCTGATGAAATGTATTCCCAAGAGCACTACTGACTAATGAAAGAACTGAATGACTTCAGTTAAATGTTGCATTATGGCAACAGATCACCACCACTATCCTCATCTGAATGACTGCATCACACATTTTGAGGATGAATGATTGTGCTGGTTTTGTTAATTTGTTTTCAGCCCTATTAATTAGACCAAAATATTTTAAAAAATGCAGTTTTTAGATCATGGATGTAATTTCTTATACAATGTATAGACTCTCATTTCCAGAATAAAGTTACATTGAATTTCTTTCTTTGGACTCCCTCTCCATGTTGAGATTTGGCAAATTCCAGACTGTTACAGGTACTGGAATTTATCCCTTACCTTTCAACACAAATTGCATTTTCTTACAGTCAAGAAATGTTTTTGTTTGGTTGGTTTCTGTTTTTTTTCTTTTTAATCAAGCACAAAATTTTATTTCCAGCCAAAACCTAAAAGAAAATAAGGGAAGAGAGGAATGAGAATATGTGAGAGAAAGAACTCTGCAGACATCAAGGTCATTGAAGAATGATGAGGAGGAGGTGCTCCAGGCACCTGAGCAGAGATTCCCCTGCAGCCCGTGGTGAAGACCGTGGTGAGGTGGGCTGTCCCTCTAAGTCCATGGCAGTCCATAGGGGTGCAGATGTCCACCTTCAGTCCGTGGAGGAGCCCCGTGGCAGGGCAGGTAGATGGCTGAAAAAGGCTGTGGGAAGGCCTTGCTGGAGCAGGCTCCTGGCAGGCACCGGCAGAGCCATGGGGAGAGGAGGCTGGCCTGGAGCAGGTTTGCTGGCAGGGCTTGTGACGCCGTGGGGGACCTGCACTGGAGCAGCCTGGTCCTGAAGGACTGCACCCCGAGAAAAGACCCATGCTGGAGCAGTTTGGGACTGTGGGAGGGCCTCATGTTGGAGAAGTCCGTGGGGCACTCTGTCCTGTGAGATGGGGCCAACACTGGAACAGGGGCTCCTCTCTCTGAAGAGGAAGCAGCAGCAGAAACAACATGAGATGAGCTGAGCATAGCCCCAGTTCCCATCTCCCTGCACTGCTGTGGGAGGAGGAGGTAGAGCCTGGAAAGAAGGGAGGAGAGAAGATGTTTTTAAGATTTCTTTTACTTCTTATTATCCTTCTCTGATTTTTGATTGGTATAAAGTTCAATTAATTTTCCCAAGCTGAGTCGGTTTCGCCCATGACAGTAATCATGAGTGATCTTTCCCTGCCCTTGTCTCAGCTCTTGAGCTTTTCACTATATTTTCTTTCTTCTGTCCAGCTGAGGGGAGTGATAGACTGGCTTTGCTGGGCACCTGGTATCTAACAAGGGTAACTCCAACACAGCAATAAATTTAAAGCTTCACATGAAATCACTTGAGCCCAATCCCATAGGAGTTAACGAGAAGTAGCCTGAGTGGCATCGACATCCTTCAGAGAGATCACTTGACCTGCTCCAGTCATGAATTTTGAATCCAATTTAGGTATAGATCAGAAAGATCTATCTCAAGCTGTGGCTGTAGTATATTATTTTCTGAAATTCCAATATACCGATAAAATAAAAGTGATGATAAAAGTAAACAATGGCTTTTAATATACAGTTTTTCTTAGATCATTGTCAAATCTGGCCAGTTTAATAGTGTAGATAGAGTAACTACAGCACATGGGTGTGAAGTGAGGTGACTGCTTTTTATTACTGAAAAACTAAAAGGCCTTTTTGAAATAGCTATTTAATGGTAGAAAGAAACAGTGGGCCTTTTATTCAAAACCTTTGCCTACTCAGAGATCTAATCTGATGACGGTGTGGAAATGAAACATAAGAGGATACATTTTGTAGTTTGCAGTCACAGTCTCTTCTAATCCCCCTGACTCCCAGAACAATATCAAGCTGTTGAAAATTGTGACAGGTAGTTAATCCCACTTAATTAATACAGCACCACTTGCTTTTCAAATGCCAAACATATAAATACAGTGTCAGTTAAGATAAATTCTCTCTCAGTTTGTGCACCTAAAGTCTACTTTACCCTATGCTATAACTCAGAAATGTTTTGTTTTTTCCCTCCTCCTTTTGATTTTCAGGAGAGAATATAATGTGATTATTTGGTGGGTGGAGTTGACACAATCCATTTTTCTTTACATGACTTAGTGTTTTCCTCAAAGTGTTATCCTCTCCTGTTACTTAAAAGCTCCAAACAATAAATGCTAAATGAGATTATATCCTGATTTAGCTATTTTTATTTTTAATTACTTGATTATAGTAAGCAAGAGTTGCTCTGATTTTCATAAGGAATAATTTTCTTTTCATTGTTAGCATCCTCTCTGACTACAGAAGACTGTTTTGTCATTTCACAATTATTATTAAATGGCCTCTTTCTCAAATTTACTCAAAATGTAGTAGATAATAGTGTTAAAATTTCAAAAGAAGAGTTTGGAAGTCAAGTTTTGACTTATGTAAAAGAAGGTTAATCTTAGTTCTGGTAATTTAGAAACTAAATAAAAATTCTAGTGAAGACTGATTTGATATTCAGTCCATTTTTATTTTCTAAACCAATCTTGTCTTCAGTGCTACAGAATTTTATATTGGCTATTCAGAAGATATGATTTTCTGAAAAAAGCTGGTTTTCTCAGGAAAAATGAAGTTTAAATTCTTCAAATTCTTTCATAGAGGAAAGTAAATTGAACAAAATAAGTTTTTTTAAAAAAGAAAGAAATGCATTCCAGGAACATAAAATTTTTCTTTTTCAGAATTCAAAAATAAAATGGCCTGAATTTTTTTCTTTTAGAACAGCATTTTATCTGCTTTTATTCATATTTATAAAAGAAAATTTAAACCAATTTGATTAAAAAAAAATTAATGGGAGAAAAGAAATAGAGGTACTTTATTTCAGAATTTTTTATTTCCATTTCAAATCAGAATAGACAAAACATTGACTTTCTGAATTCTACATAGTAGGATATTTCCATTATTTCCCTCCTTGTCCAGATATAAGACACATCTAGAAAAAGATGTCTACTTTCATATATTAACATTCATCAAATCTAGAAGTCAATATTGAAAGTTTAGCTTTCTTTCATAAAAGCTTTCTTAAAATTCTGTCCTGGTTTTCAGTCAACAACAAGAACCTTAAATACTTAAAGATCATTAGAATTAACCCATGTGCTTAAGGAATAAAAATTCAAACCCATTGGAATTTCTTCCTGTTACATAAAAACCTTTCAGAAGGTTGAAAAAAAGGATACATGGAAGCATAATCATACCTGTATGAGTAATCAGGCAAATGTGTGCATGTTATGTTTGCTTTTAAGGCTCTTGTCCTTGAGATACACTCAGTTAATATGGAGAACTGATAGTAGGAATTGAGGTATTATGTAGGTTGTCAGAATTTGGCACATGCTGCTCTTCAAACGAGCTGAAGGATCCATGAATTTGCAGAACAGTCAATCTGCCCTTAATTTCTCTTTAAACAAGTAAATGAAATAAAACAAAAAAAACACTCCCTCAAAAAATAAAACAACCAAAAACCAATCACCACCACCACCACCAAAAAAACCCCCAAAATAATCCCACACCCTAAAAATCTTGACAGGGCAAAGATTTGTAAACAGCTAGATTATAACAAGAGGGAATAAAAAACAACATACATTTTTAAAGAAAGAATGAAAAAACCTTCAAGCTACCCTAATTTATTTTTATCACAGGTTAATAGACTCTCTAAGGGTGAAAAAACAATTGATGTGACTTGTTTGTGACTTCACAGAAGTCGGAAACTGTTTTTCTAACAGTATTAAAAAATAAGGAAATGTGATTTAGACAGAAAGTCTATAATGTAGATATAGAAGTATGTGTGAAATTCTGTTCAAATAATATGAACACTATGTGTTTTCTGCAGTCATAGAATTCAAATTCATTTAGCTATTGGTATTGGATAATCGACAGGATGCCCTGTCCCAGCCATGCTCAGAATGCCATGGGATTCTGCTTGCAGGATTTACTATTGATACCAAGGTGAATGGGCTATCAAACAATCCAGAGGAAGAGAATAGATTTATATATGACCCAAAGAATTTGCAAAAATTAACTAAAAAGATTGTTTTTCATGAAGTACCACGTAGTAAAATAATGAGTTGCAGGAGTAAAGAATAGTGAATGGTGTGGTCTATTGCAGCCAATGCCCAGAGGAGGACTTGTGCTTTAGAGGAGACCACAGACTGAATGGGAATTGGCATTGACATACAGTGGTGGATGTGTCAGCCCTGAGTGCATAAACATGACTGTCATTTGTAAAAATTGGGAAATTATTTCTCACTCTGTTTTTAGTGAATTGTGCTAGAACAATATAAGGTTTTCACCAGGCTGAATTTCAGGAAGAAAACGATGATCAGATGTCTAGAATATTACTTGTAAGAAAAGAGTGAAAAAAAAAGGATTATTTACTTGGGAAGGTTGTAGGAGAAAGGTAGTCAGACATGTAAAGATGAAAGGAATAATTTATTCTCCAGGTCTGCTTTATGTAGAATAATAAGATACGGTCTTACAGCACAACAAGATAGATTCCAGTTGCAGTTCAGAGAAGAAAACTCAAGAAAAACAAAGGGTAGGATAAAAAAACTAGGACAAAAATAGACAATTACTTAGATAGAAAATTTAAGAGCAATGCAAAATACCCATTACAGAGTTTAGAAAAATATCACTCTGGAATAACTTAGCTTTAGCTGACCCTGCCATGAGGTAGAGAAATAGTCTATATGGCATCACTCCTCTTTTTCATTACATGCTATAAATCTCACTGTGGATAGGTGTTTCAAAAAAAATAATCTACCTCTTGTCTTTGTTATCAGACAACCCTGATCTCCCCAGGGAAAGGTTTCTCTAGTCTCTTTATTTGTGCTCTTTCTTTCATTAAATCATCTAAGTACTGTTCACCTATCAAACATTGGTTGTGTTTCTCTTGTAAACAAATGTCATAACAAAACACATTCCAAGTTTACCTTGCCATTTTGGTCTGTGATGCATAGTTTAGAATATTCACCTTCATAAGATACAGTTGCTAGGAATATTGGGTTTGGATTATTTTTTGGTTTTTGGGAATTTTGTTGTTGTTGTTTTCCTCTCTTTTATTTTTTTTTTTTCATGAATACACTCAAAATAAGCACTTACTGCTGTTCATCTTTTCCAAGTACTCAGTAAGTTATGAAATCTATTGAGAAAGTACCTTTAAATCCACACTCATTTTCTATTAATTCAGTCTTGTTCTAAATGCATCAGAAACAGGTCATCAGCTGATGTGAACTTATGACAATCTATTTAGCGACTTACTTTCTGATTAACGATATATATTACGAGTGGATCTGCAAAGTAGCATCTCCCTGCNCATGAATACACTCAAAATAAGCACTTACTGCTGTTCATCTTTTCCAAGTACTCAGTAAGTTATGAAATCTATTGAGAAAGTACCTTTAAATCCACACTCATTTTCTATTAATTCAGTCTTGTTCTAAATGCATCAGAAACAGGTCATCAGCTGATGTGAACTTATGACAATCTATTTAGCGACTTACTTTCTGATTAACGATATATATTACGAGTGGATCTGCAAAGTAGCATCTCCCTGCTGTCTCTTGACACAACTAAAAGATTATCATCTCTTGTAGTCATGTGGCATTCGACATCTTCTGCTGAAATCAGTAGACTTACTAAAGGTCATCCTGAGTGCCAACTGAGGACAAAATCTGGTTATGCAATTTCCTGAGCAAGGTCATTTTGAAAAGCAATGAAGGTGTCTGCAAGTGCAGTGAAGTTTGACTCAGCTCACATCTACTTGGTACAGAATAAGCAGCAGTAGGGGGTACCTTAAAATTACATGAGTTTAGAGAACTAACTTCATTTCCAGACAGTTTCTCCTTTCAGCAGACAAGAATCTCTCTCAAATGGACCATGATTTGCACAAGGTACAAATTTTGTACCGGAAACATGATTTTGATCAAAGCATCCTAAATGTTAAAGATCTTTTTAATCTACTAATGATTTTAATAGGATACTTCCCCCCTTTAATTTCAATCAATTTTTTAGTGACTTTTTATTTCTTAAAAATAAATATTATAAGGTGATTTTTAAATATTTCCTTTCTCTTTTTGGTGCTATGGATGGCAACTCTAAACAAACATGTGACTAATACAAACCAGGCAAGTTTTTCTGTCCTACCCTAACTTTTTGGTCCATCATCTTATTTGTGGCATCCTTATTGTCTGTCTCCTAATTTGCATCATGTTAATTACTGAGATATTATGCTACAATGCTCTAACACAGCTATTTGAAATAGCTGAATTCATTTGCTTGTAGTAATTAGAAGTAGATGCAAATAAAAATTTTCATTTTAAGATAATAGGCAATTACAGATTTCTTTTCTCCATATCACATTTATAGTCATTCTAGGACTGCATATTTTAGTGTAAAATTCTTATCTTAATTTCTTCTTAGCCAAAAATAAATAAATTAAGGCACTGACATTCTGTCATTATGCTATAAAAAAAGATGCTATGCTATTTGGACTAGAATTCTAAGCAAAAATCAAAATGTACTATTAGCCTTTAAGATATTTTTTTTTTTCAAATGTCATGCTTTGAGGATAAAAACATGTTTGCTTTGTAAAGCTCTTAACATTTCAAGCTGAAAGGCTTGAACAAGCTTTGAACTCTGGAGTTTAAGATGCCTATAAATTAAAGGGAAAAATAATATTAAATGGTACTGTAGCTTGTGAAGCTGCCTTTTTTAAGTCTCTGAATATCTCAAAGTCCTCAAATGTACAGTTTTCTTGTATGTTTTTCTGGCCTGTGAGCCAAAGAATGCAATGTATCCTATGGAATGCTTTTGCTTTATTTGGAAATATCCTTATAAGAGTCATTAAAGAAAAGTGAGTTCTCTGTAATGTGCCAATAAACAGCTGATTATCCAAACAATTTTCTGTCCACAGATGCTGAAACATGCCAGTGGAAACAGAGTGCAGTCCTGACTCAAAACACCTTTTCCCCTGATCTTCATACCTGCCACCTTTGACTGGGTCATTATGGTCAAGATTTTTCTGCTTGTAATAAAAAATTGTGTGGTTGATTTTGTGCCCTTTGAAAAGTCTCTTTCTTTTTGGTCTTGATATTAAATGTGCTCACCCCACCCTTCCTTTCCTCTTGAATGCCACTATTTCCCTGGGACTGAAATTTTTTTTCCTCTGTACTTGACACAAAATGAACATAGCAAAATTGTTTCAAATTAGTCATATATACTTCTCAGCAAAGCTGAAAGAAGACCCATAATTTCTAAAGGAACCGTTGCAACACACACTCCTGGATTACAAAGTCGTTTACCGCCAAGAAAAGAAAAGAAACAAGAAAGGACTGTTTTCTTTAGAGAAAATTTTCCAAGCCAAGAGTTGCTTCATGGGCATTCTTTAGGTAATTCATAAGTTTGTATGGATTTTCTTATCAGACCTTTCAGCAAAAAAAAAAAAAACCCGACCCAGCCTCTCAAAAACTGTCTTTTGTCTTATGTGTCCTTCCATCACAAGGCAAAGTAATAAAATACTAATAATGGCTCACAGAGGCTATAAAGAGACCCTAAATCCTTTAAACAAATGGTTACAGTCTAATTGTCTCATCTGCTCATTCATATTATAGCCTTCCATCAACAGTGTGTTGCTGAACTTGTAGACTCTCCAAGTCACAGATAGGCTTTAAAGTGGGAAGATAACTTTTATTTGTTATGGGCAATAAAGTTAGAGTCTCTACTGACTGTCTGACAAGGAGGTGTCTGGTGCTGTGGATCCAGTCAGGCAGAACACAAATCGAAATAGTGTCTAAAGGGCAAGATAATGGAGGAATGAGAAGTATAAAACCTACACAATAAAATTATATTGCAATGAGAGAAAATTAGAAAATTAGAAGTAGACCCTAAAAATAGAGCAAATCTGCTCCTTGAAGGCATATACAGTAGGAATGATTGCTACTGAAATGGTACCATGCTGGTTTGCCTTTAGTTTAGACTCAGCTATGGTGATACAGCGAGTCTGGATTGAAAGAATGCGTGGGTGGGGCTGAAAGTCCTGCTTGTGCATAGGCACAACTAAGTATTTACACACCAAACTGCTCACTGTGTTCCCCTAGTCCACTCTGTCAGTAGGACATCTCTATCTAGTAGATATCTGTGAACAGGCAATTGTTGTGGCTGAATTCTGCATCTTCCACTATGAATTTTTATAAAAACACAGACCTCAGAAACAGTCTCACATTATTTCCTAACTGGAAGAAAATTTTAAATAGAAAGGTCAGTTATTAAAATGGATAGTACAGACAAAAAAAGGTATTACATGCACATGGTCACACGTGGACATGTGAATACATCCCTTCCCTTATGAAGCTTTCTCAGATTTTCTTCCAATCTGTCTCCAGTTTATTTGCTGCCACTATCTTACAATGACACCTGCTAGAAAAGCTTAGTGGAGCCACTGACAGCTCCCCTGCAGTTGTTGCCTGTCAGTGCCTAATTCTCAGTCAGCAGTATACACCCTCTCTAACGTACGTTATATTTCTAATTTCCCCTCCTTTCTCCTTGGGGCAACCTCCGCTTATTATCACTGGGGATAATACTGCTAGGCTGGTTTCCCTGCCACCCCTCCTTCTCCTGAAGTGAAGGTGCAAATGAGATCTGGAAACCACTACAGTATAGTTGTACGTTTAAGTTTTAAATCCTTGGCTAGAAAACAAACCATTGCTCCAATTCCTTTCACGTCCACAGCTAATCCACTCTGTATTTCAACAGAAACATTTTCTCTTTGTTTCAGGTTAGCTTTTAAAATGAACTTTTGTGCTAGCTTTTATATATGAATGTTCACCTTGTGATGGCCATTTTAGCTTAGTCTCTCTGAGGACAATGGAAAAATACTTCACATTGATAAAAGATTTTTTTTCCTCCCTCTTACTACAAGTTCTTCTTACCCCTCTGGGGCAAATGAGAACGTTTGTTTGCACATGTATGTCAGCTTAAAGCTTGCACTGAGAAAACAGGCAGAGTTCTCATTTGCTTTTCATCCACTAAAATCAATAGTGGTACATCAATGTAAAAATGATAAGAGTAGATTGTGATTAATTTCTTAAATTCTTCATTTCCATGCCTTTTGGATAAGTGTGTTAACAGTGTCTGTGAAGAGTTCCACAGAGATTGCAAGAGGAATTTGGGATCACATTTATGCCAAGTGTTCCAGACACACAGAAAGATCACACGGGATTATTATAGATAAAATACTCTCTCCAAGCCATGCTTTAAATGTTTTATCTAGAATTCAAATTTACTATGAATACTGTTATTTTCCTTAGATTAATGAAAAGTTTATTATCATAAATAAGGATGATAGAAAGAAATGGGGTTCAGCAGACATTGGGGATCCCATCTGTTTGTATTGACCTAAGAGATTATTTGTATCAACTTCCCTTGGCATTTGCCTGAAGTATGCTCAGAAGAAATTTTGCTTCTAGGTGGAAATCCTCTACCTTTATTTCCTTCTCCTAAGCATGTACATCTGACAGTTAGAATTCGCTGGCTACCAGGTTATTTGCATAGGTAATTTTACAGAGCTTTGCAAAAACAAAGACTCTAAGCTCATAATGAAAAAAAATAATAGCATTCAGATTTTTTCGTAAGAGGGTTTCTGATCCTCTTACCTATAGTAAATTAAGTGTAATTGGCTTTTAGAAAAATTTCATTAAAGAAAAAATCCTAACCACTTTAAATTTATGACCATATGCTTTCACAACAGATTTCTGCTTCTATCCTGGAGGACTGAGCCTGTATGCATGAAGCTGTCCTTAACTTCAGACTGAGCATTGTCCATACCAAGAGACTTGTCCTAGATAGAGTGAATACTTTGACAAGCAGGGAAACAAAAGAAAGCTGCCTGACTTAGATAACTAGCTGCAAATTGATAGGTAAGGTATAATTTCAGAATACACATTGCAACCTACAGAGTAAACAAATTCACACACAAAAAAGACCTGTCAAGTAATTTAGAATAACAAATATATGCAAGATAGCTGTGATAAGCTTGTAGACATTCTGCAGACAGAAAAAGAGGCTAAACTCATTTAATAAATGATTCATAGTGAATCATTCTCTCAAAATGGTAGCAAAGTAAGATGCATTTTTTACATTACTTCTATGGAAACTTGTAGACCTGAGAAAAATTTTTCAGGTAAAAAGTTAGGCTTTCTTACAAAACTACCTATAAAGACATCCAGTAAGCTGGACTTCAGCTTTGCACTATAATTTCACAACACGTTTGTCTCTTCATGAGTGAGGTCATCACAGGAATAATAAAAGACTTTTCATACTAATCTGCTGACATTGCATAGAAATAGTTCAGCAGGAAATCCCATCTACAAAGTGGTGTATAAACTGTTGTCAATCCAGCTAGTGAAATCAAGCCCTTTGCTTCAGGGAAGGGCCTTCAGAGACTTGTTTTTCCCTCATTCCACTTTCATGAGCTGTCCTTTTCGATAGTCTTGGTTTAGTAGCAGCAAATTCTTCATCTCTCAGAAAAGTGAGCATGAAAGTTTGTCACCTTGAGCCTTTCCCTTTGACACTCTGAGTTAGATCCTTGCAGCTTGCTAAGGTGTTTTTATTTTTTCCCTATTTCGTCTGATAGGGTGATATGTATGCAGTTCAGAAAGCTTTCCCACAGAAAACCCCCAAAGGACAGCCAGCCTGTGTATCTGATTGCAAATCAGCCAACTACCTGATTCCTTGAACAGGGGAGTAATTGGCTGGGGATTTTATCTGTTTCTCTGGCTGGTGCCAATAAGCAGGCGTGTTTATTAACAATTTATTTACAGAACACAGATTGATTTCAGGAGAGAAACATCACCAGCCTCTGCAAAGTGTGAGCAAACGATTTCTTCCGGTCCCTCAAATAATCTATTATTGTCTGTTTGCACTGGTCTTTATTTCACAGTTTTAGACTGAAATAGTGAGCATGCACAGGAGACAAAACATGGGTGAAATGGCTCTTCTTGTTTCTAGAAGAAACCCTGTAGAATAAGGGCTTCATAAATAACATGATTAACTGAATAAACACACTCCACATCTGCCTCAGCCTTCCTGGATGACACCATGCAGCTCCATGTTGTTCACTATTTCACACAGCTCCTCCTTCACAGGTGGTCAGGAAGCAGATAGAGATAGTCAATAATACATCAATATGTATTATGCTAGAAAGTATTCTTGGTTTTAGTCTCCGAAAGCTTCAAATCATAGTGATGAACAAGGAAAAACAAGTGTTTATGTTTGTTTTTTTATTTGTTCCCTTGACCAGAAATTAAGTTTTTTTTTTCTCCTTGTGTCTTAAAACAGCTAACATTAATTCAAAGACTTCATGGTATTTTGTTTAAAAGTTAAAGTGATTTTCCCAATAACACTACCTTAGCCAAGAATAGTTCCTTTCATGACGATAAGAGTATTTACACTAATATTATTTGGCTATACTCAGGATCTGATTTAGAAATAGTCCATTTTATGAGGTAATACTGGTAAGTAATACTGGTAAGTAATACTGGAAGTAATTCACAGTATTCACTGTGACTAGTGAATTTTATTTTAGTGGTTCCATTGAGGGTCACATTGAGCATCTTACATATATTCTTCCACAGATAGCTTGTTACTGTTCATATATAACTTGTTAGCCTTTTAAAACAGCTTAAGAATGAAAGGCACTAGGCGAATGACAATGATAAATTAATTGCAAGGTCAATACTTTTCTTAAAAAAATTGATAATTTTTATGTAAAAAGTAATTGCTACAGAAAATAGTACATTGTTTTTCCTGTAATAATTCTGTAATCTCTCTCAGTCCAAGGTGTAGATCCTCTCAATGTGATTATCACAGATGAGGTATTGAATTACAATACAAAGCAGAATTTACCTCCAGAGAAGAATGTGTATACTGATAAAAATAAATATCTGTGTAGGGTCTCAATAAAATAAAATAAAATTCTGTGTAAATCTCCTTCCATGAATAAATGATGTGTGATACGTTCATAATTACCTTACAGTGATAAATATTGAATTAGTGAGTTATTTTTTGCTTAGCTTTTGATAAGTTACAAAATAGCAGTATGTTATCAATTTACTTGAATGCAACCCGAACAAAATTTGCATTCAATACATAATATTACAGCTGCAAAGTTGTGCCTAAGCCAATCAAAATTCAAACTTAGTTGCTCACTGAGATACTAATGTCTTGGAAAGGAAAGAAATGCCATAATTATTTAGACTTTTCCTTTTTCTCTTGTAGTTACTTCTGCTGAAAGGTTTTTCTCTGAGTAAGATTTTAATTAAGAAACAGTTTCTGATGTAAGGGAAGTCCTCTTCTTAACAGGCCAAGAAACTCCATTGTTTACCATCTTGAAATAGTAAAAGTTATTCCACTGAGATGACAGAATTTTACCTTGCTAATACAAATGGATGGAGTTTTTCATACTTCTCTATTGGTGGCAGATGTATAAATTGCTCATTGCAAACAGAATGGGCAGCTCACCCTCCCTAATATATGTGTATTCTCACATCCTCAGGGAAATGCAAATGTAGTTTCAGCCCATTCTTATGCAGACCAGCCACTTCATTAGCTGGTCACAATTCCACTGAGTCTCCTTGCTTGTAACACATTCCTTTTTCCTTTTTTCTTTTTCCTTTTTTTTATTTTTTTCTCTTTTTTTCCCCTGAAGGGTAGTTTTCACAGACATGGAGAACTTTTCACAACATATACTTTCTCTCTCCTGCTAAAAATCTTCTTTCTAATTCTACTGACTCATAAAGTCCTCAGAACTTGCATCTCCAAAGAGGGTCATTCTTGATCAGTGGAACCTAATTATAAAATAAGAATTAGCAAGTTAAATATGGCACTGCAGAGCTCTGAAGTTCTGGAATACAAAATTGCCATCTATAAGAAGTGTGCTCATGTCGACACTGCCCCGTGACTTTGAGACTGTGTTTGTTTAGTGACAAAAAAACTCGTTCAAAAGTGTTTGCAGCACTATCCAAAGAGGTAAATGTCCCTGGAAAAGATATTTTTAAAAGACTGAATGACCAGAAGCTGAAAGAAGACTAGGAAGAGAAGGAAACAACCACAAGAAGAAAGTTATATACTGACAACAAAAAATAAAGAAATGAGAAAAGCAGCTACTTTGCCATCCTCCTGTAGGGATATCTGTACACAGAGACATGAAAACATATGTTTTTTTGAAACATGAAAGCACACTATTTTTTATAGTACTTTTGAATTTTCTTTCAAAACATGGGCTTTTCACTAATTTTATTAAAAATGAAAGAGTGTCCTCAGTAAAGAGAGTGGCATGTGGATACACATGCAAAGAAACTCTGCAACCCTGTGCCAACAGGATAAAAATCCATTTTATTAGAAAATAATTATTATTAGGAAAAATTAATTTGTCCCTGCCAATAAGGACATAAGTCTAAGTAAAGAAGAGCTTTTGTCTCTGATAGCTTATCTATGTGCTGTAAATTCTTTCAGAATCCAGTGAAGACACCTCACCACACTGGGAAATTCACTTAGGGCTAGGAAAATGTACTTACTGTTTTATCAATAAATGATTATTACGCTCCTCAAATTTTTCCTTTCCTTTATTTTAATTTATGATATTTCATGGAATTATTTTCTTTCAATTATATTCTTATTTTCCCATTTTTTCCTTGTAGGATCATCAACATTTTCATTCTCTCCTTTTTTTTTGTGTTCCTCTTGTTGCTCAGGTTTGCTTTTCCTCTTACTGTTCATCATGCACTAAACTGGTACCAGAGGTACAAAAATCCAAAAGAGAATGAAAATGCACCTCAGAAAAAAAGGACATCTGTCATCCCTAAGTCTTTTTGACAACCAGAATCAGGATCATGTTTAACACAAGTGTTTGAGAAAACCTCAAACGAGATTGTGCAATCATAGTTGGGCCACCACTTCTTACAGAGTATCAATATGTCTGCATTTTTATGTTGCACCTGGCAAAAGGGAAATCAATAGCAGAAATGGCTAGACATTGTTTATTATGTTTTAATCCTAACTGGAGTTATGTAGAGTTGTCTGCTGTGTAATTGGACATGGCACTGTAGGATAGTAAGACAGTCAGCTGGCCTTGGAAAAATAAAGTCTTCTTATTTGATGATATTTGATGATAGTCAAATTATGATTATTAAACCTTGATCTGGACAAAAAACTTAGTTCTAATCCTTTGAAACAATCAGGATAATCAAGCAAGGATTCTGCAAAAAACTGGTGATATAAGAAGGGATGTTGATTTGTTCCCATTGACACACTGATTTAAAACTTGATTAATCTGAGCTGGGGTTTGAATCATTCCCAGAAGTGGCTGCCAGGGCTAAAATTTGGATAAGGTCATGAATGTAGAGAGTGTTACTACTTGGCATTTTCACAAATCATCCCTATCAAGGCTTCATTCTCTGGCTGACTCTCATGCAATAAAGCTGCAATGTCTTGTGTTTGTTTGCTCAATAACTTACAGTTTCACATTCGTAATTCTGGGGGTTTTCTCTTTCTTCTGGCTCTGCCTTAGTGAGAAGAGCTGGAAATCTCTCTTTAATAACACTTGGGAAAAGTAATTGAAAATATAACCTTAAAAAAAAAAAAAGAGATTTTTATTTATTCTGCAAGACAAAGCCAAGGCACTTATCCCAGATATTCTTGACAGTGAGAATGATAGAGGAAGGATGCTATTTTATTGAGCAGCCCCTTGCTTGTGCTCTAGCTCTCACCCCAACACAATGACTACAATCAAGAAAGGGAAATTGCATGTGTCAGTGTCCTAAGGAGAAAAAACAAACAGATTTTATAATAGCAGTGTTTTGAAATTCAGTTATTACAGAGAGGTTATATGCAACTCTTCAAGCCCAGAGGGACTGATGGAGTGTGGGGGGTGGGAAGCAGAACAATTTATTTATTGATGCAGTAGTTCCTGAAATACCAGCTGTGTGAACAAAAATGTATTCCTTACAGAATAGTAGAAAATAAATGGACTCAATAAATTCAATAGTCTGTAGCACTCAGACACTTCTGTCAATTATGAAATAGAAAACGTAATGGTCTTTAGTCTTGTTCAGACAAAGGTGGATTAAAAATTAATCACCATAGTAAAATATGAAAAATCATGAATAAACAAAGATCATGGTCTGACAAGATATCTGAGACAGAAAACAGATCAATATTTGGCCCACATAAGGAAGAAAATTTTCCTTCAAGGATTTAATCTGCTGAAAGAAATGATAATGCATAGAAGGCCTGACAACATAAAACTAAGATTTTCATTTGATAACCCTAGATTAAACATGAAGTATGTTGAACTCTCATGCATTATTGTATCTGACCAAAACCCTGTTTCTCTTTTTCTGACAGCAATGGTGAAAATGGAAGGGTCTCCTTCCTTCTCTCAGGCTCCATTGGTAAATGATGATTACAAATGTAATTCTTTTAAATTTATAAAATTCTTCTCATACTACAATGTATGAGCTATTTTCTGTGATATCTCAAAAGTAAACATTTGTGTTAGTGAAAGTTGGAGAAAGGCTCCCATAGCTGGACAGAGAAGGGACAATTTTTGGGGGTTTAACTTAAGGAAAAAATATGGGATGTCTAGTGTATTTTTCTTTGCAATGGAAATATTTGTCTGGACAACTCTGCAGATAAACAAAATGCAAGGCCACTTTATTATGTATGTAAAATCATTTGGCAACAAAACATCAAATGCAAATAGTAACACTAAATTGGACCCTTAAAAGAGAAAAAATGACCCATTTTAAAAGGAGATTGGAAATGTAAAGGCAGGAAATTGCTATAGTGGAATCTGAGCTGTTAAAGTAGCTTGTTTCAGCTTGTAAATTATACCAAATTATATAGTTTCCTTCTTTGGTGTTGTTGTTGTTTTGTTGTTGTTGTTGTATCAGGAATATCCAGAACATATGAATATCTTTCTTCCTGTTTTTCTTCATTCTTTTAATTTTGACCATTGATTTCCTTCCCTTATACTCCCCCCAAAACTTCTTATTTACTTTTTCTCACTTTGAGAATCATATGGATAATTTCTCATCAATCAGTGTTCTAACTTTTCTAATTTCCTATATTCTTTTTTTTTTCCTTGCATAAACCTTGTCTTAATTTGATAAACTATTTGATATGATCATATCAGTAATCCCAAAGCAAACTAAACTGCATAGCAAAACGTGATGTGACTTCTTGAATTGTTCCTAAGAAACATCTTCTAGTGTAAAGCACTTCTGAGATATGAATGAGGAATCTAATTTGAATAACTGTTAGAAAAGAATTCCTTTACCCTGTGGAAGTCAATACTTCAGTGAGAAAGATGAAAAAAAAAATAAAGGAAATTTGAAGAATCAGGATAAAATAAATATATATTAAAAAACTCCAGCAGAAATTTAATGTGGAAAATCATCAGATAGCTGTTATGAAATTGGAAATAGGAAGCCCCTAAATATAAATCATATAAATGGAAGAAAGTAGCATTTGAGTTAGCATTTGAGATGTAGTTCCTTGTGGACAAATAGACAACAAATGAATGTTCGAAGTTAAATTCCCCAGAGTACAAATACAGGCCTCAGTGAGAAAGGGTTTCTGTGCAGGGAACCAAGGCTTATTTTGACACTAAGTAAGGGGACATTTGGCTATGTAGAGTTCATAGATTATCATTAAATAGTAAAGGAGATAAACCAATGAGACCAAACATTAGGTGCTAAAGAAAATACTGTTCAAAGTTTGTTTTCAAACCAGAAGTGTACCTAAGACAACTGAAGAGAAAATCAGATTGTCTGCTGATGCCAGTAAGGACATGCAGTGCCATGCATGTAGTGGCATGAGCAAATGCAGAAGTTAGAAAGGAGAGAGAGGTTCAGTATAGCGTGCTACTCTTCTGAGAAAAAATAGAGCAAACACTGTGACATGTCAGACTTACAGCAGGTCTCAGTTTCATCTTATTGCCTAAGTGCAAAACTAGGGCAGGTGGTCATGGTGTGTCGTGGCACAAACCTCCTGGCATGGGTGTCTTACACACGTCATCAGAACAGTCCAAGGCATGCAGTGGCATGTGACTGCAGGACACAGCAATCAGCAGTGGTCATGCTGTGTTCCTGCCTGCAAGGCAAGTTAAGAAACACAGAATGTTGAAGTTGTGTGCTAACATGTTAAAATGGATCTAAAGAAAATACTCAGATTCTCCAGTACAGCAGAGTAATCGCATCCCTGAAACTGAATTAAGAAAAAAGGTAGATCACAATGCACCACTGCTTGTATCTGTATTCATATGATTTGGCACACTCATTGAATATTCAGTCCACACAGAACATTAACAGTGTGTTCAAGAAAAATGTCAATAACTAGATATCTGTGTAATAAGTACCTAGCAAAAATAACCCTGAAATTAAATCAGTACGTGAAAATGGATCTGTTCATGGAGTCTACACAGGGTATCCGTAGTCACAAGCAAACAAAAATAAACAAGTACTGCTTTGACAAGGCATTAAGTGTTAATGGATATCTATCAGAACAATGGCAAGTCAGTTGTCTATACCTGTGGTGCCAATTTAATGCCTGTAATATATGGATTGACACAAATAGTTAGGGACAAAGAATTTTGACATTAAATGTATTTGGATATTTTTTGTAAGGAAAACAAAGGAATTATAGGTAATTTTGATGTATTCAGAAGATAAGTAAGTATTAGATTGGGCAGGCCTTTGAAACAATAATAAAAAAACTTGACAGTTCTCCTTTGCCTTATTGTAACATCACTCCCAAATGAACAAGTTAATCAGACCCAAAGTGTAAAGATGAATCAGGAAGAAGAAAGTAGCAAGCTAACCACTTTCAGCACTCTAAAGATGGCACTTCAAAGGACTGTTCGGCACACAGTACTCCACTGCACAAGAGATATTCCAGAGGAATGACATGTTAGAAGGTCTGATGGAAGTCAAAGTAACTTTTATGACATTATAGTACATTTCAGCACAAGAAAAGTGCACAACAAAAACTTAATCGTGGTGTTTACAAATGCAGGAAATGTCACCTAAAACTGAATCACAACAAAATGCAAATCAGAGTAGCACATATGAATTACTTTGATCATGTCTTAGAAAAAAGAAGCATTAGATCTGATCCAAAATAGTGGAAACAATAAAGCATTTAACAGTCCTCACTCCATCCAAAAGAGCTACAAGTTTCATTTGAGATTATGACCAGCTAAAATCCACACTCGGGCTCAAAGAGCATCTCTCTCTGAGAAATGGTAAGTCAGGTGTTGAAAGAGTGAAGGGAAAGCAAGAAATCAGCTGTTTCATGATCTTCACCAAGTCTGAAAGATACCACTGCTTCTGACAGGAAAAAAAAACAATAAGAGATATATTGAAAATGGAGTATAACAATAACAATGACCAAAGTACTGATAGACACTTCCTTGCATCTATAAGACAATGACAACTGCAGGAATAGTTCAAGAGATATCAGTGCAGAAGCACAAAAACATATTTTGCTTCTACTAGTAAGCATTGTAAGCTACTAGTAGTAAGAATTCTGTATAGGTCCAGCTGCATGCAAATGACAGAAAATGTTGCAGATTTTGTAACAAAATATCTGTACTTCGATAACAAAACCCTTCATATTTTCATTTTAAAACATCCAAAGTGAATGACAGAAGTTGAAGATCAATCTGGATTGCAGGTCTTCATTTGCACATTTTTACAGAAGAAGGTGACAAAGAAGAGGTGGACAAAATATGGATAAAATACTACTGTTTATCACTGTTTGCCAATAAGTCAGGACACAGGATAAGAGAATAAGTGAGTGAAAAAGCAGTGAAGTTGCACCTTTCAAAGGTAGAAATAAGGTCATGAGAATTTTGAAATGAAAAATTGCGATTTGCCTGAAGAATTTGACTGTGTCTGACTTGTAACAACATTTCAGTGGAATCAGCCTGAAAACTGCTTGCAAATGTATGGTACAAGGCTAAAAGCAGCCAAGAGGCGTATTTTATTTATGTAATACGGACATGCAAGTGGAAAAGTTGCATTTGTACAAAGTATCTGAGGTGGGGTTGCGAAGAACCCAAGGTAGTCAGTGCTGCACTCCAGAGAGTTGTGATCAGAACTGGCAGCTGCTTTGCCTGAGCAGGGAGGAAACTGCTATTTGCTGATAGCTTGTTACAGTCACGCTTTTAAATACCTGAACAAAGCAGTATGTTTGTCAGCGTGGCAGTGAGTCAAATCATGACAATTTCCACAGATAGGATATTTGCATTTTGGATCATGAACTATGCCATGCTTTGGCATACATTTTGAAAAATGTGGGAGTGACTGGATTTGCACCTCTGCTGTCTGTGCTCTCAGCTGTGCTAATAATGGCCCAGCTGAATATAATATTCAAATAGTCAAGCCTTAACCTCTGCTTACTAAACTCCTTAAGCACAACCAGAGACTTATCTTCACAGCTATGAGTGAGAAGGTTAGGACCAGTGATTTTTTTACAAGTCTTTTAATAACCAAGAAATGTAAATCAGGCACAGTACAATGGATCTGGGTGATAGAATGAGAAAGAAAGATCAGACTCACAGTTTCCAGAGGATTAGTGGCTGTAGGAATGTAGGGCTGGAAGGAATGTCCTATGGGGAGTGGCTAAGGACTTCAGGTTTGTCTAGTTTTAAGAAAAGGAAGATGAGGCTTCCTCATGGCTTTCCACAGTTTCCTGAGGAGGGGAAGTACAGAGGGAGCTGCTGATCTCTTCTTCCAAGTATCCAGTGACAGAATGTGTGGAACAGTTCAAAGCTGCACCAGAGTAGGTTCAAACTGGGCATCAGGAAGCTTTTCTTTACTGCGAGGGTGATCAAATACTGGAACAGGCTTTCTAGACAGGTGGTTAGTGCCCCAAATCTATCCATGTTTAAGAGGCATTTGGATAAATCCCTTAACAATAGACTTCGACTTGGTCAGAATTGAAGTGGTCAGGCAGCTGGTCTAGATGCTCATTGTAGGTCCCTTCCAACTGAAATTATTCTATTCTATTCTATTCTATTCTATTCTATTCTATTCTATTCTATTCTATTCTATTCTATTCTAAAGAATGAGTGATCAATGGCAAACTTGTGCTGTAATTAATTATACTGGTAGTACACGACAGATCTTATGGAAACTATTAGAGGTTGGACTTTTCTAGCACTTGTTACCCTTTGGACACTCCTACTCCTATGTGTAGTCCATGTATGTAAAATCTTTGGTCTGAAATATCATCCAGAGAGACAGCAGACCCCCTAAAGACTGCAGCACTGTTGCCAGTAGCACAAGTAATACTATTACAGGCACTGGTGTCTCACCTGCAAGGGCAAATAGCAATATTCATTTCAGCTACAGTGGAATTTTAGCTGAAAAAGAAGACAGAATATGGTATGTACTGCTACAGTTAATAACTAGGGCATTAGTAATGTCATCTACAAAGCTCTACTACTTACAGAGAACATGCCTTCTGCACAGCTGGAATAGCAACTTTCATCACTACTTTAGGAGAAGCACAGGAAGTCCTTCCATTTCTGGCTCCCAGTGGGAGTGTCCTAAGTTTCTAAGAATATATGTCTGCAAATTCAGAAATGTCCTATGTCATTTTTCTTGGCCTTGTGGGCAGTGCAAGCAGGCATATCTAAGTGGGCTATCAAAGTATAAGGCAAAGGTCTCTTTGGTCATGAGACATCTCGTGTTAATCATCATCAGTCCCTACTGCTGGGTCAAATATCTCTTGTAATCCCACCAACAAATTTATACAGCTTCATTTTGAATGTGGTTTACATTTCTTTTCCTGGCATTGTTGAAATACAATATTTGTCCTACACTGGAAAGCACTGGCTGTGAGCACAGGTCTGTCCTGCTGCAGAAGATTCAGTGCCGCTCCAAATCACAGCACCATGGGCCAGAGAGTCAGGACTGTGGCAGTGAAGAGAAACTATCACCTGCTTGGTAGGAGTTGCCCTACTTTAAAACTTCCTTGGGCTCAGTCCAAGATGTAATTCCAGCAGCAGCAGAAGGACCAGTGACAAGTTAGAATATGTTTTAAAAGCACAACAAAATATAACTGGCTTGAATTTGTTTTGAATTTAGTGTGTATATCAGCATAGCCCAGCTGTTCTTCCTTGTTTTCATTCTCTGATTTGTACTTTGAAATTTTAGTTGGCCCTTATATCACAGAGGTTTTTACTGTGAAAGAACCAATGAAGGTACTTTATAATTTTTTTTTCACCTGACAGCTAAGCTATCTTTAAAAAAAAAAAAAAGTTCAGAAATGCTGAAGAAAATGTAGCAAAAGGTGATGGCAGTTCTTTAATTTGGTTTTCTATTATTTCAAATCTATTCAGTATTCTTTGTAATACTGCCACTCATAATGACTGTATTTGGAATTAACATAGGTTTCATGTGTAATTCAATGGGTATTCAGCGTAACTTAGCAACAGCTAAAGCATTTTTTTCTTCTGGAAACTAGAGCATGGCTGTTGATGATTTCACTTGGTAGACTGGGAGGCACACATTATTCTGAATTTCTGAATTTCCCAATTAAATGTGTAAGATGCAATTTATTTATAATGCAGATTTCGTATTGTTTATCAGAAGTTACACAAAGGGTAAATAAATCTAGCATCAAACCTCTGGAAGCTTTTAGGACTGGATCATAGCGTGGGAATAATATTTGAACCACAAAGGTTAGGTTCATAGCCAATTAGAGTTGCTGGAATGGAAAAACCTTTTAAAATATACAGTGTTGACACATCTCTGCATCTCAAGGTTTTTTATATGTGTGTGGATGTATTTTGTATAGCAAATGGGGTAGAGGAGGCATTTATCCTATAAATAGATTTCTCTCAGGGCTCATGCTGTGTGTGGCAATATGTTCTCACTAAATATATAGTCAGAAGAAGTCTTACTGTATTAACCTAGTTTAAGTAATGAATAAGTGCAAGTAAATACTTTAAAATTCTTTTCCTCAAAAAGTAAAAATGTGTGCAGAAGAATACTCAATTTGTATATTCAGAACAGTTTATAAAAGTTCATAAAAGGCTACAGATTAGCAGGATAAGCTCATCTGCCTATAGGTCATTGATTTGCAATATTTAAGAGGCAGTATTCAGGTTTCACAGTCTCATAGAATGGCTTGGTTTGGAAGCTGAACTTTATGAGGTTTGGTCTCATAGAATGGCTTGGCTTGGAAGCTGAACTTTATGAGGTTTTCATTGCCCACATCTCAAGCATGTGAAGGTCTTCCTGGATGACAGCCCCTCTCCACAGCCTGCTGACCACACCAAACTTGCACTTGGTCCCACTGCCCAGGACGCTGACAGTGCTGAACAGCACCAGTGCCAATACTGGCCTCTGAGGAGTGCCACAGGCCACTGCTCTCCACCTGGACATTGAGCTGTTGACCACAACTCTGACAAATTCCCCATCCACTTAGTGGTTCATCCATCAAACCCACGTCTCTCCAATTTAGAGACAAGGATGTCATGTGGGACAATGTCAAATGCTTTGCATAAGTCCAGATAGATTACATCAGTTGCTCTTCCCTTGACCATTAAAGATGTTATCCCATCATAGAAGGCCACTAGGTTTGTCAGACATGATCTACACTTAGTGAAATCATGTTAGTTGTCACCAACCACTTCACTATTTTCCACATGCCTAAGCATAGTTTCTGGGAGGATTTGCTCCATGATCTTGACCACAGTAAGACTGACTGGCTTGTAGTTTCCCAGGCCTTTCTTTTTCCTCTTGTTAAGATGGGGTTATATTTCCCCTTTCCCAGTTAATAGGAATTTCCCTGTAGTGTCATGACATTCTTAGATGTGATGGAGAGTGGCTTAACCAGCTCACTCAGCAGTTCCTCAGGACTCTCAGATGCATTTTATCATGGGCTTGTGCATCTTCGGGCACCTTAGATGGTCTTGAACCTGAAGTCCACCTACAGCTGTCAGTTCTTCATTTTCCCAGTCCCTGCCCTTTCCCTTCTGTGACTTGTGTGGTGTGGCTGGAGCATTTGTCAGTGAAGATTGAGGTAAAAAACTCTTTGAATACTTCAACCTTTTCCATGTTCCAGGTAACCAGGTCTCCCGTTTCCTTCTGGAGAAGGCCCATTTTCTCTAGGTTTCCTTTTACCAGCAACATACATATGGAAGCTTTTCTTTTTCCCTTAATGTCCCTGGCTAGATTTAATTCTGTCAGGGCTTTAGCTTTCCTAAGCTGACCCAAATCTGTTTACAGAAGAACATTTTTTTCTTTTATTAGTATGAGAACAGATTTCACAGGAGGAAAAAAAATGTTGTTGTTGACACATAAAACACACACAAAAAAAGATCTGAGCAACTTTTTTCTCCTGTACTGTTGAATGGATGGGATTGCATGATTTTGTGTTCAATTACATTTTGGTTTAGAATTTTCAAGAAATTTTGAACTTTATTAGTTGATCATTGTCTTACGAATGCTAAGTGTTGGGCAGAGAAGTTTTCAATATGTTGGTTTAGTATTTACTATTAGTATTTACTATTCTAAATGCATCCCAAAAGTTGGGACTGTGGTTTCAGGAGACTTTAAGTCTCTGAAGATGTATTCTGGCTGACATTTAGGTCGGCTCATGCTTCTTGTGTCTTTGCATCTCTAAATTTTCAGTGCCCCTAAAACAACTCACCACTAGAAAAAATAAAACAAGAAAAACTGCTAAATTTTTCTACACTGACTCAGTCAACTGGAAATGAACTTTAGAAGTATTAATGGAGCAACATCACCTTGGAACATTTGTCAGACTTGTTGAGCTTGGCAGCTTAATTGTCACAGGAAGAGAAGCAACAAGATAAATTGATATTCTCAAATATGTGGAATGTCAGAGCAGCCATATTTTTATAACCTTAAAGAAATAATCAGCCTTTGGGTCTTTTGAGATTTGAGCATATAGCTAAACTGATGTATGAACTATGCTGGTCCCACAGCAGAAGTGTAAGAAAACCAAATATCAATCTGTTTTCAATTTAACTTTGTGTTCATGAAATAATGTCTCAAGAAAGACATCCCTGATAATTTTGCTACTGAAGTAATTTAGAATGCATATTCAATATTTTTCCTGTTGAGCAAACACATAATCTCATAAGCGTACTATCTTGCACTGAAGTTTATAAGGTGTCAAAATTATCTAGAGAATTTTTGTTTCAGTTTTCTAAATAATGTAATTGGTATGCAAGAAAAGAAAGGAAAAATGGTTTTTATACAGAAAAAACATATTGCCTTCTATGTGTTTCTGGTAAAAGTTGCCTCGGAATAGACTGCAAATTGATGAATGGTTGATAAATTTTTCACTGACTTGAGATGAGATTTGCAGCTGAATGTTCAAGCATCACCATTTGAAATGGAAATTAAAGTCACTATCAAGAAGACTATGAGTTATACCCATGAAGTAACATACAAACTCAAATAAGCACTAGGGGAGAAAGGACAAGAAACAGGACTCTTGTTACTTAGGTTGTTCTTTTAGGGTGAACTTCTCTCCAAGAGGATTGAAGGAACATTTCTGCTGTGGGAAGACAATAGCTGAGAACTGTTGAACAACTCCAAACAAACCTCCTAGTATGAAACGGACACATTGAGGCAAACAATGCCAAATCTGCCCAGTAAGTTAGTGGGTCAGGTAATAAAAATACCACACAACATTGATGAGACACATAGGCCAGAATTATGTAGTATGGCAAACAACTCTTTGGTTTTGGTTCCTCATTGAACTATTCAGATCTGCTGGATAGAAAAGTATCCAAACATTATTATCTTTTTTCTTATCCAAATAGGCCTCTGCATCTCATTAATTTTTAATGCAGTTATACACAGCTTTTTCAAAACAATCTCTTCAACATGTGTGAGTCCATGGCGTCCTTGTACAAAAACTCATCATATCTTGAATCTAAAAATCAGAGGAAACAGGCAATTTTACTGTGTGATGGAGCTAAACTGTATATATAGGAGCAGAGGACTTCCATCATTCTGCAGATAGCGAGTGCAGGCTGATGAGTCCTTTGTACCAGCAGATCCTACAAAAATGGCCTTTTTTCATGAACAAATAAACAAATCTCATGAACAAATGCCATTTAAACAAACAAGAATTATCATAAACATCATCAAAAATGCATCTAGCTGTCTTAAATGTGTTCACTGTAATTGCTAAAACAAACCATTGCAATCTTGCTTGTCTTCCAAACTTTTATTTAGAGATCTGTGCTTTATAAAAAACACTGCCTATAAATTCTTGGGGTTTTTTTCTCCAGTTTTACCTCAGTCCAAACAAAGAATCATCCACTTGTGTATGTGTCTTACACCTTCAAAGAATTCTTTAGATTATGGGAACACGAAAAACAAAAGACCTTTAATCTTTTATGCACTTATCTGGGCATTTGCATTCCTTGATGCTCAAAGAGTATTGGGTTATTTATTTTGCTGAATATTACATTACCTACACTTTATGATATCTACACTTCAGTCATCTAACCTATACAAAGGCAAATAATTTTTTTTATGTATATTATATTCCCTTTGGGCATGCTGCAATAGAGCTGGCTCTTTTTTCTAAAATAATTTGCATAGTCATTTAGAAATAATTTTCTGAGCTTAAGTACCTTTCTGTGTAGTACTTTTCTTACATCTGTCTTCTTTAAGTGATTTGTATTCTTAACTTTCAAATGAAAAATCTGGAAGTTAATGAATATCATCTCATCCTTTACTCTTGTTAAACACTTCAAAATATTCCCTCAGAAATTATTCTACTTCCATTAGTAGAAATTTTGAATCCTCAAGAGAGAAAGGATTACTGTTGCCTTTGAAGATTGCTGCTCTCTGACTTCATGTAGTGACACTAGACTTGAAGACAAAAGCTTAAGAAAAATAATAAAATAGGCAAAATGAACCCAAAGGAAAACAAAAAAAAGAAATGGCTGAGCAAAATAATGTGAGTAGGATAAAGCCTGTGGACCCACTAGATGCTGGATGTGGAGTGTGGTGGTTCTTCCCTTCCCTATGATTGACAAAATGCTTGTTATTCCTCGGCCCTTACGAACTGCATCTGGGCTGAGCTCCTCCAGAGTTTATTAGAAACACAGTCTGTTCCCAGGGGCTGATGATGCCTAACAAGTCCTGCTTTTTAACAAACAGCCTTGGAAACTTATTTTTCTTGCCTGAATAACAACCCAAATGGAATAACATTTTCGCTATCAAACTTTCAAGGAAAGTTACTGACCCACATTGCGGTCGGGATGGAAAATCACTGACTGAAACCAATTCTCTTGTGACCCTATAAACAGCAGTCCTGAGTGAGACTCCTTGAGCTCTCCTGGACCACAGCAGGATGCAACCAGCAACCTCTCTCTGAGTGGGACACCTCTCAGAGCTAGTGAGGTCTCAAGTTTGCTCCACTTGGACGATTGCTGAATTTTGATGATGGATCCCGGGCTGATACCCCCACTCCTCCAGACTCAACCCTTCACCAACTCAGAAGATGCAAAGGCATCCAAAGGGAGTACTTCATAGAACTCAAGGGGAATTTCTCACCCCTACCACAGCCCCCAAGTAGACAGTTTATTTAAGTTTTTTGAATTTTGGATTTGTGTTTGCCTTTCTCCATGTGCTTTACCATCTAGCACATAGTAATGAACCAACAAGATTTGTTGCGCTTTCACTTTTATATTAAACTTGCTTTTGCTGATACCTTTGCTGGTGATTCTCTAAGTGACCTTAAAGAACACATTCACATGGACATGGTCCAGAGGTTATATTTGTGCTTTGGCAATTCCCTTCTGTATATTAGAGCATAAATGCCCTGTTAAAAGAAAGGATTTTTCAGTCTTTTTCCCTTTGTGATTGTCATGGGTTGGATCACCACAGTGATCCTGCTCAAGTCTACTTTTCTAATATCTTAAAAGAGCACTTAGGGGATCTTAATGTTTTCTAGTAAACAATTTAATTCTTCAACATCTAGATCTGACCAGTGCAATTGTATGTTTTGGATGATATAAATCTATGAAATTGAAATCTATATGAGTGATATAAATCTAAGAAAATTCCCTTTTGTGGATAGAGAAAATAATATGTATGATTGCCACTGATGAGACATTATCAGAGCAGAAAATTTTCAGATTTCATAAAGCTGCAGTGCTACTGAAAAACAACATCACTAGCAGAGTGTATAGAACATTTCTCTGGACCATATTCATATTTGGTATCTCTTCGCCTACAGTTTTCAGTTAAAAGTGTATTATCGTAGAGAGAAATCCAGGACATAGTTCATATTCAGCTGTAGACATCATGACCTCTGAGATATTCTTTATTTGGTAAGTTTTCTTATGGAATAAGAAATCATTATGATATTTCTCAAGTGTTGTGTAGAGTCAAACATAATATTTTGAGCTCCGCCTCATATGGTACTCTCCTGAGGTCTAATACCAATATTTTAGTCCTGAAGTAAAATGTGAATACATTCAGAACTGAACATGGTCAGCAGAACAGTGGGAATTCCTACAATGTTTCTGCAAATTGAAAACATGAATTAAACTAAGGATAAGTGGTGAAAAATGTGACAAGGAGTGTTCTTGTAGTGTGGCATGAATAAGCAAGAAAGCAGACAAAATAATAAATTTAAAAGAAACATGAAAGTGTTAATATTTTAGAAATGTCTGGATTATGACTCTCAAGATCTAGCAGTATAAGAACATCCTCAGCAGGAGACTGTCTGGGGTCCAGTATTTCATCAATCTTCAAAATTATAGACCTACATAGGAGAAGTCTTTTCTTTATAGAGAACAAGACTCAGTTGGGTTAATAGTTGAAAATAATTGTTGCAGTTCCTGCCTGGGCATTATGTATTCCAGTTCTGTATCCCAGCAAGCACATCAAACCCCATCAACCCGTTCCAATCATCTTCTAATCTGCTCCCTCAAAGCTTCCTCAGATCTTCCACCAGACTTTTGGAACAAATATTGCAGGTGTTTCATCTTCACTCTCCCTGGCACACAAACAGGAGAAGGACTTGGAAAACAGCAAGAAGAGGAGAAAAGAGGTGCTATCATTTGCTTGCAGAGTTCAAAAAGGAAATGAAATTTCTCTAACATTCAGCACTTTTCTGATTCTCTTCCTTTGCTGTTTGTTTCCCAGAGGGAACTGGAAGGGCTTTATTAGGAGAAAAAGGCTCAGTCTGCTTTTCCATGAGCAGTTGTTGATTGCTACTCACCAAAAATGTGTGACAAAAATTTAATCAAATGTTTCATCCAACCAGGATTAAGACATGGTATGACATTTGGAGTACTTATTGGTAGATCCTTATTCTTTTATAATGGATCAAAAAATATTTCCAAGGTTATAGAGAACCAAAGAATCTTCCACATAATCATAATTATAGAACAATTTTCCAGAGAAACATGTCCATATTTATAAATTTATTTCCAATATAAAGCCAGAGATTGATTGAAGAAAAATGTGTATCCAGGTTATTTGAAACATAAGTATGGAAGTGAACCAGAAATTAATGAAGATTTAAAAGGGTGGGGGAAATTTTCATTCAGCTTTAGCACTTGCCCTTTTTGATAAGATGTAGCCCCCGTATTCCTTTTCCTCCAAAGCTAGAAAAAGTGTTCCTCAGAACTAAGGAAGAATTTTTCTTTTTTGACATCTTTTGTTCATAATTTCTGAGATAGAAAACCAGAGGTAACAATGTCCCAATCACTGCAGCTGCAGATTCAATATTCTCATTGCAGTAATATTCCTAATTTCACTGACATGTGCATTTCTAAAACATTTTCACATAGCACTTTCTGTTTCCCACAGCCCTTAATTCCTAATCTGTTATTCAAATGAATCTATTATTTTCAAAAGAATACTATAAAAATTCAGGTGGCTTTGTTTTGATTTTATTTACTTTATAATTAAATATCTTCTCATTGACTCTTCTGTATTAATTTTATATTCCTCTAGACCTCTGAAGATATAACCTAGAGAAAATTATGTTTAGGCAAATCTGGCCTTACTGGATTTTATTTGAAAACACATTCAAGATATAGAAATTCCTTCCTGCCCTCTTCTTAGCATGATAAATTGCACTATTTCAATGTGGTATATAAACTGTTAATATTCTTACTATTCTATTCTATTCTTATATTCTATTCTAGTCTAGAAAATTCTATTCTAGAATATTCTAGAATATTCTAGAATGTTCTTAATATTCTGTTAAAATGAGCCAAGGATGGAGAGATGGCTTCAAGGAAGCATGTAAAACAAATCTCTTAAAACAGGGAGTGACTCTCAAGACCCAAAAGCGTTACTGTAGAAGTCTTCGGGCAGTGTTAATAAAAATTTATGGGGGTTTTTTGCATTTTTTTCCCTCCTCCCTAGATGCAAAAAATGTTCCAACTATTTCCTTAGTTATTAAATTTTCTTAGACCTTTTTCCTCTTTCATGAGATATGAAAAGAGTGAGTTTTCCTACAGGTTTTTTGGGGGGTTTTTTGAAAAGCAAGGAGCAGCACACAGGTGAGTGGGAGGAATTGTTTTGCTTCTGAGTCTTCTGATTGGGAAAATTGCTGAAAGATGAAGCTTTTAAGAGTATATTTACAATTTTCTCCTCATTTTAAAACAAAGAACATTGACAAGCTTCTCTTGGAGGTGTTTAATTGTAGTTTACTTGGTAATGACTATAGTAATTCTTAATTCCTTTTCAAATAATGCTATTCATGTTTAGCAAGAAAGATCACCAGTCTTGCTAAGGTTCCAGAGCTAATAAATGGATATTATCTTCCAGACATGAATAAGATATTTCAGAGTCTTAGTAATTCTAAATAATCTAGGAAATCTGGTATTTGATAAATTATTTACTGAATTTTCTGTTACTCTTAGGCAGTTATAATCTCTATTTTTACACCTACTTAGTTTGAAGTATGACCACAAGTGAGTAGAGTATTAGAACAAATTATATCTTTGTGAATCCACCTCCTATTTTTTATTGTTTCTCCTAGACTTATAGGCAATTTAAGCCTCACATATGCTGATGACTTCCTTTGTATGTTAATCTTTTATCTCTTCCTTTTAGAGGAATTTTATTTCTGAGAAACAAGTTCTTAAAGCAAGCATTGAGGTATAAGATATCTAGGTTAGCTTCAGGCACTGAACAGTGACTAACAAACTGCCAGCTGTTTGGCTTTTGGACAAATACTGGCTCCCTGCAAACTGTGTGTCAGAGAAATTTCTCTTGATTATTACTGGTGCAACATAAATGCCTCGTTAAGCAAGACTCAGAAGCCCCACTTCCAATGATGCTGGAATGGTTCCTTGGGTGGTCATAGTGCACCTTGTTTTGCTTATCTTGCTCTAAATGTACAGAAGAAGTAAAAAACAGTAAATTTATCTCATGTTTCAGCCTTCACCAAAAACCCCAGTGGTTTAATTATCTACTAGCACCCTCCATGGAGACATGGACATTTCCTTTAAGTAGCAGCACCTCCCTTCACCCTTTAACCTGCGAGCCTCTTGACCTTGTGTTAACCCTCAGTTATGATTGGGCAAATGTTTTTGGGGGTTGGTAAAGAAATATATCAGAGCACATAAGGAAGCCACAGAACAAAAGGACACACCTTGTCAAAAAAGAAAGGGAAAAAACAAACAAAAAAACTCCCAGCAGGAAACAATTCCAGCGGGGGAAATGCTTGTATAACCTCTTTTTATCCAAGGTGCCCAAGGGCAACAAAATTCTTTTGCCCTCTTCTTTGAAAGATAAATCTCCCAATATTTTTTAATCTATCTCTTGTCATATTTAGGAGTCATCATCACTAAAAGTTCCAATACAGACTTGACATGGAAGAACCTTCGAAAGGCCACCTGAGATATGGTTCTGATTAAATAGCATTCATTTAATCTGTGTCTTTGCAACATCTATCCTTGTGGTTGCTCTCTGTACCTTCTTCACTTTCACACTTTGTTGTATTTCTGTCTGAGATTCTGCCTGAATGACCTTTTAAAAGTCCAGCTAGTGAAAAATACAGTAGTTCATCAGCTGGAGAGCACACTTCCAGAACACCTTCACACTAGCTCCGTGTTGTTTGTCACACAGTGGTGCTTAACCTTTAAAACTCTGGGATACAGTATGGGGATTTCTTCTTGCCTTCTTTGGTTAGTTCCTAACTGATATTGGGCAGAGGCCAGCTGTGAAGTGTTGAATGAACAGCACAGTGATACAGCAAAGACAGTTCGAGGAGGCTGAGGGCCCTTTGTTGTTATATGACTTTACTCAGAAGGATATGATCCCTCCTGCAACTCCCTGCACTAATGACAATGCTAACCATAAGCACTCTCAGCAAGGCATCAGAGTCTCTTAATTTTTACCTCCTCTCCAGGGTAATTGTGACTGAAGCTAGTCGTGCTGACCTCCCCAGCATGCTGCAAAACATGTCATTTCAGTCAGAATTTTAGAAAAAGTGTACAGAAGTACTTTTGTGGAGGTTAAATCACATTGGTGGATGTTGTCATAGTCACTGTTGATGTTAAATGCAGGTGCAAACCACAGGCATGTGCCACCAACCAAAACAAAGGGGATTTGTGAATCCACACTGTAATTTGAGCAGCCTAGATGGAGTGACTTTGCCCAGTGCAGTTTTCAAAGCTGAGAGTAAGAAAAAAAGACATATAAATTGTGAATGCAGTTGTTGACAGGTGTTGTACAGACAATCAGAAGTTGTAGTGCTGATTTTGAGAGGAAGAATCTCATGTTTCAGGCAGAAATCGCTTTAAATTTCACGGTAGGGGACACTTTTGTAAGATTCCTCCTATATTCAGAGGTAACTGCACATCTTTTACAGATAAACATAATTACAAGAAGATATCTATTTTCATCATGCAACACTTGCTAAGTAATTACTTCATTGTGTTGAAAGGCTGGCAAAGAGAAGGATAAACTGTTCATCTTTCAATCATAAAGTTTGAGAGTCAAGTTACTTGGAAAGGCCTGGACATAAGTAATGGCTAGATCCTCTCCCCTTTCTTTCCTTTCCTTCCCTAACCACTCCTCCCCTGTCCCTCTTTTGAATAAAATTAATGTATTTATTTTCAGCTGTTCTATCAGCCTGCATCCTCCTATGGTAACCCCAGCTTTCTGAAATAGCTTCTTCAAAATCTCTTTCTGAAGACTGAAATCAGTCCAATTATTTGCTTGCCAATAACATTTTTTAAATTATTATTATTATTTTGTGACCCAAATGACTTAGAGACAAAAAAATGCTAATGCTTTTTCTATGTTCTTCTGTCACTGGGAGAAAAGCCAAGCCCAGCTGCCTTGTTTTATCCTTTCCTACATTAGATAGCAGTACTCTCTGCTTGGTGAGGAGGTCTTTGCCAGTGAGCAGTAGAATTGCAAGATTATTCTTAGTTTCTGCATATATCTGAGGGACAAAGAGCTCATAAAATAATTTGATGTTCATTCAGATTAATTTTGAGGTACGTCTTTGACATTGCACAGCGCTATATTTCTAACAACAGGCTATAAAATTATGATTGGAGGAAGGAAAGTTTAAAGATGTTTGAAATGTTTTATTCTGAAAAGTAGAAAAGTTACAGAGATGGCATTATCACTGTTGCTTAGCATATTAATATGTGCTACAATGTAATTTTTTCAAAAATTAGTGATTATTAAATAAAATTATATAAATTGTGGGAAACAGTCTCCTCCTTCCATAGAGAGGAGAATCACCTCTATTACTGGGCAAGCACACTAAGGATGCTGCTTCAGTATATTTAAATGCAGAAAAGAAATAATGAGGTCATTTAAGAAGATAAATGTCACACTAAATGCATTAGACAGCACTTCAGTTTTTATGTAGAGCATAAGCTTAGTCGATAATATCACCCACAGACACAAATTACACTATGTGACACCTGGACTCTTCAGATCTAGTACAACCAATTACTCGGAAGAAGTGCACTGAGTATTGCACACAGATTTTCAGTTTCAAGCTTTTGAAGACTGGAGATGAACACATAAATGTACAGTTAAACTTTTCATGTTCCTTACCAGAGTGCCTGTTTTAGGCTATCAGTTGCTGAAGTAAACAAAGAAGTAATTTAAAACTGCAGAAGCAGGTTTTCAACAGGTGCAACCTGGTCAAGGTTTATTAATTTAGGTGCAGTTTTGGTTTGCCCATTGCTTGCATGAGGAGTAAATCCTTAGAGTCATTTACACCAATATGGAAACAGGATAGATCCAGTAGGTAAACAGCCTTTAGAGGAGGGAGTTACCACATAAGACACACTCTCATTGGGTCCCAATAACTTCAGGAGTGACACATTCAGTTTCCCAGAGCTTGCCAAAGCCAATATTCTGTGTGTGACTCACTACACTGTCTGCCCCACTGTTTGCCTTAATTTCCTTGCTTTTAAAACATTATGTATCTCCACTCTTTTCATCATAGACTAGCATTGTTGATGAAATACATTCAGTGTTTAATTTTTTTTAAAGAAGCCCTTTAGTGGAGAATCATAAGTCTTACACTGAACCTTTAGCTTACAGTTAAAGATACTATCTAAAGAAAAATGGCCTGCCAAAAATTCAGAAAGCATTGATTCTTTTCCTTTTAAAAATATTTTTAAATTTTGAGACAAGTTCCATCAAACTGATCCAGTTGAACTATTTTGTGATTTTCTGAATTTACAAGATTAGTACAGTATGAAAAGGAAAAATATGCTGAGTGAAACATTCAGTTTGGGTGTTAGTACAGCATGTGCTGGAAACAACAGTCACATTTGTCTCAAAGGTCTGAACACAGCCTATGACCGTGTCCTGGTTTCAGCTGGGATAAAATAAATTTTCTTCTTAGCAGCTGGTACAGTGCTGTGGCTTGAATTTAGTATGAGAATAATGCTGATAACACACTGATGTTTTAGTCAATGCCCAACAGTGCTTACCCTAAGCCAAGGTCTTTTCTGTTTCCCATACTCTGCCAGCAGGGAAGTGTGCAAGAAACCAGGATGGAGCACAGCCAGGACAGCTGACCCAAACTGGCTAAAGGATATTCCATACCACAGCATGAGCACCATGCTCAGTGTATGAACTGGGGCAGTTACCCAAAATGGGGCCGATCACTGCTGGGGGATGGACTGGGCATTGGTCAGCAAGTGGCAAGCAAGGGTGTATCACCTATGTTTCTTGGGTTTTATTCCTCTCTCTCTCCTTTTCATTACTAATACTATTATTTTTGTCGCTATTATAATAATTATTGTTATCATCACATAGTGGTTTTAGTTTTATTTTGCTTTGTTTCAATCCTTAAATTGTTCTTATCTCAACCCTCAAGGTTTAATTTTTCTTATTTCAAATCTTCTTTCCTTCAGTGGGGCCAGGGGGAAAATGAGCAGCATGATGTGTGCTGCTTAATTTCTGGCTGAGGTTTGACTATAACAGTAGGTGAAAGCCTGTGTTCATTTTTTTTCTTATTCTGAAAAATATTTTTTACAAATATTTAACAGGCTCTCAAACTAGCAGTGTTCCAGGCACAGAAGCCTTTATTGTGCCAAAGGAATAAGTCTAAATAAAGTTGCTCAGATTTCATGTCAGATTTGTAGTGTTTTCCTCTTCCGAGAGAGTAATTATTTCAGTAATTGTTTTAAACACTTCAGTGTCACTTAGATAAATTGAAATATTTTGAATAATCACCATATGATACCAGAGTACTTTATTTTAAGACTGGTCCTGTTCCCAGTTCCTAGAATAACAATGCCTCATTGACAGATTACTTTGGATATGTCCACACTGGGAAGCTGAACCAAGAATCTGTAGCTACTATGATTAAATATATACACATTTGTTGAGATTTTTCAGCCCAACTCCAATACCTTGCTCACATGTAGTCTCCCTGTTTTGGTTACTATGGTGCAATTACCTTACATCAGAAGCTAAAGAGAAATTCCAAAACAGAGTTCTGATGGAAAGGGGTAACTTGATGTCCTGAAAATCTTCAGCAACTCTGTAGAAATCATTTATCATGTTAACATGAAGTCTAGGGTAGAGCATCGTCCCGTGTTTGGCATTACAAATTTCAAAGCAATGTTCCAAGGTGTCTGAAATAGTTTCAGCAAAGCAATGACTTCTGGATTTGTGCATCATCCTCTACAAGGATGCCTAATAGCTCACAGAGTCATAGAATCAACATTTTCAAGTCCATTCCCTTAAATTGTCAGTTTGCATAGCTTTAGAGGAAGTCTTTTATCAAGCAGAAGGCTGCTTCTGCCCTTGGAACTGCAGATTTTGAGGCCAAATAGCTGTGGGGTGAAGAGGCATAAGCTTGACAACTCAGTGCCTTCTGCACACTTAGAATTTTGCCTGCTTCATCACACCACATGCAACCATTCCTCATATACCACCAAATTCAATCCTGCAAACAGCTCCTCGCTGATACCTTAGATTACTTTCAAATTAATGCTGTATTTTTTCCAGCCATAACATCCACTTTATCTCTTTCAGGTGTAAACAAAACAATGTCTCTTCTTTTGCCTATTTAATCAAAGCAGTTTTTCCTTCTTTTCTTCTGAGTCTGGCTAAATTAACTGAAATGACCTGCAAGGTTGTTGCTATCTCCAGACTGGATCAGAGTACGTAGGCATTGCACTACAATCTGCTTTAATCCCATTACAGCCATGTCACTCCTAGGCCTTCATTGTGATTAGACAATTAGATACCAATGGCTTTCTAATGGATTTATTACAAGGCATTAGCTCATGAAAATTCTGCAGTGTTAGCTGCTTGCCTTTTCGTTATAATGAGAAATGAAACACTGTCACGGGAATCTGTTAATTTAATAGCTTCCATAACAATGTTAGGAGTGGTAGTGGAAGAAATTAAACATGATTTGCTGCTGAGGTTAACCTGCTCCATGAGTTGGCCTTGTGGCTATTTGGAGAAGCATTTTAGCTATTACATAAGTAAAGGTGACTGACCAAACTTTAAAATGAATATATTTGTTTTGTATCCCCAAGAAGAGTAAGTGTCTGAATGTTGCCACAGTACCTGAAGAATTAGTCAGTAGTTTAGGAGTGATGGAAATAAAGGGGAGGCACTATGTTACAACCTCTGAAAATACTAGCTAGAGTTTAACTTATCAGGAGGAGATGTGGATTGGTGGCATTTTACATCTGTGTGCAAGTAATTTCTATTTTGTCACAACAGTCACACTCACAAAAGTAAGACCCAGGGTGGTTTGAACTTTCTTCAGCATTTTCATCGAGCTCAAACGTCTCACACCTCATGTGTGAGACACCAGAGCACTCCAGCAATGACTTTAAACAATGAACCAGACAGTTGGATATTTAACTGTAAAACACTTACTTTAAAAAAACCTAATTATGATCTTGATTGCCACGATGTGTATCGGGGAACAAATGGACTCAAAATGGGTAGAGGGTAAAATCCTCCAAATGTAGTAATGGCTATGCAGTGGCCTTTTCCCCCTTTTTTTTAATGAGACTGGTGGGCAGAAGTACATCACAGTAGAACCACTACTCATTTTTCACTCTAGTTGGCAGATGGAGAAGAGCCAAAGACTGAGTACACCTCTGAGATTTTATTACCTAATATTTCCTCTTGCCTGATCCCTGTCAGGCAGCTGTGAGATTCCCTGGATGGCTGATATGTGTGAGCTTGAATGGCTGTGGTCATGACCGCAGACATTTTGTGCATAAAGGCTTTCATACTCTAATCCTGTCTCTTGAGTGTTCTTCACAGGCATTTGAAAGAAAAAGGATGATTTAATGTATATTAACATCTGAACCCAATTAGATGAGCTAATGAGAAAGGTAAACAAACAAGATGTCCAAGAATTTATGCCTTCTCTGGATCTACAAAGCTCTGAGATTTGATGAAACATTGAGATTTCCCCCTGATGTAAAAGTGACTGGTAACTAGGCAGATTATTTTAAAGTGAGGCATACTGACTCAGAGTGTTGAATCTTTCTGCTATGTTTTGCAGATATAACTGCCTTGCTGTTTACTTTGCTGCAAGGATTTTGCCAGCATCCACTTCATTAAAAAATTAACTTCTCTGGCTTCCCTGGCCAGTTTCACAATTTACAATTTCAAGGAAATTGTACTGCTCCAAGAAGGAACTAACAATATTTTTTCCTTCTTTTTTTAAAAAATCTTCTCATCTCCAGCACATAAATTCCAGTAGACAACATCTCAACTCTTTGTTTTGATAATACAGAAACCCTATAATATCAACAATTCCAATAAAGTCAGATTAAAAAACATGTAATCTGTGTATACATATATTAGCACATAAACACAGTGCCTTAAAATTAATATTAACATTTAATCTAAATGTCAAATGAAATTAAATAAGGTGATACATTTGAAATGAAATGTTTTGGCATTATCAGACTGAAACAAAAAAAGATGAAATGATTCATTTTGACACTTTCCTGTGGAAAATTTCTTCAAAATTGGAATGTTCATGTAGAACGACTCAATCTCAACAAAACTGCATTTTTGGAGTTGTACAGAGTTGTACTAAAACATTTTTGAGCAGCTGTAGGTGGAGCCTGCCTGAGTGTGTGTCTCTGCTTGTAAACTTCCCTTTCAGCGAGATGCAGGCTACCAGGCATGTTTAATCCAGCATTCACTTTGGAAACAGTTCATGAATTATGCAACTTCATCTGAAGCCAGAGTCACACTGTGACAAGACAGGGTCAGACCACAGCATGAAATATTTTGATATGTGTCCTCCACTAACGAGACTCCCACACAGAACCAGCACAAACATCCCTCCACCTAGAATGATATCAGTATTAGGAATTTTTCTTCCAGGAGGTGTTTGGACATCAGATGTGCCTGAGCACATCATCCAAATGGAGAATTTGGGAATTATGGCATTTCCTAAAATCTTTACTACAGCATTTAACTGGAAAAACAAAACAGAAAAGACTTCTGTTTTGTGATTTATTACCAATTTAATTACATAGTATGTAAGATCTTATTGTGGCACTCAGTTTGCAATGCAAAACAAAAGGATGTTTTGCAAACCCACCAAGATACAAAAGACATTGCAGGAATGACTTTATGTCCTACACCTGACAAAAATCACATTTCTAAGCTACAAAAGTAAGCATGAAGATCAAAAGTAAGCATGTGGATCATATGAATAAAGCCCTGCCCCTGTTCAAGATGACCAACCCTAGCAGCAGGAGAAGCTGCAGCCCAGGTATGGTTTGGCATCACCATCCATCACCCTGTGGCACCAGGGATGGGCCATGAACACGATGGGACTCGATGGGATGGGACCCTGGCCACGGGGCAGTGCAGGCCATGGTGCTGAGGTCCTGAGTGTGGCCCCTGGTGGGTCTGCATGGCAGGGAACACGCTCTGCCTGGGGAGGAAGGATGCTGGAGGGCTGCTGGGGGTATGGGCTGCCCTTCAGAAAGGGTGTATGGGTGTGCATGGATGTGTGTGTGTGCAACCAGTACCACCTGGGGCTAGCTGAAGATAGGCTTTAGAAATTCATAAGTGTTTATTAATGGTTTGCATGTCTAGCATTGTGGTTTATCTGCTGAATTACATTGATCCTGAATGTGCAGTGTACTGATTGCTTGTTAAGTACGTGCCATTAATAATTCAAAAAACTCCTTTGGTTTAAATTACATGAGCAATTTTTGCCTGTGACAGATATAAATTGAATAGTTCAGGCAGCAGCTTTGAGACACAGTTTAAAATTTCCTGTACTTTCATTTATCCTCAAAACCACCAATGATTGATTCAACTCTTCGATTTAATTGTATTACTATGTGGCTGTATTGTTGAACAGCTGATTCCTTGACTAAAGTTCAAGAGATATGTTCTACAGCTTATACATATTGTTTCCATACCAATTAAAATATCAAAATTGTGATTTAAAACACCATTTCATTTATAATGGATTCTGAGAGAAACCAAACCTTTCCTTTTGATTAACAGTAAATTTTAATATACTGCTATTTTTCCTGACTTTAGGAATTTTTTTTATTTTTTATTCTTTAAATTTATTCTCTGCATTCATTATCCAAGGTTTCTGTCCACTCACCATTAAAATAAAATTTTAAAAAAGACACACAAAGAAAAGGTTATAAAAGAAAGGATTATTATTTTTTATCTAATTATTCTTTTTAATTTAATCAAGTTGTTGCATTTTCTTTTTAATAAAGGTAAGTCTTGATATCAAGCTTCTCTTTGTTATTTGTCTATCTTGACAGGGATTATCAAAACTCTCATAGTAAGATTTAATATTTGCACAATGCAGCTGACATAGCAAGACATGAAGTTCATATGGATGGTATAAAACTCATAGATTCTTTTCTTTTTTTTTTTAACTTTAATTTCTTGTTTTGAAGATGAAAAAGCCCCAAATGAAAGCAAGACAATATCAGTTTATTGTTGCATTTTATGGTCAAATAAATGCCCTCCAGCTTTCCACACTATTCGCCAACAACTGTCAACAACAAAAATAATGTCACAATGAGGGTGAATCAAGTCCTATGAATAAATAATGAAATCTATTTTCATTTTAAATTCAGTGTCACTATAAAACAGAGACAACAACAAAACCTAGCAGCAATTTCTCTAAAGAGTAATAATAAAAATAGAAAATATTTAGATTCAGAAGGGTAAAAAGCACATCAGAAGTACTTAACAGGACTTGTAAAAGATGAATAGATGGAAATTTAGAATTATTCTATGCACTAACGAAGCAGTAAGCGATTATGGAACTTATTTGTGTTTTCACAGAGAAGCACAAGTTAAATGCTAGCTAGACTGAGTCAGCAATAGCACTTACTCTTCTGTGAGTGTTTATAACAACCAATATAAATCTTTATAATGGTGTAGAAAAAAGGGACTACATGGTGTTGATAAACTGCAAGTTGAAAACATATGCATGAAAGCTGCTGATGGACCTCCAAGTACTTTTTTTCCAGGGACAGCAATGGAAACAAGGAGCTGTAGGTAAGAGAAGATATAACTAGGAGGGAAAATGATTGGAACTATTGCCTTCTTTTTTTTTTTCATTTGTCTTGGCATCAGCCATACCCATATGGTATAGCATTTAATGCAATGTATGTACACAGAATGAAACTCCTGTAGGTATGTCATAACATGTATTTCTGCACACAGACTGTAAATAATTGCTTGGTGATTCAACTCCATAAGCAGTTTTATCAAGGTTGTTTAAGACTTTCTTGTTAATTAACTTTGGCAGTAATGATTCCACTTTTCCAAAGTCCTTCAAAATGTTTCCACTGATTTTGAGCATCTAGTGAGATGTGTAGGTCTATCACCCTACCAATCAATAAAGTAAAATAAACGTTTTTTTGGAAAGCCATGGAAAGGAATATGAAATACAGAGTTCAGGTATGTCTACAGCTATTTGATCCTTGTTCATATTCATTGAAATATTTTTTTTTCTAAAATGGCAGAGAAAGACATTTTTGCTGAGACAGACTGTTAACTCCTCAGAAAAATATAATAGGCACATCTATGGATGGTTTGGAAAGCTTTTCAGTTCCAAATCAAAAAACAATTAGAAAATCTCAACACTAAATTAGAAAGCAATGTGAAAGAAAATGTTTTTTGAATCTTCTTGAAATTGATAATTTCAAAAGTATTAATTTCTCACAATTTCTATGTTTAGAGGTTTGTGTTAAAATATTGTTAAGTGATGAACCTTTCAGAGCTGCAACTAGTTTACATGAATGTTTCATATCAGAATGTGTCTGTGAATTTGAAAGCTGTTTTCCAGCCTACCCTTTAAAACAAGAGTTTTATGAAATCTACCTTACCTTTTTTCATGGAAAGCTCCTGATTTTGGTGAATTGGGTTAACATTATAGTAATGCAGAATTTGTTTACAGCAGTCATGATCATGTGGTTCTGAATATACATGCACTGCAATGTATGGATGAGCTTTCTTGCACATTACATGTTAGTTATCAACGTCTTTTGGGATAAGGTCTTAAGAATTAGTCCTCAGAATAACTTTTTTTGATTTAGCACAGGGATAAACTGAGTGAGAGTTTAGGACTTGAGTCTTTGCATAGGGAGATGGGAGGTTCAAAGTAGGATGACAGCACATGGTTTTATTTGATGAGAAATTGATGTGGGTGTATAGTAAGAAGGTGAAAGAGGGATAAATAAGGAGTATGAGGGCTTGAAATGAACAAGTAAAAGATTTTATTGAATTATGATAAACATTTTTTGCTCTATATTTTTATTTTCTTGAAAAGTTAAATATTTGCAAATGTGTATTAAATCCCAGAAGTGTAACAGTTTTTTCTCTTAATGGTATTAGGATTTGATATTAAATACTAGAAGACTTGGTTTAAAATTGCTTTAGTGCAGATAAATACGTTTAAAGATATTTTACGAAGATGGAAGGAACAGTCTTTGATGAGCCAGCTCTGGGGAGCCCCAAGTTCCATGGAAAAGGGGTTAGGTTCTAAAAATGTAAGAACAACTCCAGCTGCTGGCAACAATATTTTTAAAAAAAAACACTTTCCCAGATAGCTATCCTCGCATTTAGTGTACAGCAGTGATAAAAGTAAATCAATGCCTTAGTGTATTATTTTCTGTGAAATGCCATCAAATTTCTTA
Source organism: Notiomystis cincta (assembly GCA_013398075.1). Lineage (NCBI taxonomy): Eukaryota > Metazoa > Chordata > Aves > Passeriformes > Notiomystidae > Notiomystis > Notiomystis cincta. Next base: position 160,782 of record VZRX01018726.1, read on the forward strand.
ATGAAGTCTTTGTATTATGTATTACTAGAAAGCTTGAATCCTTAAAACACAAGTGTGTTAAAAAAAGAAAGAAAAGAGAAAAAGAA
>VZRX01018727.1:0-64085 GCA_013398075.1 Notiomystis cincta
TAATTAAATCCATTTAATGGAATTAATAAAAATAATTTACTTCTATATTAATCAATATTTATATTTAATAATATATAGTATTTTGTGATTAATATTTTATAATGTTTTCTTCAATGTTTTGATACTTAGCAGAGCAATTTCTTGTTATAGATACTTAATGCAAGATACATGGTATCAATATTCATAGATGATTGTAGTGGAATAGGGAATTCACTAGATGCCAGGGTGCTTTAATCTAGCTGGAGTATTGGCTTTAACTGTGTTAATTACCAGCCACAAGGGCCAAACATGTCTTGGACCTCAACTAGAGTGCTGTGTGCAGTTTTGGGCACAGGTTATAATAAAGCTATTACAGGACATTCCAAGGGAGGGCAACAAAGACAGTGAAAGATGGGAATCGACGGAGGTTACTTGGCTTGTTTACCCTACAGAAGAAGAGATGGAGAGGAGACCTCATTGCAGTCTTGAGGTTTCTCATGAGGGCAAGCAGAGGGACAGACACTGTTCTCTTCAGTGACAGAACCCAAGAGAATGGCCTGAAGTTGTGTCAGGGGAGGATGAGCTGGGTATTAGAAAAGGGTTCTTCACCCAGAGGGCGTTTGGGCACTGAAACAGCTCCTCAGGGAAGTGCTCACAGCACCAAAACTGACAGAATTCAAGAAGTGTTTGGACAAGGTTGCCAGGTACATGGTGTGATTCTTGAGGTGTCCCATGCAGGACCTGGAGTTGGACTTAGATGATCCTCATGGGTCCCTTCCAACTCAGGATATTGAATCAGTTTCCCAGAGAGGTGGTGTGTAGAACTCAGTTCAGTATAAGCTGTTATTTTAAATAAAGTTCTGTGAATATTTGGGATTTTCAACGACTTTAAATTAAATAAAAAGGTTTATAAACGTTTATTCCCATACTCATAGCAGTTGCTAAAATTACTGGTGTAACATAAAATAAACCAATGAAAAATTTAAGTGCATTTTTTCCATTAGACAGAAAAAGGAAGGTGTTTTTCCACTTCAAATCTCTCCACAAAATTTCAAAGAGTATCTTTCCTTGTGTCTAACCAACACTTTTTCTTCTGTGGTAGACTGTTTATGCAAGAACTTCTGCTTCTCAACCTATGTTTGCAACAAAAAAAAAGTCATAAACTATCAAATGCAAACATTATTTTCAGAACTATAAATGAGATTCTGACTAAAGTAGAGATACTAAAAGACAGCTCTAGAGAATTTTCAGGGATCAGAAAACCTGAGATACTTGGAAAATATTTATCCTCCCATACCTATAAATCCTCACCAGTGTTGCATTGTGAGTATCCTATTCGGGGTATTTTAATCACAGGTAAGTATAAGGGAGCTCAGTTGGTTCTGTAAAGTGTATTTCATGTTAAATGACAAGGTGTATTTTATATTTGAGACATCTGACTTGTTCCATTTAAATCAAATGCTCGGTTTGGTTTATTTGCAGCAAGTCAATCCTAAGTTTGAAATGATATGACAATGCTTTGTTTTCTTTTATTTTGCCCAACAAGTAATATTTTTAGACTCACAACCTTTGGATTTATTATGTCATATAAATTATTTTTTACTGTTACTAGAATGTAAGGCACTACCGTTATGGTAACTGCAATGCTTAGCTAATATGAAAAGCATGTTGTATTTTTCTGTTTTACTGTTTTTATACTTCAAGAAAATCTTACTTATTCAGAATACTAATTTAAATTGCTAGGGTTTAGTAGACTCTTAATCTCTGTAAACCTCAGAACATTACTTACTCTTGCCATTCAAATAATAATATTTTGGAGAAATTCAATGCATTTAAATGTCAAGTTCTTAAGGTCTTATGCATATTATATTTCAGTATTCAGATAAAAAAAAATTGTGCCCATTTGAGAATGTAGCAAAAACCATAAAAATGTGCAAACCCCCCCTCCCCCTCCCCATATGACAACAATCCAGATCCTTATCAAGAAGAGATATGTTTTCAACAGCCCTGTTTCCCAAAGCAATGACACACCTCCAAAGTCTTGAGAACTTCCTCTGGAATAAAGTAAACCCCAATAAACCAAAACCAGAAACAGCAACAACAGAACGCCCACAACCTTGATCCAATAAACCTTAATTTAAAAGTGGTTTCAGGCTATAATCAGCAGCATGGCTCCAGTGAAGAATGTGTGTATCATGTTTGAAGGAAGTATGAGTAGGAATATATAGTAGCTTTCTTCTGATTGAGCAGCTTAACTTGATTATCTCCCTGGCAAGTGCATTTACAAAAATACATGTCAACTTCACAGTGAAATCAACACAGATGGAATAATACAATCAAGATCTTTTTAATTTCATGAGACAATTTGGGTTTCATTTTTGCCAACTAGGTCTTTTATTTTTTGGCTTGAATTCTATGATGTTTCTACCTTGTAGCCCTTCAAAAGCCAAACAAAATAAACAAACCCAAACAAAATACCCCCCTCCTATCCTCTAAGCTACTCTCTCTCAGCTCTGTTTCTGTCATATGATGTAGCACAGGTCAATATTATAACTCATTCTGGAAAGATTGTTTGGAATTAATTGAAACTTAATTTAGCATACCTTATTTTTTATAACTTCATACTCTATATCAAAAATATTTTATCAATTTAAAAACAGGACTTTGGGTGAAAATTTATAACCTTTATGATGTCTTGCTGATAATTATCAATGCTCCAAGAAATGTAAAACAAACTAGGAATAAATGTTGAATAAATGTCCACTTATATTTCTATACAAGAAGTTTTTGAGTGGCAAGTGTCTTTGAAGAAAAAGTTTTTAGAAACCTGACTCACTAAAATCAACAGTTCAGTGAATGGTTTTGGAACAAGCTCTACAGGAGCCTTCACAGTTAGGTTTTGATCTGTGAATGGTACTCATTGCAATGTCAACAATCTTGTAAAATAACCATTACTGTCTCTTTCAAAATATTTAAGGAGGAATACATTTTCCCCCAGAAATTTTCCCCCACTTATTAATAGGTTTAATAGTTCATGAAGAACTATAGATTCTCCAAATATTATCAAAATAAAACTCATATGCCTGTAAATTTTGCAGCATTTGCATCAAAGCTTTTTTACAGAACAAATGCACCTATCACAGTTTAAGATTTTAGAAAAAGAGAGAAATGCATTCTAGTCAATACATGTCAATACAGAGTAGCTGTCTTATCAGTTTATAGGAAAAGTTTGGTTTTCAATTATATGAATAATTTACTTGAAATGTTTGTCTAACAGCAGTAAAAATTGTCACCATCCTCATAGGTCAGTTCCATTTTTCTATTCAGTCTCTTCCAAGATATTATTAAGTATTCCCTAAAATGTTTTTTCATTCTTCAGAAAATGACTTTCTTAATTCAAGAGTAGTAATCATTGAGACACATGGGATAATGCCTGATGTGCATATAAGCCTGATGTGTATATAAGACCTTACTTCTATCATAGGCAAACAAACAAAGGAACTGTTCGTGGAGGGACATAAGACAAAGTATAGTGACAAGTGAAGGATTTGTTCTACATTTACCTCAAGAGTAAAACTACTGTTGAACAAGGATAGCCAAGAATTTCACCCGTACTGAGAAGTCAAATTCAAATTCAGGGAGAGTTTAATTCAGACATGTCACTCCTTGTCTTGAATACCTTACTACGGATCAATGACTTCTCCCAGCCTGAAAAGATTTCCTTCAGAAAACTTTTTATTCTATAAAATGGATTTGGTGGTTATGGCACAGGCTGATTTTTGAGGTTTAGACACTGGCTGTACCACAAGCTCTGTCTCCATTTTGTCAGTATTTCTCAGACTGTAAATCAGCAAAAATTCTCCATCTGTCAGCAAGGCAATTTACATTTTTACTCCAGTTTGGATTTTTTGAGCTAATTTCAGGTAAAGAAATGCAAGCCTAAGGATTCTGGATTGTGACTGAGTTCTTCCATCAAACAGGGAACACAAGTAGCTCGAGTCACACCCCTTTGCAACCCTTTGAACCCTTTAGCATCCCCTCCTAAAGCCCAGCTACCATATCTGGCACTGATGTGGCCTTGGGGTCTGAGGTGACACAGCTTCACTGTGTTCCAATTCCCTGTGCTATGGTACAGAACAGCAGCACTTCTGCAGTTTACAGGAGTGATGCTAGAATCCTATGGTATCAGAAGTCTTTCTATGCTAAAATATTGTGCTAGAGAGAACCATGTACATAAAGCCCCTTAGCAAGAATGGGAACCGTAGGAGTCATAGACACTGCTGTGAGAGTGGATATTGGAGACTAGAAATAAGTGATTTCCACTTCTCTGGTTGTCTTCAGGGGCAGGAATTATTTATGTAATGTGGCAAGGAGCTTTCTTTGACTCAGCAAGTCTACTTCTTGAGATAAAAATTAAGGCAAAACTGAAAAAGAGACAAATAAGCAAAACCAGCATTTTCAACCTTCAAAATGTTTGTTTGTTTGTTTTTTTTTTTTTTTTTTTTGTTGTTCTGTTCACTATAACTGTCATGTCTGCTCTTCTGGTAGAAGACAAAAGAATTTTGAACAAGTTCAAACCACAGGTACATAATAATTTACTAACTGATCAGCAGTGAAACAAAATGGAATAAAAATGTTTAGCAAAGAAATATGCATATTCCAACACCAGTTTTGAATACCTCATATTCTGTCATGACCAATACAATTTTGTTTTTAAACTTTCTTTCCATCATTATCCCAAATACTTCCCAATAACTAGAACTGAGGTTGAGCACATTAATATTTAGTAAATTGATTTGTACTGTTGTCATTCTTTTGCAAGCTAGGAATTATACAGTTAGTCTTATTAAAACGAGGAATTTTGTGTGAATTTCTAAGCATATATATAGAGAAATATAAAAATATATCTATTTTTTAAATTATCCTTTAAAATTTTCAAATAATTGATACAAATTCTAACATCAAATCTTAAATTACTCAAATACCCCTGAATAAAAAATATATCTGAAATGTGTGTGAACTGCTCTCAGAAAATCAAGGAATATACCACTTTGAGATTTTTTTTGCTCAGGTCCACTAAAAAGCTACATGTAATATTTACTGTTTAGTGTTAACTTTTGGACACCTGTTTTGGTTTCTCTGGTGCCCCAGGAAAGTAATAGATAAATCACCATAAATACCAAAGTAAATGCTAAAGGTAAAGATTGCATTATTGAAAAACTAGTGTTAAGGAAGCAAAGCCACTACTTGATCCCACCCCATAAAATGCCTAAACCAGATAATTTCAAGACTTTAATTTTTTAATTTTAAGGGACTTATGAGAGAGTTTTTACAACTCACAATTAAATCACCTTTACTAGAAGTAAAAGTTGAAGGAAGTGTTTTATCATTAAATATGATTTTAATATCATGTTATGACTTTTTTTTGCTTGTGATGGTTCATGTATTTATTGAATGAGCACATATCTATTTAATCAAATTGCAAATATGCTGCATTTGGAAGAAAAAATGGTGTGACTAGAGTGACATTGTCAATCAGAAATCTTAGATGCATGCAGCTGGAAGAGCTTGTCCACAGACTCTAGTCTGTTACTTTTCTCTCGGATGACACTTGGATTATTTATGAAGCATGTTACACTGTTTCCAGAAAACCTTCAATAACAGGAATTCTACAACTCACTTATTTCAGATTTTATTTTCTTTTGTTGTGTTTTTTTTTTGTCTCTAATATGTGATTTAAATTTCCCTTTCTGCCACTTGATTCTTGTGCTCCTCTGAGTAAACACAGAGAAGACACTTTTAAAGAAACTCTGTTTGCATTTGGACTGCTGACACTCTTCATATATCCTCATATTCTCTTCTCCAGCCTAAACAACTTGATCATTTTGGTTTTGCAGAAATCTTTTCAGAACTTTTTATCACTCTTTTTTTACCAATCTTGTAAGTCTACTTGGCATTGTAACCCAATTATCTGCCTTTTTCTTAAAGGGCAAAGCCCATTGATGCCAAAGGCATTGAACATTTATGCACGGATTCTTACATGCAACATTTGTCTTAATATGTCCCAGAAAAAGTTTTTTCTGTAATTACTTCAATTTTAAATCATATTTAATCCCTTTACCCACCATAGTATAATCTATTTTTCTGAACAATATCATCGCACATTAATTTAATCTGTTTTCATTTTTGTTAACAACTTTTCCCAAAAACACTTTACCAAACAGAATAATTCTGGGACACCACATCCTGTTATGTTTTGCAATTTAAGAGAAATCTGTTACTAATTTTTGAGTAAGTTTTATGAGCTGACTTGATAAAATATATCTTTAAATGTTTTATTTTTCTCTACCTTTCAAAATGTTATCTATCAAAAATGTAATAAAATTAAGATATTAAGATATTTCAAAATGGTTTCTTTTCTGTCCAGTAAGACATATAGTTGTCAGTGAAGTAAATTCCATTCAATTAATTTCAATTACCCTCATTGACTAAGAATCTCTATAAAAGTATAACATTTGAATACATCATAGAACTGTGCTTTTGTTTGTGTATAATCTGTTTAATGAAGACCTATAGTCCTTTATCAATTTAAATTTTGGAAGAGATGGTCAAAATATTTGTATAAAACTTAGGTTAATTTTCAAAAATTGTCCATAGAAATTTAGTAATTTTGGTTGAGTTTCCCAGCCAATGCTCAATCTGTGCTGTTGTAGTTATTATTCTAAAAAATCTTCGTTTTACTACTAGTAAAGGTAATGAGTCTATAGAAGTCCTCATTATGATAGGAGTTTTACCTTCACTCTCCTCAGTGGTTTCTGTACACAGAGGAAATGAAGTGATCATACAATTTAACTGATATATATATAATTTTTGATCTAACCAGCAGATTCACAACAAATGTCTCTCCTGCCATGGATTCTGTTAGCTTATGTGGTTAAATGTTAATTTTGCCCAGAGAAATCTCTTTACCCTGAGTCAGAGACATGAGCCCCTGCTCCTTTGTCCCCTGGGGCCATCCCAGGAAAGCATTTTGAGCCCTGTGAGCTTGGTGACTCCTGGTACTGAGTCCACAGGGCAGCCTCTGATGTGGGAGATGGCACTCACTGTGCCAAGAAAGTGTTGTGGGACTGCACAAGAAAATGGAATGTTTAGGGGAGGAGCCAAAGGTGGGGCAAGGGAGGGATCAAGGTGGTTAGAAAAGTAGGAAAACAGAAGGGTAAGGAGATAAAATAGGCCAGTCTTTTTTAAGAAGAGGATCCGTGATTGTCTAGATGTGGCCTGTTCCTGGTCAGTGAGGTCAATCCTCTATTCCAAATAAACCGCCTTTCTATCTACTTACCTGAGTGAGGGATCTCTTGGACATGCAGGTGCACATGTGGAGGTGTGAGTGCAGCAGCTGGAGTGGTCAGAGAGTCTTTGTGGCTGTGGTGCCAGAAGCAGAAGAGACAGGAACCTTGTACACTGTATACAGGTGTGCAGGTAGGTGCCTGCAGTTTCCTAGAGAACTTCAGGGTGGGCTAGATAATGAGTAGGATAAAAAAGGATGGGAATCAGGTATCAGACATGCCATAAGTTGACTCAAATACATCAGAGTTCACAGGTGTGGAGACTGACTACTGGAGACAGTTGGTCCAATCCAGCTGCTAAGATTAGGGGGTCTCAGGGAGGGCTATGAGCAAGGCCACAGATCTGAAGTACCCACTTGTGAGTTCCCCTCATGCAGAGTGCATGTTAGGGCATGAGGCAAAGGGGGAAATGGGGGGACCCATGGGCCAGCTACTAGACAGACTCTCTAACAAACTCTCAGGTTTGTTACTGGAGGAAATTAGGGTGCCATGTGTCTCTGTGTCCATGAGACCAGGGTTTTGTGTTTATATCTGGGTCTCAACAACTGGAGTGGGGCTGTAAACATCAGGCTTTCATGTGTTGATGTACTGGCCATGCATTATCTCAGGATCCAGAGGCAACTGCTGTTGATGTATGTGTAAAATTTCCACTGATGTTTTTTCCTTGATTAGCCAGGAGGGGAACAGGATCAGGCCATTTGTGTTTTTTGTACTTGAGTTAGCATGGTGTGGTTCCTATCTGTATTGATCTATACATGTATTGAACCATGCAAATATATACATACAGAGGGAGAGAGAGAGAGTATTCATATTTAAAGTAGAGGCTCAGCCTCACTGCTGACTGGACATAAGGTTATCAAGTTGCAGCAGGCTTGCCTCTGTTGGGCTGCAAAACTCAGCCATTTCTTAAAGACTCACCTTTGGAGAGTGAGATAAACAGGTGCTAAAATCTTCATGGATAAAATAGAGCTGATTACTCAGCAGCACAAAATACACTTCATTGGTACAAATAGCTATCCTCAGCTTGTTGCAGATTTATGCCAAAGAGTATAAATTTTAAAAAAAAAGGGTTATTTAAGATTCGTAGTTGTGAATGCTCAGGTTTCCGAGCTGGATATTTTGCAGGGCAAATGCTGAATGCAGTAAGTCTGAGCTGCCCTGAATACTAGGTTTTGGAATATTTTGTCTTTGCTGCTGGGTAGTTGTTTACATGAACATTTAACAGACATTTTCTGGAATATCTCAGCTTTGAACTGTGTAACAGGTTCAATAGGTAGAAATGCAAAAAGTAAAAAGGACTATATAGATAATTTCATACAAAGATGGCTTTAAAGACTCCACAGGAGTAGAAATCAAAAAGAAAGTAGGTTGCAAAATGATCAAAATATGCAGGTCATGAGGATTAAACTACACACTCAAAAAATGAATTATTTAACTGTACCAATATAAACCCAAAACTCAGTCCAAATTTGTTAAAAGGTCATGAACCATTGAACTGGACTTTTGACTCAAACTAAGCTTTTGAAAACTCCGTTTCTTCCCAGAGGAGTAGTGAAAGAGGATTGCATTAGCTTTTGATATACTTTACTTGCTATCAGGAGGGATTCAATAGTGTCTGAGGAGTTTTGCTTTGAATTTTCTCATTTGTTTACATGCTTCCAAAGGAATTTAAAAAGCCCATTTTTTCCTTTTCATAAAGATTTATCGTGTTCTCTGGTAAAGCTTGGATAATTGATATCAAAGGGTTTAATCTTCTCTGAGAGTTTACCATAGATAAACCTTTGGTACCACAAGCTCCAGAGTTTGGCTACTTCTTTCTGAAAGAGCACAATGACAAAGCCAGTGTAAGAAAAGAAGCAGCAAAAGTCCATATTCTGTAGAAATGCTCCCACTCCCCACTCCCCACTACATTATTTAAAAAGAAGCTGGACTGATATGCACATAAGAAGAATCTTGGAAAGCAGAATGAATCTCAAGATATCCCCTTTGGTCAGAATATTAAAACATACTTATATAGGCAAGGTTGTCTTCTGGCTTGGATAAAAGTGTTCTGTGTATAACAGGCAATGTGTGCAAATTTTGGCAAGATGGAGACATTACAACAACAAAACAGTATTAAAAATGGCAATAATTTTCAGCTCATATATTTCAACAAAAACTGCAGCTGGGACAATACTTCAAAGAGTTGATAACAATGCAATACCAAAATTGGGAAAAGAGCAAATGGAAGTTGGAAAAGGCAGTTTCAGCTGCCTCTAATAGTGGTGGAAAAAAAAAATTGAAAGTTCATAAATTATAAAATGCTACATTCAATATAATTTCATAAATAACCTCACATTTCAAATAAAAACTGGAAACTAATTTCAAATCTGGGGGAGAAAATGGCAAATATAGCAATAATTTAAATTTGAGGTGTGTTTCATGTGTATGTCTGAGATTCAACTCTGATGAATCAGCTTTCATATCATGGGAAGATCACTTGAAGTAAAGCCATGAATTCACCAATTCACTCAGCAGAGGTGAGTGTCAGCTGTTTTCCTTGGTGGGAAACTTGATAAAATTACTTCAGTACTGCTAGTAACAAATGCTGTGAGTTAGCATATTTGTAGTCCTCGGTGACATTTTATGACTTGGGTTTAATCCGCAATGAAGAAATTAAAATCCATTTAGTTATGGTCTTTTGTCATTTAAAACTTAGAGGGCCCAGAAAGTTCCATTGTAACACTTCCCAGACATATGTTATTATTTGGAAAGTTTCCAGATTGATGTATTAATTTCTTAATTTTGCTTTTTTAACATAATCAAATTAAATATAATTATTTTTTGATTTTGCTATATTCACAGAGTAGTGGAAAATGGGGAAAAAAAGTAATGACATGACACGCAAGAAAAAATATATAATTCTGTGCAGCCTAGGCAGCCAAATAATGAAAAGCCAGTCACTAAAACACTAAAAAGTGCCATTCCAGCATGCCAGTATACAGCTGCCCATCTGGAGCAGTGCCCACCTAACACACATGTAATTTTTGGATTGCTGTGATTGCTGCACTGGATACATTTGCCATAGGAGTCTCTATAAACTTTACCCTGGGAAAGGATCCTTCAGGAAAGCTTCTGAGCTCTCAGACAAAATAGATCTGCTCAGAGCAAATTAATTATGTGAGCAACACCTCTAAACCTGTTTTAGATCCCCTAATATCTATAAGACTAAACTATACTGCCCTTTAGATTGCAGGAAATGGAGCAAAGAAGCCTTCTCATACACTGTGTACACTCATGATCTTTCTAGAAAGTTTCATACCAGTTCTTCATGGATATTCTGGAATATTCTTTGGAATGAACTTGAGATTTTTAGTTAGTGGTCTTCTGCATCATGTCAAAGGTTGTCAGTGGTGTTTAAACCATTTGTCCATTCACATACACAGTGGGTATGCACACAGCACAAGGCAGGAAATTCTAATTCCCATTTTTGCTTTAGCAAAAGTCCTGAAAATATATTAAGTGACAACTATGTTACCTCATTTCTTATTCAGGAGCATATGTTTTCTCACTTTCCTTCTTCTATGTCCAGGTTTCTTGTTCCATTCCTCAAGGTTTCTTTAACATATCATGACTATGTACGCTTAATATATTACAGAAGTTTCAACTGTCAAATTAGTTAGATTTAACTAGTCTAAGACTGAAACTGCTAAGATTTGGAACCTTTCATTTTCTCCTGTACACGTAGAAAGTGCAGAAACAGGTTTTTTTTGTGTCAGTAACCAGCAGTACTGCCCAATCCCATGTTAAATATAGGACTACATTTGGCTTAGTTTTTAATCTGTGCACTAAATGGCAGCATGCTTTCAGTAGTTTAAACCATTTTTTGATCATACCTTTCTTCTCCTCCTGCCTCCTGTAATTGCACCTCTGATCTTAGTGAACTGAACCTTTTCTTTCTTCTCCATTTAGAAGTTATTATTTTCTAGTTCATTTTACATTTTGTGAATGGGACAAAAGGCATGACATTAAGGTTGTATATTAAAAGTGAATCACAAAATGCAATGGGCCAAGTTAAGTGAAATAATCTAACTGGAACATAGAGAATAAAAATAATCAAAATTGAGAAATATAATTTAAATTTAAATTTATATATAGAATTAAACATTTTGTTCTTAACTATGAATTTGAACAATAAAAAAATAAAGATAATTTATCCTAGGAATGAAAAAGATATCTTGTTCAGTGATCAAGTTTCATAAACACTAAGTATTTTGTGATAATATTTTAATCTTTAATATTTTGCATTCAAATTTTGAATATGATTATACTGAAATTTAAATATATTTCAGAAATATGTTTTCTCTGTTGTCACTGTCTTTATTGTTTCTCTCAAAAAAATCAACCAAAGTAATAATATCATTATTTTTTAGAGTTTTCTTTTTATGATTAAACAAAATAGTGCCACAGATGATGCCTAAAAATAGCTTACTTATATAAGCAGTTTTAATAGCTATTTCCAATCATTTTATATAATTTTATGCAAACTTCCTGCTTATTAACTGCTTGCAGAATTTAAATAAGTAGACAATAATCTGATGGACGTGAGATGGCTGTGTTGACAATAATAATTTGACAAATAGGTCTTGGGAAGGAAGCACTTCCTCATGTAATTTTATTGTCAGAATGCTCAAAAATAAAGTGCATCTGAAGACAACAATTTCTCAAAGAAGACCAGTCACAAAATTGATTTGACAGGCTTGGTTTTGGCTTGTTGCCCTCACTCTCTTTAACATCTTATATCAGCCTCCAGTTTTTCCTCTGACTAAAAGCTTCAGATTGTTCCTTGTTTTTTTTCTTTTTTCTCCTTTTTTTTTTCCCAGTTGGAAACTTTTTTTTTCTTGAGTTTTAATTTGAATATAGGCAGATACTTTCTTTCTGCAGGCATGAACCCTAATTAAGATTAAGAGGTTTGCAATGAATGTAATCTCAGTTCCACCAGAAACCTAAAGCTCAATCCAACAGAGGACTTCAATACCAAAAATAGAATGTAGGTGGAATTGAGTGGCCTATATTACACTTTCTGTCTTAAAAGCTTGGCAACTTGCACTTTAGCCTACTAAAGGTGAAGGAATGAGGTGCACTTTTGTTTAACTCCACTGTGGGAGTTAGTTCTCTGCATTTCAGTACTGTGACAGACTCCACATGGAATGGCAGCCTGTTTCAGCAATATGGTGCTGCTGGTCTAATCTTCCTTTTAAATAATTGTATCAGGTCTGAAGCAAGTTGTCAAATCAGGCATTGAGGATCAGCATCTTTCTCAGTTTAATAAATTCTATGAAAACCACTAGAGATTAATTCTATTTTCTAGAAGACTGATCTACTTACCAGGTATATTTTAAATATGTGAAGCACCCAGCTCCTGACAAAATCATGCAGCAAAGAAAACAAATTATGTAAAATTGATCAAGCCCTTTACATTGTCAGAAGTGTAAATCCTGGGATATTTAACTCTGGAGATTTTGATCCCTGATACAATCCTGTTTGTGTATCTCATCACATGGATGTACAATGTACATCACAGAAGAGATTCCTAAGGGCAGGAGCTCAGAATCTTCCCCTTCTACATAAGTACAGAAGACACTAAGTTGAAAAATCACATACTCTCCAGTCTAGAGAAGAAAACATGAAATATTTAAAAATATTTAGATTCTCTATTGTATGGGGGAAAAGCTACAAAAAAGGGAATAAAGAGTTGTCCCTACTTCTGACATGTAATTAATTACTTCAAACATAGTCATTGATGAGAGTAGATTTGGGTTTCAGTGTTCATTTTAGACATCTCAATTGCTAACTTGCCTTCAGTCTATCTCCATTCTGGGACTAATTCTTAACCATGTACTTTACTGGATGCAGAAAATGATGCCATTTAGTCTCAGCTATGACACCAGTCTAGGAAGTAAAGTGGAATGAATCACAAGTTATTAACTGGCTTTGGACTTACGGCTTCATGCACCTGCAACCCCACCCCACTCCCCCTTTTTTTTTCCAGGTCTTGCAGAACATAATAGAGGGGTCAAATAAGAAGTACAAATGTGGCAGAGTTTTCACACTTAATTAAAAGCTATTTCTTTATTTAAAAAAATTAATAATAATCATCAAAAACTCTACTCATTTAGAGTGTTAGGTTTGGCCATTTGAAATGAGAATCCATGAGTAGCATTTTCATTGTTATTAATCAGATAATTCTATAGCATTTTATCACTATGGACTTCTATCTTTACTATGAGCACTGTAATTATCTTATTACAGTGCCTTATTTTTTACAGTAATTGCTTTGTCTTAGAAAGACACAAAATGAGAATAGTCAACTAATTGTAAGAATTTTTTAGTGAATGTCTATTGAAAATGAAATTTTTATTATATGTACTCTTTGTCAGAAAATGCATGTTTGTTTGTACTTGCCATCACTCATCTTATTGTAAAGAGACATCTATATGTAGGTTATAGATACAAATTTTCTTACAAACTAATTTTAAATGATCTGATATAGGATTTGTCTTGTAACAAACAAATTATTTCTGATTGCATTACTGATCATTCAGAAGTTCATATATCTTCACTTATCTTAAGATCTATCTACCTTAAAATATTTCTGAGGAGCTAGAGCAATTCTCTGTGATCTAGTATTGAGAACACATGTAATTATTATCCAACAGAAAAGCTCCTCCATTGAGTAGTTAAATGGGGTTGAAATCTTTATTTATCATCTTGACAGAGGAACCGAACTTTTAAAAAATACCACCACATTTACTCTAGGGTTCATTTAGAAATTGTTTTCTCTGTGCATCTGTGCATCCACCTCAGCACACAGAGGTGGGAACTCTCTCTGTGGTGACTTCCTTTGCATGGTTACAACTGCAGTGCACTATCCTGCTAAGAGAAAAGATGCTTGCAAGATCCATTTTATCTTTCAGTGAGTACTACACTCCTAGTTTCACTGTTCCTCTTTGTTGAAATAGAGTTATGGCAGTAGCAATAAAAAATGTATAAATAGCCAGGAAGTAAAAGGCTAATAACTAATTCAATATCACTGCCATTACCACAATGATAACCAAAGCAGCAATTGAAGGACAGTAACTAGGAAAGAAGCACACACAACCTGATATTTTTTTAATTTATATGAGATGTATCATATTTTGAATATTTTTTCATATTATTCTGCTTTCAATTAGTAAATATAGCTGTGAAAGAAAAAGAATTCTATGAAAATTCTACTATGCATTTGCAAAACAGTAAATGGTGTGCATGTACTCATGTATGAGAGACAAAGGAGGAGGTGGGTGAGGATATGAACAATTATCAGGTCTATTGTTTATCAGATGTAATATATGAGGTGAGAGAGAAAAATAGTTACCACATTTATTGTTGTCATTGTTTTTTGGTTGGACTTTTTTTAATTTGACTACAGTATTTCCATTGATTTGAAATTCAACTCTGAGCAGTCAGTTGAATTTATATTGTTCTATCATAGCATGATTTTACATTTCATGGGAGGAAATCTAATGATTCTATAATCAAAACCTGTTCTGATAGTCACTGAAATGACCACACAAATGGGATGTTTTGCTCTGAAGAAACGTTTTTGCTCTGAAAACGGAGATGGTACTCCAAAAAATGAACTTAGACCAGCAGCAAATAAAGTACATATAGACATTACACTGTGCTTTAAGGCTGCTTTTGGGTTGTTTTTTCATAGAGGATTTTTGTGGTTCATGGTTGGGTTTTTTTCCCTTGTGCTAAAGCAGCAGGATGTTTTCAAACTACAACACTGAGAGTCCACTTTTAATACCTTTATTTCTCTCTGTGCAGGTTGGAGAGAAACTTTACTCTTTGACTGTTTCTTTCCTCTCTACTGATGTGCATTAAGTTCTCCTGAGTCTGAGTTGTTCTGAAATTTTCAGCCAGCAGTATTTAAGTGTTTACAGATAAGATTTAAGAATATATTTTATATGATCATCTTCATTTGTTCAAATAAGAGAAGTATGAATGCTAATCATTGAAAATATGTAGTTTTGTGTTTTGCATATATTAACTTTACTTTTAATGTGAAAACTTTGAGAAACAGGCAAGTAAAAACTAATTTGCTTGAAATATGCCCTCTAGCTACAGCACTTTCTCATATCAGGTATAGTGCTATTTCATTGTCATTGAAATAAAAGTTCACTTTTCATTGCCCAGACAGCTGAAAAATCTATTGCAACCTCAAGTACCCAGAGTTACACAAGCTGACATTTACATTTGCCATATCTTGGTTAATAAATTTCAGATTCTGACTTTCCTGACATTTTCTCATACAAAGTTACTTTCCTTACCTAGAAGTTCAGCAGGTGTTCATTCAAGTCTAAGAAACTGTGGTGTCAAGTTTGGGGGATGAGGTGTAGAAAAGAGAGAGCGCAAGACAAGAGAGAGAGAAAAACTTATGGAACATAAATTAATAAAATGAGAAGTGGATTATCAGGGAGATTCTCTTTGAAGAAACATAGTTGTGCTTTCAGCTTTTTTAAAAAAGATGACAAAAAGAGAAAGTGGAAAAGACCTTTTTTGCAATTTTATTTGTTTTACTAAAATTATAAATCTGCTGATGAGATTTAAAGCTCTTGTGTTGTTTGTATTGATGTAATCAAGAGCAGCTTAAGTCAGATGATGTGCTTTATAGTCTAACAAAGAAAGTTCAAAGACACTTCTGAAGTTATTGTTAGTACAGGGTCTAACTTGGGTTGTCATATTAATTATGTCTTTACTATGAAATATACCCACTAGCAATTGTATGTGTTTTAGCTGATGATTCACTTTTTAAACATGTGTTTCGCTGCATAAATATTCACTTTATTGCTTTGATCTCACTTGCCTCATTTTAAGAGTTGTTGAAAACAAGCACACATTTCAAATTCTGAAAACCATCTCTTCTGAGCATGTTAGAGCAGTAAGAAATTGTGTGACCACATTTAGTTTACCAGCATACATTTTAAGATGCATAAAACAGATGCAGACAGAATATTTCCAAATTAATTTGAATTCTCATATTAAATAAGTACTTGTAAAACTTTTAAGTTCAAAATGTGTCTTTGCTTCTATATGCAATAGCTTTCTCAATTCCAGTTACAAGTTCAGAACTGCTTTGTATCTAGCTGTCAAAAAGATAGGATCGGATTCTGATGTGACTTGCATCTCCATGGTTCTTTAACTTAAACATACCCAAGTGTTTATGTCTAAAGGTAGTTATTAAAATAAAATCAAGTCTGATATACTGGACTATTTTTTTCTGACATTAGCTACTGTTAAACCAAAGATTTTATTTTTAGCACATTCTTTTATCTCATTGAAAGCGTTTTCTCCCTAGGTACAATTGTGTAGGCATGCTAGTGCTAACAGGCACCTCTAAATCTCATGGCTTCAGCATGAGCTTTCATCATCATATTACAAAAATGTATGGTTTACATATTTTGCCACAAACTTTAATTGCTCTTTAAACATCCTGTGAGTGACTTTGGAATTGTCTGTGGAATGTCTGCTTGTTCTGAAGAGACTTTCTGCCTCTCATAAGAGATTCTCTGCCATCATCATCACCAGTTACCACTGTCTACCTGAGTTTTTGACATTTCTATTGTGGCCTGCAATCAATTTTGAAGGTCATGTGGCTCTGTAATGGAATATTAACACCCTGAGAGTAGGCTTGCCAGCAGGAGGTGTGTCAGAGCAATTTAACAAGCAGTGCTTTGAAGGACTATGACCTTGGAAGCCTCTAGCAGGACAATCTATGAATTTGGAGTAGCTGTCAGATTGAATTGTAAAAGGGTGTATATCAAACACACGGGATTACAATGAAGACTCATTCATAAACATTGACATCCTGCCAAAGAATGGATCACACAAAAGTTTAATGGAATATCTATTCTCTCATTATGAACACATAAACCCCCCAAAACCATCTATCTGCATTTTTGGAACACCATAATTCTACCATAGTTTTCACATCCTTATTTTTTACGTTTAAACATTTTCTTTATAACATGCCAAATCCTTCCCCAGCTGGGCATTGGCACAGGTCCCACTGATTCCAGCAGAAGTAGACCTGCCTTCAAAAGACAGTTATAGTGATGGTCATGTTAATATTGGGAACCACAACACATTTTTTTAGGCCACAGCTAAGCATCTGAAATTAAATTCTTAAATCCTTATTGTTACTTCTACATAAATTTCACCAGCTTTTCAAAGACTTTCAGTGGCCATGAATCAACTGAAAAGACATAGGGGAATGAAAATTAGGTCATATTTATCTGTGAGCATTAATAAGGATTTAAAGCTTTAACTGCAGACATCCAGGTTTGGAAATCTTGGCCTATGCTTGCAGCCCAAACATCCTCAGTATTTTCTGGGAATGATCAGACAATTATACAGCAAAGACCATGTGCAGCACTGTTGACTATGGCATAATTAAAGAGAGACAATAAAGCACTAAGTGCTCAACTTAAAAAATATTGTAAAATTACATGTAACCAGTGAGCAGATTGGTTTTAGATTCTGTTGGAAATAAGCCTTCTCTGAGAAATAAAACTACAGAAATAAAATATAAATTATAATTACTCAGCCTAAGTATACATTTGTGGGGAACTATTTTCAGTAATTTTGCATTTATGAACATAGTTTAAAAGGCAGATTCACAAAACAGCAAATGCTCAATTACAAAAAGAATCTTTCCTTTTGCAAATAGAAACATGCTGCTGTTAGACAGAAGTACCTATGTTCTTCATGCTTGGCACTATATTTTATCTCCTTATTAAGTGTACAGAAAATGTGAAAATGCTAATCCTACCACCTTGCACTGCTCCTCAGTGCAGCATAATAAGAACTAGAATCATCTAATTGGTGTGTAATTGGCATAAGGAGATATCTCCTTTCCACTGCTGTCCCAGGTCAGCACAACATGACCTGACAGCACATGCAAGTCTCACAACCCTGAAGCCCTGCTGGTATCCACAGGCTGAAGCAATAACCATCCCAGACCTGATCCAAGGCTGGCTGAAGTGAAAAGGAACTATCTTATTGCTTTCAGTGGCCTTCAGATCATGCAATCCTTGATAGATAAACCCTTCACTGCACCCTGACATAATCCTCATATCACACAAGGGAGTTGGACAGAAAAGACACTATGACATCAGCAGGCATAAGATTTATTTCAAGAAAGTTGTTGAGTGATATTCTTTGCATGTCAAGGTTGATCCCCAGCCAGATGTGTACGCTTTGTTTATTATTTGTCATATGTCTACTTTTAGTAGAAAAATACAATTCCTCCTGAAGTAGAATGTTGTTTACTCCACTAACAATATCAATCATTTTTAAAAATATTTTTTCTTCAGAGTTCATTTCACATAATTTTCTAAATGCTGGTATACAACTACCTTGGGGCAGAGGCAGGCAGTGCTAGATCACTTGACCTTCATAATTCTCCACTGGCAATGTAAAATTGTTTTCCTTTACTGTATTTTTTTCATATCAGTCTCTCTCTCTTTTAACATTCCTATGCTATAAACTGAACATAAATAATTTATAATTAATATTTTTTTGTGAAATTATGTTTCTATTCACTGACATGAAGACTCTGCTATTACCCTCAGCTTTTCAACATGGTAATAAAGAGCTATGTAAAAAGAGCCAGGCTAACACAAAAAACAACAACAACAACAACAACAACAACAAAATTAATAAAACCAAACCAAACCAAACCAACAAACAAATCAAAACAACCTTGCTCAATAACTTGCAAATGCATAACCAAGATTTTTTTTTTTACCCACCGTACCAATTTGCATTTTTATAAACAGAAGAAGCTATTTTTTATTAGATTATAATTCAATAAATGGCACACTACAGCAGGGAAGAACAATTTTCTAAAATAATTTTTAGTAATGATCTATACACCAAAGAAACCCACATTTAACTGTTTTATTTGCAAGCTTATAGTCCTTAGATAAACAACATCACCTTGAAAGAGGAGAGAATAAATGAAACAAAATTAAAAATGTTCCATCATTCAATGGCCTTGAGTCATGTGTTCTGCAACAGATTAATGCTTCACTGAACCTTTACTCCTTATGCTGGATTTTTATTTAAAAATAAAGCCAGAGATAGCCCAAATAAGTAGTGGAAGCAGAATTATAGTGAGAGGAGCTATTGAAATAGAAGGAACAGAAGGTTGCAGGGGATAAAGGACAGTGAGGCAACAGAGAGAGGTGTGGAGGAGGCTTTATATTTTTCCATTTCACTAACTAAATATTCAGGTAGTTGGCACCAACCACTATGAACTCTAGCCATGTTTTCATTTCAAAATTTAATCTTCAGATTATAAACAGGGAAATACAGTACCTGACTATCTTTTGAGATAGAGCTGGGAATTCTATTCCCTGATTGCAATCACAGTTTCAATTTATTTTATTAAAAAAAAAGGGGGGGAAATATAGAAAATAGAGAAGATATTTTGTTTTTCTCTATATGTAATGGGCAGCTTCAGTGGAGTTTCTGTTAACACAAAAATTTTCCAATGTCTGGCTTAAATGTATTTCTTGTAATAGCATTGTGCTTTGCATTGCATAGCTTTTCTCCCTCTCTGTTTATAAGTTCTCATTTCAGTCACTTTGGTGTGGAGAACAGCCTGATACTTCTGCAATGAAATGGCTGTCCTGCTAGATAAGCAGACAGCAGTCAATATTATCTACCTTGACTTTGGGAAGTTTTTCAACACTGTCTCCCATAAGATCCTCAGAGAAGCTGATGAGGTATGGGCTGGATGGGCAGCCAGAGAGGAGGACTGAAAACAGGCTCAATGGCTGAGCCCAGAGTGGGATGATCTATGGCACAAAATCTAATTGGAGGCACCACCAGTGTAAACTGACAGTCAAAACTGTGTGTAATCCTTTTTATTATCATCTTTATTGCTCTGGATAATGGGGAAGAGTGTAATCTCAACAAGTTTGCTCATGACACAAGATTGACCCACCAGAGAGTCATGCTGCAAATCTAGAGGGACTTCAGCAGGCTAGAGAAATGGGTGGACAGCAACCTCATCAAGTTCAATAAAGGGAGGTAAAAATTCCTGCACCAGGATATGCTGAGGACCCCCCAGCTGGAAAGCAACTTTGCAGGACAGGACCTCAGTGTCCAGTGTCCCACACACATCTTGACATGCGTGACTCTAAAACTGTAATTTGAGTTATTGAAAAGTTATTGATATCTCACTCTGCTCTAAGTGATATAAAATAGCACACATTCTTCTTTGATGATGAGTCTACTTTTATGTCCACAGGAGACAGACTAACCTTATGACATACGTTTACTATCAACACCCTTTGGGCAACAACACCACTGACATTGTCTCAGTTTACAGACAAAAACATCTACCAAATGCAATCAGACTTCTTTTCTTTTCCCCTCACTTCTGTCTTTTCTTCAGTATATTTTTGCTATCAATTGCATGTTCCTTAAACAAATCAGAGTGCAGACTTTCCATTTAAACACCTCTCCTGTGATCCTGCAAGGTCAGCCCCAGTTTTGCTCGGTACAAGTCATTAGGGACACTGAAGAAGTTCAAGTCCCAGGAATACAAACGTAAGAAGGAAAACTACCTTCCAGTTATCTAAAATTTAATGGTTAATTTGTTGCAAAAATGCCAAATACTTACATGAAGAACCATTCACTTCTGTTATTTAGTACCATGCTGCATGTACAGTCTAATGCCTTAAGTAATTCACTGCAACAATTTCCAAGTCATATCCAAGGCTGTCTCATGGTAGCTCTCACTGATAGCCTGTATAAAACAGTAAGGTCATGCAGGCATCACTCTACCATAACTTGTCTGTCACAGGAAATATGCTCAAAGCATCAGGATCATAAAACTCTCAGACAGAATGTGCTTATTTGTATGCGCCATGAGGACAAGAAAAGCTTATTTTATTTTCTGAACAGCAAAAGTGTCTTATGAAAATCAGAAACATATAAAGAAAGACAAAACAATTATTTATTTTTAAGTAATAACATTAGGTTCCTAAGTGAAGCTTATACTGAAAAATTTCTTAAGAAAAAGATAATGCCTTTGTGTATATCAGAGTGTATTACCTGTCTAATTTTTAGAATTGCTGAAGCACATCCTATTTCAAACGCAATTGCAACAGAACAGTTGTGATAGCAGACATTATAAATTTCCTATAGCAATTCTTTTTTCAGCATTTGTAATGGCATGCATTACCACAAAAATATTTATGAGAATTACAGCACTATGAGTTTCCAAAAGAATTGTATCTTACAGATATAAAGCTTCAGTGTATTTCATGTTAGACAAACCAAACCAAAGGCATATTTTCTCTCTTATTCCTGGTGTACATACAGACACTGCTGCAAGCAAGCTGAAGTGGTGTAGAGACTTAGGGAAACATATCTAGGTGAGTCTCCTTGCTGGTCCTGAATTTGGGCTTGTTTCTTTTTCTTGTTCAGTATTGTGGCTTCTTTAGTAAAGTGCCCAGCAGTGTCACAGCTTTGGGTTTTTTTTTATCTTATTTGCCATTTGGTGCCACATTGTTCCACAAAACTTGTAGCAGCAAAATGTAAAAGTTTATGTTTAAGCAAACACCCTTTTGACTTCCAGTAAATACACACCTAGATTTCTAAAACACAGACTGGCTTTTATGAGCAAAATAGATAGTCAGTCTGTTAGTTTTTCTCCTTCCTCCTCATCTCTTCTCTCATGAATCCCTTCTCATGCTTTCCATATATTTCACCTTAGACTTTTCCTATTTTTGAGTTCTTGGTTGTCAATTCATACAAAAAATTACATATAATCCTGATCAAGCCAGTAAGAGTTGTGCAATGAATTCCCTGCAGTCAGCATGTTAATTAATGTCTTGAAGTGTTTAAAAAATCCCCACCCAAACAAAGCCCTTCTTGGTTTCCTTTCTTCAGTTTAAGTGGGACAGCCTAGTACATAAAGACAGAAGAGACTAACAGTACTGTTTCCTCAGCAACCTAACCTGCAGTTAGGGAAATACACTCTAATAAATTTTTACAAGAAATTGATTTTTAGGGAAAGACTTTGTGATTGCACCAAAGGCTGGTAAACTTTCTGAGATCATATAAGACAGTGTTCTCCCCTCAGTTTCATTGCTAACACTTCACATCACTCTTTGGGCTCAGCATATAAACAGTCACTAATTTTGCCATCAGTCGTCTATCTTTCAAGACCATTTCTGTCAAATGACTGCAGCACCAAAGTACAGTACACAAATTCTCTTCCCTTATCTTCACATTACCATTGACTAGGAACACAATAAAAATATTGGGGAACCAGCTCATGTGGTCTCACAGCATGCTTTTGAGCTCTCACTGCTCCTAAAGTAATGATCATTAAGTTGTCTCTGGTAAATCTCCTTGCCTTTCTCTGAATGATGTCCTTTGGCAACAAGAAGCAAACTCAAACTAGATATAAGTGCTTTCTCAGTCCCCTCTGATTGCCAACTGATAAAGCTTTTTGCTTCTGTTTGTTTTAGAAAGAAACAGGAAAGCTGAACATGGCAGGAAATTTTAATGAGGATCTAAAAAAAATCTACTCTCTTTTCAATAAATATCTGGTAATCAGTTTACAAGCAAAAAGCAGCCCAGGATCTATGAGAATCAAACTTGTTTTCTAGTCTTCTAAATTTTCTAAAGTCTAATATCCAACAGACCACATGAAAGCAAGCTTTAGTCCCAGCTCAAGAAAATGGGATGACAGTGGCAATGACATAGCACATTTCAGGCCTCATAATCACCTTTGAGTGGTGAAGAAATGCAAGCTTGGCAAGAAGTTTCAAGCTTCACAGGCTTAGGGCTGCCTCAGGCCTACAGCATGCTGCCCACTGTGCAAATTGGATATGATTAATGGGCTTTTATGTTTACATATTTGAAAGGTTTGATTAACATCTGTTTTGCTACTAGAAGAGCTACCAAAAAAGACAAAGACTACTGTGTCTGTGCAAGTGGGTATACTCTGTATTAAGCAAGGTAGAAGCTTCACCTTAATTTTCATCTAAGGTAAATGCAATTTAATTGTATTTTTAATCTTTTTTGTTGCTCTTAAACACATATCTATCAACCAGTACAGAAGTCTGGTACCTGTGGCATTCTGGTCCTCTAATAATCTCTTATACCTTCAGAAACAATTGAAGCTCTTATTTATAAAATTTTCAAAGCATAACCACAGCCCTATTTTCAAGCTGTGTTTTTACTTCTAAGGCTTCCTGCTAGCAGAGATAATACTTTTCCACTATTATACTCTGCTTCTCACTTTGATTCCAGGTATTCCTTCTAACACCTTTTTTCAAAATATAAATTTTGGATACAAACTTTTGTTAATGTCCACTTTTGAATAAATAGTAATAATAAATAAATGCAGCATAGACCATAAAGGAAAGCTTAGATCTGGATGAGAGTTTATGTTTAGAATTTCTAATAGGCTATTGTTCCAAAAGGCATTAAATATTATTTTTCTCCCAAGACCATAAAGAAAATTTAACATAATTTGCTGTAATCACCTTGGTGGATAAATCATAGTATCTGTTTTTCAAATAAGAAAGTCCCTTGGAAGTCACTGGAAAAGTGAGAAGAGACCAATATCTGAAACAGGTTAAGTTGATTAATGATCTTAGGTTCTTCTTCCTGATGATATCACCATAATTAAATGATGTTAACCATGGTCAACTTGAAATACAGTCAAACATTGAAACATTTTAGAGAGGAAAATCTTAATTCAACCAAAATGGATGAATGATATTTAAAAGGTTTGGACTTCTTTTTTAATGCCACATTAATTAATTAATTTAAATTATATGGACAGAAATATTCAGCAAACCTCCTGACTGGACTGTTTGTATATATTTTATTTCTGTGAAAAATTAGATGGTCTGTTTTATGCAGATTGTCACTGACCCTTGATTTTAGGCCTTGTTATTAAATTTTCAGAGCATTTATTCAGTAGAATCTTCAGTATCTCTTTTATTGCTATATAAGGAGAAATTACTTTTACAAAGGACTGTTTTGACATTATAAATAGCCCCACTATGTTACAGTTTTCCCATGAGTATCCTCACTATTGAATAAATTGACCTTATAGAGGATGGTAAGTCATTCATGACTGGGAACCTTAAACTAAAGAACAAGTTTGGAATCACTCACTTCCTAACTAGACACTCTGTATTTAGCTTCAACATAACCATAAAAATGCTATATAAAGTATCCAGCTGAGTTCCTATTACAATTAGTCTCCTAGTCAAATCTATATTTCATATATTCTGCTAAACTGCACTTCCATAAATGAACTCTCAGTGTGGGGAAAAAAAAAGTACTGGTAGAAGACATGCTTTGAAGTGTAACCTTTGCTATGTAGAATCAAGTGGTAATTATAAAGGTTTCTTCACAATTTTAATAATGAACCTAAACTGCACAGAAAGGTCTTGTTCTAGTAACAGCTTAGTTAACAAATAGCTAAAAAATTAGCATAGTTTACTTCCTCTGAACTTTAAGAGAACAATGAAAATTAGGAAGATCCTCACTCTCCAAACTCCTTCAGTCAATTGTCTATGAGATTTCTAGTGTGAACAGCAGCTACAGAGCAGCTTTGTGATATGTGCTTGGCTTGAAAGTCCTGGTCTTGACAAGGAATTAAGTTGCTAACATGCTTTGGATCAGTACCATCCTGAGAAAGGATAACTTTTGTGATGGAAAAGGGTCACTGAGCTGTTCCTCAGAACACAAAAATAATCTTGCACAGTGTGACTTTCTGACTATTCAGATTTAGAATTGATATTGCAAAATGAGAAAGATAAAAGATGAGCAAATATTTTCAGTAATATCTTATGTATACCAAGTCCTCAGCTCCTCCTTTCCTTTTGATATAACACAACTAAATCACAAGTAAATGAGGTTACTGCATATAATCCTGCACAAATAATTCATCCTTTAGGCTCGTTGAGGTTATCATCTTTTTTTCCTATATCCAAACCCTTTTCTTAATATAAAGAAGGGTACAGTCATTGCAGCAAAATAACATAGTCCTTCTCATACTTTAACTTCTGTAATCACAGGTCTTGTCATGTCTGTGGTCACAGACAGTTCCAACCTCTCTTGCTAACCACCAGAAATCTCTTTCTTTATGAAGCACCAGCTGCAGGGGAGACTAGAAGCAAAAAACAAGAGAGTATTCAGAAATATACTGGCCCCTACAGAGATCTGACACTGTTGCAGAGCTCTGGATTCCTGAGGTGATGATGATGCTAGGATCCAACATGTTCTCCACATCTCATTTGGGAAAAACTATGAAATGGAAGCCTCTCCAAAGCTGGCTTGTGCACCACCATTTCAGATGAGTTCTAAGCCTTGGGTCCAGTACCTCTTCCCTTCTGTGCAGGCTGTTAAACTGCTCAGAGCAAGTCCCATTCTCTCCTTCAGGTCCCCGAACACTGATTTAGCAAACAACCCATACAACCTTAAATTACCCACATTTCTAGAAGAGGAAATGAGGAGTAGAAAAGAAGAGAAAGAAAAGAGAGAAAAGCAAGGTATAGCTACTGCCGCTTCGATTCTGTCATGATCTGAGCTGCCATACAATCCAGGGACAATAGGGACACAACATGTGCTTGCCTCATGCTTTGCCTTAGGTTCCTTTTGGCTTTCCTGAGCCCTTCCTCCAGGTGGGACTTCCAGACTGGTGGCCACGGGGGAGCTGGGTTAGGGGCTCCAAGGACAGGTGTGGAGCACTGCCTGCAGTGTGCCAGGGGTTGGCAGCCACCGTGGGGCTGGGCTTTAGGGTGAGGTGGGGTGGGATGTGTGGATTAAGTCCTGCCTCACCAGGACAAGACTTGACCTGCCCTTTCCCCCAAACATGCACCCGAAATGTTTTGAGCCAGCAACCCTTCCAGCCTCTCACACTGGCCTCAAAAAAAGGAAAAGAGAGCCGGGATAGCCTGTATGCTTCTCATCCCTGGAGCTTCCCTTTGCAAAAGTGACCAGAATTTTGACCATAATATCTGAAATCAACATCATCCTAATGGCTCCAGAGAGAGTATAATATGACCTGCACTAGATGAAGTACAAAGTTACTCTGTAGGAAGTGATTTAAATCAATACAAAACACCTCAGAATTCTCAGAGAGACTGTGCGGTCCTACCTGCTCTCTATTGATGTACTACTAAATGAAACTAAGTAGTACATCAATACACACTTTTAATTAGGATGCTGGGGCCTGAGGAGATGTCTGACATCTTTTTGGTGGGAAAAGAAAGTACCAAGTCTAGCAAAAGAAAAAACAGAGCTAAAGGGGGAAAATCAGTGTCAAGCGAATAATAAAAAAAGTTAACAAAATCACCAGAGCTTGAACAAAGAAATAGAAGATAGTACAGGTGAAGATCAATGTCTCAAGGCAAATAGAAGAGAGAAAATGGACTGGTGATATTGACAACAATAAAACTTTGTGCCTCTAGTTATTTTCTAGGGCAGTTGTAATTTTTTATAATAAAAATGCAAATATAGATTTTAAAATAGAAAGAAAAAATCGTTAGCTGAAAGAACAGAAGTTTTTTCTCTTAAGTTTGTGTGACAAGTTTTCCTTAGGAAACTGTGTTTGAAGTTATTAGATGTTTTTGGACTGTAGCTTTTCCTGCACTGGTGAAGATGATTGGGGTATAAAGGTGACAGAAATTTAAAAAAAAAGTCCTAAAGTTAGCTAATTGTTTAACCCAAGCTAGTTACTAAATTATCATTAAGACTTCCAAACTACATTTACTGACAATAAGAGGTTTATTTGTGTGTGACCAGAAAAATACTATGGATAGTATCATTGCTATGTTGTATTTTGAAATGATACTCCAAGAGAAATAAATATATTTAATTTTTATGAATAAATAGAAGAGACAATTTTACTACACCACTAACAGCTACAAAATGTGTGCATGTATAGATTTCAAAAGAAAGTTTCTTTTCAACTGGAAAATGCTGAACATTTTCTGAAATTTATTTTAGATTAGCAGAAACTGCTATAGAATGGCAACACATTAAATCAAGAGATACAAGGATAAAAATTTACCAATAATTCAGTTTCAGACTTAAAAGCAATTTTACTTCAATCAGACTGATTACTACAATTAAGTAGAATCAGAACAGGTTTTCACTTTTCACTCATGAAATAAAAACTAAGAGAGATGTCCTTTTATATTTGAGAACAATTCTGTAACAAAAAGATTAAATTCCTTGTGTTCTTTTCTGAGACTCTTAAAATTCTGGTGACTCCTGCCTCATTATTCTTGGCTTATAACACATGACCAAATTCAAAGGCATTTAATTCCTGGAACTTGTATTTAATGAAGCCAAGAGACTTCAATATTTTAATGAAGATGAAATTCTTAAGACTTTTACTTGAGGAAAACAATTAGAGCAATAAGAAACAACAAAAAAAGTATTTGAAATTTAAAATTAATTCAGTTTTATCAAGATATGAAATCTTTTTCTTTTAAGCTGCTTCATAAATCCATTAATTTTAAGTTACATATCCACTGTTTAAATCAGGATTTCAGAATATTTCAGAGAAGATGTGAAATTATTAGACATTTGAAATTCCTGATCAAATATGTGATAGGGATATAAGAATAGAAACACATAATTTGAGAGTCCATAGAGAAAAAGGAAAGCAAGAAGAAAGTATTTTAATTGTGAATTGAATGGAGAAAATATAAATTAAAATATCAAGGTTATGTTTTGTGACATCCTGTCAGGCATAAAAAAATTCTATATCAGGATAAATAATTTCACTGAATGATCATCTTGGAATTAGGATTTTTCATTCCTTGTTGAACATTAAAGCAAGATACCTTTCAAGGGCCATTTCACTCAGAATGTGTGAGTCTTTCCAAATAATGAGAATTTCCTTATATACAGTGTAAGACATCTGTAAAATTAATGTTTAACTCTGGTATTTGAATTTGTGTTATGAAGATCTTGAAATTATGCTCTTTTAGTGCTTCTGGGTATTTTTTTTGTTGGTGCTGGTGTTTATTTTTGTGTTTGTTTTTTTTAATCAGCATTACTGTTTTTCCCACCAGGGTTGCTGTACATTTACTGATGAATGTAAGTGGAAATTTAAAAAATATTTATCACCTGTCTAGTTCTATCTCTACACAAGTATTTGGTAAAGTACCTTTGGCTTCTGGAGGAGCACTGGGAGAAGGATTTATCTATTCTTTTAAAAGAGTTCCTCTTTGTATCTGCATTTTCTTTACCAACACAAGAAAAAGCAGTAGAAAATACAGTATGAGCAGAAAAAGTAGACTTAGAAACGTTAATAGACTGAAGTGTTTTTTAAAAAATCTTACTCTTATTCTTTATTAAATCTACAGTAATTGCAAAGATGAACAGATTTTTTGTTAGTAAATGAATCACATAATTTGAAGAGTTCTACATCATCAAGCCTGGGTGGATTTTCTATTTTGAAAAGTTTGTTAAACCTTTTTGCCAACATCTCTTAGAAAAGGAAAAAAAAAGGTACAAAAACATACCAAAAAACCCTCCAAAAACCAAAAAAAATCCAAAATGAAAAAGAAAACCCTACCATTATTACAATCTATATTAAAAAAAGTAGCAGTGCTAATAGAATCAATTCATTTCTTTGATAAGCACAATTTCTATTGCCATAAAAAAATACAGATACGGTTTGGAGGGTATAGTCTCCAAAACAACCATAGGAAATACTGAGTTCCTTTAATTTTCAAAATTCTGTTCAGCAATTAACTGCTCACATGGTTAATGATTTGAAAACCAGCTGTTGTTAAGTGTTGTCATAATTTATTGCATCAGCTGCAATTGGTTGGTGCTTAAACTGGAGATGGATCCAACGATCTCCTAACAGTCACTTTAACAAGGTTATAAGATCCAGGAACACAGTTTGGTTCAATTTGAGCACCATCAAACAGTTTTAATTTGTCATTAAAGACTCACCCAGTGCAGGTCTCTCACTGCAGTTGGTCTGTGGATAATAATTAGTGAGATTTGCAACAATTTATCAGTGGGAGAAGATGATAAAGAAATGCTAACTATAGCATAGGCTGACCTTCCAAGAGAGAATTAGTAGAATTAATTGCAGGTAACTTCAAATTATTTTTCTGTTAGCATGTTTTGCTTCTTAGCATAGGAAAAATCAATTATAAATTAATTGGCTGCAATAATACAAGGTCTTCTAAGCTTTGACTGATCAGGAGATTGGGAGATACCTTCACCCAATAACATCTTTTTTAGCACCGAATTACCCTTTCTTTTTGTCATTCTTACTGTAATCTGTTCCTTTTTTCCATTTTTTTCATCCAGGAAAACTATATTATTTACAGTAGTGGCTATTCTATTGGCCTGTATTGCTTGAATTTTGGTAGCTTGCATACCTACATGCAAAGTTGGGATGTTGGATAAAATAATAGAGTTGCATTTAATCAAATGCATCTTCAACTATATAATGATTTCCTCTTTTGTATCTCTTCTCCAGGTCCATCAGAAACACCAGCAGTTATTTATCACATATATACCAACAATCTTTCCATGTTTGTCACTGCTGAAATTATGGATATATGGAAATTTAACCAGGGAAACCCAGTAATTACATTGAATTTCCTAAGAAGTAATTTTGACAGCTTTTTATTTTAAAATAGAACATATTTACAAATAGACAAAAAGCAATTAATTGTGAAAATTGCTTATAAATTTGAGTTAATTTATCTATAAAAATGCCATTTCTGTGACAAACAAGATTTACAACTGTAAATTCTGTTGCTGTGAATGATGAGCAACAAGTGAAACCTGAGCTCAAATTTCATCAGAATAGCAAAACATAGTTAAATGCACCATTTCTGTTTTGCCTGGTTTTCCTTTCAGAAAGTGTCAGAAACAAAGCTAATATTTGGGGTTTTTTACTTAAAACCATGATTTTTTTTTGTGCCAAAATTAATCAAACATGGCCTCCTTTGAAAGATCCAAAGGAACATTCATGCCTGATGTGGAGGATTGTGTCTCTGTGTTTCAAAACCTCAGACTATATTTTGTGTTCTCTATTCCCTTCCTAGCTGATGGATTTATATTCGATTAAAGCAGAAAAAAAAAAAGACCAAAGAGAAACACAGTATATTGTTTTTCAATGAACTCTTTAAAAATACTGTAATAAAAATCTCAGGTAGTTAAGATCATCTGCTTGTTAAAAGAATTAATAAAGAGAATTCCTTAGTGCAGTGGCTTGAGTGCTATTTCTCTGAAAACACAGAGCTTTTTATCAGTTGCCTTACTGTTTCATAAACATAAAAGGCTAGCTCCAGTTTGCTGCTCCATTGGCATTAAAGGACCAGCTTTCAGGCTTGACTGCATAAGATGCCAATGAGCAAATCCCTAAATTAATGCTTAAAATTGTATTTAGGTGACTAAATAATGATCTATGCCCAAAATTTTTATACTTGACTGCTCAAAATTAGGAAGGGTAAATAAATCCCTAGTTAAATGACAGTTATTCATGCAGAAATGGAATGATCTTCAAAGCTGGAAAAAAGTGGCTGTCCCTGGAAGAGTTCAGATATATATGCACTTTGCAGGAATAGACCTTCAGAAGATCAAGAATTTTGTTCTGTTGCCTGCACTGGCCTTCTAATCTTATCTTCCCTCAGACATTTCTTGAAAAGAGTAACACAAAAGATATAAATGATGAAATATGGAAGTAATATGAGGTTGCTATAATGCAATAATTTTAATTATTTTCTAATGACATGGAAAGATATATGGATTCAGATTCACTTGTGTGTAGGGTTCATTTCACTCAAACCTAGGTATCTTAATGCAGGTTCCTTCATTTGGAATAAGTTGCTTAGTTTCCCATTACAGATAATAGAGGTCTAATCAGCATATTCACTGGAGTTTAGTCTTAAGTCCATTGTCCAGATGTAGAAGTTTAATTTAGAAAGAAGTGAATTATACCTTAGCTTCCACACTGATCAATTATTTGCCAACAGTGAGGGACCTCAGGTGATTTTAACATTGCAGTCACCAACATTTAACCAGATTAACCCAATCAAGTTATAATACTTATAATTTAATGAAGTTATTCCTCAGTGACTATAAAATGAGGAAAGAAATTATAGTTCTTTGTGAATGTATAATGTCATACTGGATCATTTTCCCATTATTTTATAACAGCTTCTTCAAAATCAGCTGAAATAAAGTCTTTAAAAAAATCAACTTCGGAATTTTACTTTTTCTTTTTTTTTACCCAAGTGTACCCTCAACAATTGCTGAGCATATTTGATTTTAAGAGGAACATGAAAAAATCAATATTAATTTGTTCAGATGTTTTTCCGATTTTTAACAGCTTTGTGATGTGGTCAGCATACGAGACTGAGATCATTTTCTATTCATCAATGCACAGTTGTTTGAATGTTTGACCTTGCCATAGCAGGAATTAACTACTAGATTCAGCCTTGAAAATTGCATTTATTTGTCCTGTATCCAATTATATAATGGAAAAATAGTGTGATGTTGGACAGTGATGAGTGATATATATTAGGATAGAAAAGCTTGCAGTCATTTTTACCTTGGTGTTTGATTTGCAGGGACAAGAACAGGTGACCTCTGGAGACCTTTTATGACATGGGCATTTGTTTACAGGTTAAATAACATAATCTTGTGAAAATTAATGGTTTCCTATGGTCATTGTGCTTCATTGTGCTTGGGCTGGACGTTGTCACACTGATATATTGCGTACAATTTTTTTCTTTAAATTTTTGAATAAATGTCATTTTTTCTTTTCACATCTCAAAACATGGGATAGAGACATACTTCCCATGCCTAGTCTCCGTGATAACCTCAGAGCTTCCATTTCTCTTGGCTACAGTGGCAATATTCCAACAGGGTAAGTGCTGGTGATTAAGGTTTTCTGCTTCAAGACATGTTTTATTCACTAGTTGTCAAAGAACCTTCTGAAGGCAAAATCCAGAAAAAGGTACTGTGAGGAGCCTTGTCAACAAATCTAGGTCTTTCCAAATCTGTAAAAATGTTTATGATGTCCTATGTTAACAACAGTTGCTGGAAGCGTATGTTTTCTCACAATCAGGCTTGCAGCCTGCTTATGACAATACATGGAATATTTAGTTGTCAGACAAAACACTCCCCAGGTTACCAGCCCATGTCATGAGTTGCTAAACACTGAGAGAGAAAAACATACTGAACAACATTATCTGTCAACAACAGAGGGTAGCTTGTAAGGCCTTAAAATCTCAGTGCAAGAGCAAACAATGAGTGTTCATATAATATTTTAATTTTAGATTAGGACAAATAAAAGATGATACCAGAAAAAAGCTCCTTGAATTTGTGAATGTAAATACTGCACAATTTCCACCTCATTTTTTTTTACTATGAACTGTCTGAAGAAGGTACCTTATGTGTAGTCAGAGGATTAAATTGCATCAGGACACTACAAAGACTTTTACATGGAAAATACAATAAGTTTTTGTCCACATCTGTGAGGCAGACCAGATGAGAGGGCTTATGCTTATCTGCAGTGATCTTATCACTCCAGAATGATTTAGAGTTGCTCACAAGAAACAGGGTATTTTTTGCATTGCAGTACTTCTGCCTCAATTTAGACATCAGCAGCAAGATGAAAAGTATCTGACTGTAAATAGACCTATTTCTCTTCATGGGCTAAGAAAAGAGTCTTGAAGACTGGCTCAGCTCTAGATATCTACAATGTAGAGACAGATCATTAAAAATATCCTAGCAGAGGGTAGACAAGGCCATAGATTATCTGACATGCTCAGAATTTACCTCAGGTTTATTTCCCACAGATATCCATGTGTCACTAGCTCATTTCTTGACCATTTTGTTTTCTACTGCATATCTTGAATGCAATAATAATAAAAAGGAAGTATAAGCAAACGGACATTTGAAGCAGAGATCCAAGTTTCATTGCAACAGTATTTATGTGATTAACCTGTGTAAATGGTATTCCATTTATGTTTATTCTATATAAACCAGATTTTTACAGTTCAGAAATGCATTAAGAAATAGTGCATGAGAGTTTTTACCTCTGCCATTACAATATATGTTTCTTTCTGAATTTGACCAAAAACTACCCTGTTAAAGGCTTACATCTTTCTAAAAGCTCTATCTTATTTGTAGTTACCTACTATAAGTTACTATTTTAATCACTTATTTTCTTTTTTGATGTCTAAAAGCTGAGAGTTGCCCAGCAATAATAACTTAGATGAATCTGGATGTGTGGAACTGAAACTTGGAGCCCACAAGAGATGGGCCCAGTGACTTCTCCTTATGTTGATAGAAGTTCACAAAGAATTACAGTACCCTCTAGGCTTCAAAGTTATGCATTGAATTTTAACTGAAGACTGGCATAGGTTTGAAGGGAACATGGGAAATGTCTCTGTTCCACCTTTGTAAAACACCACGGTTACAGCAGATCTTTTCTGAAGTAAATGCTTGAGCTCTGTAGCTAAAGGTGGCCATCTGTGGCATCCCTAAGCTACTGTTGAAAAGATAGGCAGCAACCCTTCCTCCAGGGTTTTTAATAAAAATAACTGTGATTATTCAGGTCTCCAGAGAGTACTAAATGTACAAAGATTGTCCATATCAGTTCAGCTCCTTTGGGAAGCCGGTGACACTGGTTCTGTTAATCCCGAACAACTGGAGGCTGGATGGGCCGTGAGCTGCTTGGTTCAGCCAAGATGGCAGGTCCTCTATGTAAATGTATTGCCAAACTTTGGACATTAGAATTTTTTCTGGTATAATTTGGGTGCCTGCAGGCTGTTAGGCACTTAAATAGTTAAGTGAGAATTGCTGACCAGCTTTCTGGATTTTCACATGGAGATAAAAATTTACATTTTGTCATATAAATGTTGGGGTTTTTGGATTTATTTTTTTC
Source organism: Notiomystis cincta (assembly GCA_013398075.1). Classification (NCBI taxonomy): domain Eukaryota; kingdom Metazoa; phylum Chordata; class Aves; order Passeriformes; family Notiomystidae; genus Notiomystis; species Notiomystis cincta. The sequence continues at coordinate 34,336 of VZRX01018727.1, forward strand.
CTCTCCCTGAGCTGATCAGAAGACAAGAAAACTGGTTTGATATAACCAATCAATAAAGTGACTTACTGCAAAGAAAAAAAAATTTTTATCAGTGGAAACAACACACTGTGAGTGAATTGAGTTGCATTCTCTGCATATTGCAGACATCTGTTACATATAATTTTCTTTGAATATGTATTAAGTATCACTATCAAATTAAAACACTTGATCCTTTTTTTCCTTTTTAATGCATAAATATATGTGTGTGAGCAATATCTACGTTTGTGATTTTCAGTTTGTGGAACTAAATAAATTCTGTATGGATAACTTTTCTCAAATATAAAAGCAATTAATAAAAATCAGCAGGCAAATATATTTTAAAAATTTTTATCCCATGGGAAATCAGACACTTTCTTGAATTTCAAAAGCTTGACAGTGCTAGTGATGGTTAGATAGTTTCAAGGTATCTGAAACTCTAAGCCAATTCAATTATTCTATTTCTTTTGGATTATGCATTAAGAATTGCAGTGTAAGTGTTATTGGAAGAAAAGCTCTTAGAATTAATAAGATTTAATTCACTGATTCATATCCACTGCTGTTTTGTGCTGATCATTAACAGGATAACTTGGCTGAACTGCCAGTCCCCAAAGAAAATTGCTTGATCCTATAGTGCTTTTTAGGGTAAAGAAAAAAAACGGCTTAATAGAACTGGTTAGATTTTTCAAGAACAAGCAGTGTTGTTTTTAAATTCATATACTTACAGGAACATTTGATTGCTAATTTTATCCAGTAGACCAAGATTTACCAAATAAGGCACATCATTTCAATACAAAAAAATAACTAAACTGAGATGTTGCAAGAGGATTTTCTCTTTGCAGATGTCAGACCAAGAATACACTAAATTGTGTTATAGGCATTAAATATGTGCAAACCTATATGCATCAATTTTTCCCACAACAGAGAAGCTTGGAGTTTCAAATAAATTCATGGGCAGAGAATCTCTCATAAAATTTTTGAGCTGGATGTCTTTTCATACACTGTGAGCAACTTGCCAATGAACAGTGATTGAGGAAGGCAGAAAATAAGAAGGATGGCAACTTACCAAAGTATCTGTCTATCTATGTATTTTAATCAGGAACACCAATTTCCCAATAAAGTTAGAGTCTTAAAAATCATGCTGCTGCAGACTGTAGACTGATGATGAAAGCTTGACAAAAACAAAAAAGAATTGTTACTTTAAAGTAGCATTACAAGGCTCACTGGAGGTTTTTGTTTTAAAACTGGGTGCCTTTTGATGAGCTACTCAGTCCCTTTTCTGCAATCACTGTTAGAATGTCAACCAACATGTTAGATAATGGTATTTTTAAAATCAAAAAATCCTGACTAAATATTTATTTATTGATAGGGTTTATTTTACATTGTCAGAATCATATTTGAGAAAGTTAAAAGATTTCTTTAATTGTTCCACCCCACACAGCACTGATAGGCTCAATACATTTTCTTTTACTCCATAGATTTCTATAATGATTATATGAATTACATACCGTATATTCTGATTTCAGAAATTACCTGTCCATGAATTTCTGTTAAACACCCACAACAGTAGGTCTTTTCATGTTGAAATGTGAAAAATTTGAAACCATTCTGAGTCGAATGGATATTTATTAAGCTTGACAGGAAATTATTTTCCCTTTACATGACAAACTTTGAGACTTTTCATTTAGTCACATTTTTAAATGGAACAAAAAATAAACCAAAAAAGTCTCCTTCATAAGTATAAAAAGAATAAGAACAAAAATATATTTATCTATTTCATTGTGGGTAATGCATAACACTTTGCTTAAAATGTTGTTTGCTAATTTTGTTATCAATTTTAGAGTAACGTTAGTACTTATTTTAAAAAAAAATTCAAAAGCTTCATTAATCTTATTTCCTCATTGTTATTTTATTCAGATATTGATAAAGCTATTTCTGTCAAAAATTTAGATAAAAAGTGATTTTTTTTAATGTTCCATTTATAATGAAACAATTATAATCAAAGGCGATACTATAAAAAAAGTAAAGATATAGGTACATTTAGAATTAGGGGAAAATGCTCCAGTTATCCCACGGCATACCAGGAGAAATGGAAATTTTGTTTCCTATTTTATGTCTGATATAGAATATTTGTATAGAATTATATGAGCTACATAATCTCTTAGACAACATTTCATTTGCAAAAAATTCAGTGAGGATTAATGAGCTGCTGTTTGCTAGGGCTAGGAGGCTGAAAGACATTTAAGAGCAGGGCCACGTTTAGATTTGGATAAAAACTTAAAATGTCCTAATTTGTCTACAACAGCAACTGGCCTAAAGCTGTCTTTTGGATTTTGTTTAAAAAAAGTATATTCTGAACTCATCCTGGGAGACAGTAAAATAATCAGAGGTTTATGAAAAGTTGTTGAGAACCAGAGTTGAATTCTGCTCAGTTCTCCCCTGTGGATCATGGGAGCCGCCCCTTCCCGCCCCTTCCCGTGCCTTGCCTTGCCTTGCCTTGCCTTGCCTTGCCTTGCCTTGCCTTGCCTTGCCTTGCTGTCCCACGCCTTCCCGCGCCTTCCCTTCCCGCGTCTTCCCGCGCCTTCCCGCACCTTCCCTTCCCTCCTCTCCTCTCTAACTTTCTCAGGTTTTCTGAACATTATCAGGCCACATGCATTCTGTATATTAATTATGAGGAAATGTTGATAGGCTTATTCTGTGTACGAGCACTGAATGAACTGTAAAGGGGCAGAGGACTTAGGGAACCATATTTCTCTTTGTAGTTCGTTCCCACCTAGACAAAAGAGGGCTTCAATGATTTAGGTTTCATATAAGATGAAAGCCAACCACATGTTGTACTTTCATAAGTCTTTAAATAATGATCAACAAAACATTCAAAGTTTTTGGATTTCTACTGGTGTAAACAAGAACTTTCATCAGTTTTCTGTGTTCAGGTCTTTGGATATGAAATGATTTAATACATGGTACTTTGGTGGGATACTGATAAACTTGGTCAATGGGGAGCTCTCCTTTTACCAAATTAGATTCATAGCTGGGATCTCATCTGTTTTCATTTTAGACTGTATGAATTTTCTTTTAAAGTATGTTTTATGTAAGAAAGTTGAATTTTTATTCATGGCCTGATTGAACCGTACACAAAACAAACTACACCCATTAAAAGCAAATCAAGCCCAATTTCTAACATGGATATCTTCTGCAGCAAGCTATTTGGATAGAATGTTTGAGCCAATTTGCACAATTTACAATTCAAAGCAGTCAAAGGAAATTTTGGCAATTGTTGAAAGATTATCATATTGATTCATTACTTTACTTTATTTTTAAAACTCTATAACTGCATCAAATCAAACAATGGAGGAAAGAGATGCCAAAGGATGGTAAGCTGGATTTAACATTTCAGGTATTTGTTAATGTTTCAGCATTATTTCTTAATATACAATGATTTACAGACAAATACAGGACCAGTAAGGAGAAAAAAAAAAGTGAAACAGTTAGAAGCAATATACAAAGATAATTTTAAGTGAATATAAGCCAGTGTAAAAATTCTCTATCTCTAATGAAAACAAGGGTCTAAACAAAATTTCTTGAAGTTAATATGAGTGACTTTATTAGCTACAGAAGTATTTTTAAGATACATATGTTATTATTTAGTTGTTGTGTCCTGGTATTGCCTCAGAGCAGTTAGGATCACTGATCTACATTGTGTTTGGTATTTCATGGATAACTGAGAAAACATCGTTCCTCTCATAAGAACCTGACAAGTCACCTTTTATATTCAGCTAAAATTCTGCACAATTTTCAATGCCATTGAATACAACAGGAAACAAATTTAATTTTAAGCCTGGGGTTGGATATTCTATCCTACTCTGACAGAAATTAATGGATATTCTGCAAATTCATCCAGGGTGAAGTATAATGAAAAAACAGTTATATAAAGAAGAAATCACATCTGTTTCTAAGAAAAATAAGACAGGAATAAACACTGACTACAACAGAAATCCAAAATGCTGCATAGTACTACCCAAATTTAAGCAATGCTAGACAAAGTCTATTGTGCTTTGGTTTTGCTGGGAGTATGATTCATTCTAAAAGGAAGTTAAGTTGGGAAGTGTCCCAGAGGGAATAAGGAAGGAGAATCTTTGCAGAGCTGTACTGGTGGCCACATTTTCCTCCTGGACACATAAATATAGGGAAAATGCATTGTTAGACTTCAACTGGATAGAAAAAAATAATTTCTGTCTGTGGCATAGTGCAGTATCTTTCCTGCTCTGAAAATTCTCATGCCTGTGTAGCTCATGAGCTAGTCAATCTCCTGCATCTCACACTTCATGCTGAAAAGCTAGAGAAAAACTGCAGCATTTTAATGGAAATGTAGGAGCTGGCAGAAGTACAGCAAAGAGAAAAGAGATTAATGCCTACAGGACATCTTGGCATAACATGGCATCCAAGAAGAGTTTCTGTCCTCATACTTCTATCAATCTCTTAGCCATGGAAGCCTGAGAAATCTTGAAGCCAGCAGACTCTTGGATCACAATTGTAGTGAATGACACTTCCAACATCACAGAACATGCTGGCAGCAAAAGTTATTCTTTATGATATATTCTTGCTTGTTGCATGCAAGTGTCTCATGGCAGAAAGCATGTTGTGGAGACATTCCCCAATTTTCCAAGGACATCTACTTCTCTTCGTTTGAACACTGTCCACTTGGCAAGCTTGCCTTTATAAATAAGGAACAAAAGTGAAAAACACTGATAGAACCCATGACAAGTGATCAGTAATTTCTAACTTGAATTTATTTCTTTTTAGAATTTTACTAACTTCTAACTGGAGAAATGTGCATATATATATTTCACTTGTTACACAAGATGTAGAAGAAAATTACAAACAGCACGAGCAATCACATTGGACAAAAACACCTAAAACATTTGGCTTGAGCCCAGGAGTCAGGCTCAGCACTACTATGAACTAGAAATACATTTTTGGTGTTGGCATGTCAAAGGGCATATGACTGGATTTTAGTGATGTTTAAGAACTCTTTTGTGTATTTCAGTCCCTAAAAATTTGCCTGCTAATATTGCAGCAAGCTTTCCTAGGACAAATCTATACTCAAACATATTTTCCACTATTTTACAGAAAATCGGCTTAATCTAGGTAGAACTCATTGTTCAAATAAAAAAAAAAAAAAGGACAGAACAAGAAAAAGACTTCTCTATCTTGGGCTAGGAAGAATATAATTTTTATTTTTCACTAGTTTTTAGTCTTAAGACTTTGAATAACACAATGAGTGCAAATTCTCATTTATAACATATATAGCTATAGTTTCTTCCTCCTATCTGACAGATACTGTCCTTGATTTTCCATTCCTGAGAAGTAACACTGTGAATATTTTCATGTCTACTTAGAATTTATGGTTCATGTAAGAAAACATCCAAAGTCTTATGCTCTTCCCCTTTAAATCTCTTTGCAAAACACTTGTGATACAGCCACAAATCAAATGTCCATTGCTATGGATCCAGTAAAATAGAGCATAAAACTTATTTTGAAGATCTAATTCTGTGATACTGGTTATCTGTCTTAGCTATCCATTCCTTGTTGTCTGAAGAGTAGGGAATTAATTGTTCTCTACAAGGGATATTTTTCTCATGGTTTTAAGTAATGTTTTGCCCAAGAAAAAAGCACCAATTTTTCTACTACAACAGGCTGGTGCACAGTCAGACTTGTATTATGTTCCATTCTTAACAATAACCATTATGTCAGTTACAATAAGTACTAATTTTAATCAAAAATCTCCATGCATAAAGACAAAAATATATTTGAAGCAATTAATTTTTGTTCCATTAGTTCACACAGGCTTAGCTACAGACTTCTCAGAGAGACCAGCAAATGAAATCGTGCCATAGCAAGGATCAAAAGGGAAAAGAGAAGAAGTTATTCTTAGGGATGGGTAGTTCTTGCTCTTGCTGCTCCATATATATATATATATATATANATTATGTTCCATTCTTAACAATAACCATTATGTCAGTTACAATAAGTACTAATTTTAATCAAAAATCTCCATGCATAAAGACAAAAATATATTTGAAGCAATTAATTTTTGTTCCATTAGTTCACACAGGCTTAGCTACAGACTTCTCAGAGAGACCAGCAAATGAAATCGTGCCATAGCAAGGATCAAAAGGGAAAAGAGAAGAAGTTATTCTTAGGGATGGGTAGTTCTTGCTCTTGCTGCTCCATATATATATATATATATATATAAATATACATATGTACATGTATATATGTTTATATATATATAAAGAACTGTGAAAAATACTTTATGTATGCTCTTCTAAGTAAAGACCAAATTCAACCTTTTTCTTGGCTGTTATGGAGGTTTTGGAGTTGTATTCCTGGAAAAATAACTTTTCTTAAGTTTGTAGAAAGATGAACGTTTCTGTGATGGTGTAACATGGAAGTTCTACACACAAAACATTCCTGCCTACGTATAAACATTCTTAGGAGTTGCTTCTACTAAATAATTATGAAAAATAGGACATTTTGTCTAAGTGTTTGGTCTTATGGTTAAAAAAAAAATATATCAAACACTGCTTTTAGCAAGACCATTGTCAAACGTTGCTTTTAGCAAGACCATTGTAAGGTAATTGCAGTGAGCGTTCAGTAACAGATAGCATCAGACACATATTTCAACTTATGTCTACAGTAAAGCGTTATCAGCTACTTCATACATAAGTAAATTATTCATGTTTCCCTATTCATAGGAAACCATTGTACCAAGGTGGATGACCTCAGCAAATACCTGTATCTCAGCATCAATTCTGCACTAGACTTCTGAATCAATGTGTCCTTGAAGCACAAAGCCTTCATGTTTCAGCTCTGTTTTCCAAGTGAGAAGCTTAGGTCTTACATTGACACAACCTTAAAGTATTATGTCAGGTGAAAAGTGAAGAAAGGGGAATAACTTTCATAGTACATAAATAAATGCAATTTTTTATAAAAACATATTGGAAAAAACTTGAATAGAAAATTGTGTTGAATGCATTACTTTGTCTTTCTTTCTTCTTTTGGTAAGTAATAATGAAATTTATTCCAACTGCAGCATCTGGATTATTGGCAGAGTTAGTTGGGGAATTTTGCATTTTCCACAGGTTATTCATATATTTGTAACCATTCCCGTTTCCATTTGAATTCATTGTGCCAGATCCTTTTTCAGCAATGAACGCTCTATCTAAAGCCTGTTGAGTTCAGTGGAAAGTGCATTTCTGACTTCTGTATTGGAATCAAGGCCCATATACATTACAAATTGCCCTTGCAGGCACCAGGACAATCTCCTAATTGAGTATAGCCATCAGCTGGTGAACAGACATCCATTTGGATTCCAGACAATGGAATCCACCAGCTGCAAATCACTGTAAAGAGCAAGCAGGTAAGACAGGGCAGTTTTAAAAAGTTAGGATGGCTGTAGACAGTCTCTACATATGGTATCTATCATCCAAAGCTGGTACAGCAATTCTTTGTTCAGTGTTAGAATATAGCAGTGTGTAAATGTTTTATAAATTCAGGGATATGTTTTCAGTGGATTTTACTGCATGAGGTGTTATTTTTTGGATTTGAAAGTTTGAGAAGTGCTGGCTGTCAGTATGTCTCCCATATTAACTACAGCTGGCTCGATAACAGGAATGGAAAAATAATAAAATAAACTCAACCCCAAGTTTCAGGTGTCACAGAAAATAGTTTGCTTGTTTGTTTGTTTCAGTGATATCCCCAAAAACAAGCAAGCAAATGAGACTGCTTCCTCCATTCTTCTCAGTCAACAGTTCTGTGGTTAATCCATTTTTTTGGCATAGGACAGAGCAAGTTGAAAGCTCCTCGAAAAGGAACACTTCCATCAGAGCTGTCCACATCTGCAGTGTGAGGGTTGCACAGCTGTGTGTTCTGGAGCAAGTCCCGAGATGTGAGGAGTAAATTGGCCCTACATCCCCATGTGGACAATGGAAGAGGGGTGGGAAGGCAGTGCTGCAGCCACAGGACTTTCCTATCATGCCAGAGGGACAGGGAATCTCTGGGCTGCTGCGAGCTGCCCGTGGTAACCAGGCTGACACCCACGGCCGCACGAACGCATTCGGCTCGGCGCCGTCGTTAAGCACTCCTCGAGACATGAGGAGTCTCTTGTTTCCACTACAGACCTGGGAAGTATGTAGTGAAATCTTTGTGAAAACAGACATATTGCCACTAAAAGTTACAGCTGACATATCATTGCTGGTTAATGGAAAAACATCTCTTTGAAAAATTCCTTTCTGTTTTCACATCACGGTATTTAACTGGCAGAGGAAGTGGTGGGTGGAGAGGGACAGCAAACTCAGCAAATGCTCAGAGGAAAATCAGAGAAATTAGCTGGGAGCCCAAGAAAAATCATGAGCAAGTAAGGGAGGTTTTTCAAAAATAAGCAAGAGAAAGTCAGTGTGACTTCTGCTCCTAAATCTTTTACTCTGCTTGATACTGCCATCTTAAATCTTTCTTCTGATCAGCTTTCTGTCATTTGAATGTTTCCACTATTGATGATGATTTCACTTCACTGGGAAATATTATTCTGTTGCTAGGAAGTAAATGTGGTAACCAGAATGCTGTAAAACAACAAGTTTATAACGGTTTTCTTAAAGCATGATATTCACATAAGTTAATAGTGTCTGCTCGCATGGGAAGTCTGTGATCATTAGGTGAAAGGACAGCCTGAGACATTTGTCTCCAGAAATGAGAAATTGTAACATTTTCTTGCAAAGTGATTACAGAAGAAGAAACATCTGAGACATTGGCAGGCACATTAATGTGCTGGCTCATGTAGTAGGTGATTCTGAGAATGAAGTGCTTGATAGACAGGAGAAACCTTTGGAGATCAAAGAAGAAAACTATAAAAATAAGCCCTGTTAGAGGATTAAGGATTCTAGTTAAGGTACTCCTTTAAAAGTCTCAAAAGGTGGCACTGATTTAATGTCCCTCTACAGTTAGAAAACTGCATGGCAGACAAAATGTTTTGACACTTCTCTTTCTCACCCTTTTCTAGTAATTATGTCAATCAATAATAAAACATCCTTGACTTTGAATGGTAACTTTTTCACAACCACTCTGCAGAAATGTCAGTACCTTCACAGGTACAAGGTAAGAAAACCATCAACAAGGTAAGAAAACCATGCAATTTCTGAATCTATCTTCTGTGGGAAAATGGCAGTTGTTTCTGGCTAGGATCTTGCACAGTCCTAGGGGAGTGCCAAGGCTATTTATGTTTTAAGCTTTATTAGTATAAGATGCAGGACTATTATTTTCCTGGAAGAATCTTGGGATAGGACTTTGTGGTTTTTTGCTGTTAAGTGGAGTGTCTAAATAAAAATATAGTGGTTAGAAATAATGGAATATATGATTTGCCATAAAAGGATTTCTCCTTTTCTCTCTCCTTTTCCACTTTTGTGTTTGTATTTTCAAATCTATAATTAATTGAGGGCTCATTTTATTGTACATTTGAGTCAAATTACTTCTTTGGTGGGCCCAATCTGGTATTTAGACATCTAAGTACTTGAGAAAAACCAACAGCTATTTGCAAGTATAATTACTTGCAATCAAAAAGACAAGTGGAAAGGTGACATTTTCTTTGGAAATTAGTCCTTCTCCATTATCTATTTATTTACATAATACACACAAGAGACCAATTCACTTTTGGAAAATAAAGTGGAATTCTTGGGAAACCCTAAATCACTCTTTCTCTTTGCTCACTGATGATATAAGAAGCAGTCGAAAAAATATTTAGAGTAAGCATTTCTTCAAAGCATTTATGCATTACCAAAAAATCACTATATACATCAGTATTGAAGATATTTAAGTAGCTGATTCTTTTTCTGAATATTTGGCAAATATCAAATTCTCTTAGGGAAAGTAATACGTAGGAAAATCCTACTAAGTGGTTTTCCAGAATTAGTATGAGGAAAGAAAATATTTTTATGGATATTTCTTTTACTATGCCATAAACATAATACATAATTACATATATATTTAAGTAAAGTGTTTTTTCAGAGTTCAGCAATTGCCTCCAAAATTATTTTGTCATATATTGAATTTTATCCATTTCTTATTGTATTACGGAGCAGCTTTCCTATTTTACATATAATGACTTCCATTTAATCCACTTATTGGTAATTTGGTCTGCTGTCCAAAGATCTGGAACTGCATCATGAGAAAATAAATACCTATTTTTAATCATGTTTGCTTTAAGCAAATAAGTCTAGAAAATTTAAGAATCTTCACTAGATTTTAAGTTCTTTTAAAGGAAAGATTAGTTTGGAAATTAAAAGAAAAAGAGAAAGTAGTATGACAAATGCAAAAAAATATTAATTAAAATAAATTATTATGCAGAACCTGATTGGCCTTTAGATAATAATCTCTTTATTTCAATTGAAAGAACAAGAGAAGACAATGTGAATAAGAGAGAAGGTATTCTAGAGATACATTATTTTTGTACTAATTCTGTAGAAGTTGATGTTAATCAAACTTAGACAAATATTGCCATATATTATTCTTTAGTTTAGCAGAGAAATTTGATATCCTGGCCTATGATTGTGTCACACACACAGGGGACAACAGCAAATGAAATTATCTCAGAAATATTTCTGAGGAATTAACAGAGATTAAAGATATGTAAAACTATCTGAAAGGTTTTAGAGTGCAGCAAAATCTTAGAGGGAGTTAGACCCATTTTGTACATCTTGAGTATACAGATGACAAATATGAATCCTTCATTTCTTCTAGGGCAAAACTGGAGTTCACATTTTCATCACAGGTTCTGAATATCTGGAGAGATGGACATTTGAACCATTTACACTTTTATCAGTCTCTAGTATTACAAGCACATAATTCCCCATGAAAATATTGAAAATTATCCAGGAGCATTTCAGGGAATGACCATCCAGTGCTTTCCATGCCAATTACCCTTCAAACTCATCACCATCTGATATTTCAGTCCATCTATCTGGAGACAAAAAATTTCTTAATTTAGCTGTCAATGCTTTCTTCAAAAGACAGAAAGATAGGATAATCAAACCTAAATTTGAATCATTATAACCTGGATACTACATTTTTATTAGGTTTTATTAGTTAGTTGACCACCCAAGCCATGGAAGATAAGGTCAAAATTTAACACTCATTCCCTACCCATTCCTTACTGGAAAGCAATTTAGGAAAAAAAAAAAAAGTAAGACCACATTACAGTTCTCACCAATATTGGTCTGACACTCTCAGTCTTTTCTTGAAGAAAAACCTATGACTTGCTATGAGATGGGGCAAATTTAAACTATATAGGCTGAAAAAAAGCTTTAAATTCATTAATTATTTATCCAGTATCTCCCTGTAAGGTACACTGAATAATCTCTCTTTGAGGAATGTTGAGGAGATATAATTTTTCTGGCAGAATATATTACTGAGTAGGTCAACATAAGTCCTGGAATGTGTTAAGTGGTGACCCCAAAAACATGAATAGAAATCAAACTGCAGCTGGGGTCTTAGGGCCCACCATGAAACATGAGGAAAACCCATTCTGAAGCCTTAAGTTCAACAGAAAATGATTTTAAATCATTATCTTCTTCCACTTCTGAAGATGCCTTAAATTTGGAGTTATATTATTGTGGTCTACTTTGATTAAACCAGGATACTGACCAAAGCTGGTGTAAAGGTGAGCTTAAAAAGATTTTGGACCACTTATCTGCCAGATAATAGAAAGAAAAATAGGAACTGGACTAGACCAGGCCAGAGCCTGCTCTTAGGTACTAATATTATCTAGTTTCGAAACCCTTAATACATCCCAATGAATTTTCCTAACATAGGTTTTTTTTCCTATGTGAATCTAAAGTGACACCATGGTGCTGGAGGTTTTACAATATTTTCTTTATAGAGTTACACTTCTCACAGGAGAAGAAATGTGTTCTTACTACATCTGGTTACCAAGTGAGCATACCATAGGAGATAAAATTTAACATTAAATAATCAAGAATTATCTCTAAGTATGTTAAAAGAAATTATTTTGACAACAATAGCAATTCTTCAGTCCCACATATCTCTAAGAAATATTTCATGGAAGCTGAAATTAGACTGGGAACATCAAGTAATAGTAACATAAATATGTGATTGCCACAGCTCACTTATATGTGGAAATGTTTTTCCCAAACCATTACTGGCCCAAGAGATGCTATCAGCTAATAAGTGTCTGCTCCCTAGAGCAGTGGTAACTAGTGCTGTATGATTTTAAGGGAGCAGAGATATCCAAAACAGTCATTAGGCATTCCTTTTAAGTAAAAAATTGGATACTTGTTTTAAAATAGGTACTGTGGGAATACTTTTGCTTGGCTGAAAAATAGAACTAATGAACTGATAGATATAAGAATAAATCCTCTTTGTGGCCAACTCACATAGTATTCAGGTTTCATTTAGAAATTCATTTTGAGAACACAAAATGTTTCAGTTTCATCTTCTCTGCCTCCAGACCACACATTATTGCATGATATGAGACATCACCTTCAGATTTACATATTTTTAAATTATGGGTGGAAATGCTTTAGTATGTGATAGCACATAGTTTTAAATTTAATCTCGATAGCAGCAGAAATGCTAAGATTAAGCACAGCTGTGGTGTAAGTTTATTTGCTAGATTTCCTAGGTTTCAGTGCCTAGAAGACAACAATACATAATTTCCAATTTCACTATTCTAGTACACCAATTTTTTTCTCCCTTCCTTCTTTTCTTCTTAGCTTGTTTGTTCCCTCTCTGCATCCTTGAGCAGCTCATAATTTAAAATTTCTGAAATGAAAAGGAATGGCTACTTGTCTTGCACAGCTGTTGAAACTGATAGTTGTTTCCAGCCCAGGCTTTCTCCTTTGGTGGCCTGAGTGCTTTAGTAGGGACTTCCTTGAGTAATTAGCTAAAGATTGCATTCTTCACACAAATGCACTGGCACATTGGATGTAATTTGATCAGGTTCAATCAAATCAGCTATTACAATGGTATTGCTTCAAAAAATGTGTGCTGCACTTCTGAGCTCAGCTCTGCAGCCTGCCTCCAAGCTTAATGCACTTTGTTGTCATCTCTCACTGTCACTAACTGCCTACATCTTTTTGCTAATACAGCATGTGGGAAAGATGTCTTACATAGCAGCCTTATAAGACAGAAAGGAGGAAGGAAGAATTCCACAAGTTCTTTTACCTCCAGGAACTATGCAGCTGGTTCCTTCTCTTCTCCTTCTGACTAAGTATGTGAAAAACTATTATCAAGTCCAATTTTGCTTCTGGTGTTGTGTTAAAAATATATGTCACAATTAGACATCAGTGAGTAAAACACTGATCTAAATGGAAGTAAGTCAGTTTCAAATCTTACAAAGTTTGCACAGTGATGTTGGGATGATCTGCTATCTTTGCCCGGTGCCTAGTTTGGCATGAACAATTTTGGACACAGCAATATCTTTTCCATATTTTTTTTGGACTTACATTGCACCAGTGCACACAATGCCTGGAAGATGTTTGCTACCTTAGAGACAAAGAGAACAACTGAGTGAAATATTTAAGACACATTAGTGGTGAATGTTTTACTATTTTCACCTAAAAGGGGCTGTCCCAAAATTCTCCAACCAGTGGCTGTTGATCTATTCAGTGTGTAGTGGTGTCTGTGGTTATTTCTCCTCACGTGCAGAACTTTGCATTTCCTCTTGCTGAACTTTATGTGATTCATCTCTGTCTGGTTGTGAATCCTCATGAGCAGGTTGCTGCTCTGTATGGCAGCACAACAACCTGGGGTACCAGCCAGTTCCCTCAGTTCTGTATTTTTGAAACTGCTGAGGGTGCACTCCATCTCCTCCTCCAGCTATAATGAAAAGTTGCAACAATACTGGTCCCCCCAGTGTTGATCCCTGGGGTATACCACCAGTGACAGGACTCCAGCTGAACTCTTCATTGCTCATCATAACTCTCCAGACCTGGCTCTTCAGTGGGTTTTCAATTCACCTCACTGTCTCCTTATCTTTGTTAGCTTCTCTATGAGAAGTTTATTAGAAATCATGATGAAAGCTTTGCTAAATTGAGATTAAATAGCACGAACTGCTCTCTCCTATCAAACCATCACCTCATCGAGGTTGTTGAAGTATGATTTTTTCTTCTATATCCATACTGACCATCTTCTTGTCCATCTTCTTGTCCTTCATATTTTTGGAATTAGATTCCAGGTGGATTTTCTCCATCTCATTCCCAAGGACTAAGCTTAAACTATCTCCTCTTGGGATTCAGAACCATCTCCTGGCTACTGTAGCCGAGGACTACCCTGACTTTCACATCCTTGAACAGTTCTTTCTTGTTCAAAAGTGTCAGATCCAGAAGAGCAGCTTTCTTTGCTGGTTCTTCAGTCACCTGGACCAGGCAGTTGTCTTCAACACATCTTAAAGTCTTTCAAATTACCTGAGTCCTGCTGTATTGTCTGTCCAGCATATTCTAGGGTGTTTGAAATTCCCCATGAAAAGCAGGGCCTGTGAATGTGAGGCCATATCTACTGCCTGACCCGGAGGTCTCTATTGGATTCTGACTGAAAAAGCACCAGTTCTGGGCTGCCCACTTGTCTTTACCCATAAATCCTTGACCAGTTCCTGGATAAATCATAGAGGCAGACCTTCATGTAATCCAATTGTTTCACATAAAGGACAAATCCCTCTTCTCACCTTCCCAAGCCTTTCCTTCTGGAGAGCCTGTATCCCTCCACTGAAGTACTGAGCCACCTGCACCTTTGCATGTGTTCATGCAGTTTCAATATACTGCAATGACAGAGCTGTGAAGAAGAGGAAGATTGAAGGGAAATGGTTGCTTTTATGACAAGCAAGAAAACTAGCCTGGCTTAAGGCAATCTTTTGCTTTACTTATTTATGTGATCAAAATAAGATTTAAAAAATGGAAACAGCTAGTGCCTGTTTTGTATTAGTATGACAGGTTTAAGATGTAGGGAGTGCAAGACTTTGGCTAAAAACTGACTAGCTGATTAAATTTGATAGCCTTGTAATAGAATTTTATAAGACTTTGCAGACGTGTATGGTGTGGAAATGTGACTGCATGCCGAATATGCTTTTAGTCCTCTTCTTTTTTTTAATACTAATACTGTCCAACCCAGGCTCTGAAGTATATTACTTAGCTAAAAGATTTGCTATATTTAATTTATGCAGAGGGAAAAGCCCTTGGGAAATATCAAACTTTTCAGTCATTTAAACCAAATTAACTAATAAAATGTGCACTTTACAGATTGTACATGTTCTTGTACCTTATCTTTTAAAAATTACTTAGAAGAGATATAGCTGAACTGCTTCCTGCTTTCTTCTTTTTTTTATCAGAAGTACTGTCTTATTCCTGTATTGCCAAAACATAAACCAAGTTAACTTTCATAAATCAAAGCTCATTTAAAGGATATTTTAGCTCCACAGTTAAAAGACCAAACTAAGGTTAATCCAATCACTTCTGAAAGTGATGCATGACATCTACAAAATTATTTTCTGTAGCTATAAGACAACATTTTTTTTTGTTTTTTCTGTTTTAAATCTATTATTTCTCTTCCATTTAAACCAGATATTGCTATAGAGGGCCACTGTACTAAAAAGAACTTGATATTTTTTAGTAGCATCATATAATTGTGGTGAAAATATTAGTGTAACGATTAGGGACAATGAAAGAGATACTTTGAGTGACTTGGGAATATATTCAAATGTAAACAAAATACAAAATACTGTAAAACAGAAGCTCTATTCCTGATCAATATATGCTTCTGTGTGTTTTGCAATACTAGAAAATTTAGTAATTTAGAAAATAGAGTAATAGTAATAGTAAGAAAAAATCTCATACTTTCTCTTTAGATATATATTCCAACAAGGAAAATATTTTTGATAAAACTTGCAAATGAAATAAGTCTAGCAAAATTACTAGTAGGAGCAATGTATTCCACAAAGAACAGAACAGTTCACGTTGAAAGATCTAATAGACAAAACCCAGACTATTCTGGACATTTTTCTTTACACACATTTGTATAAATGTGTTATATGAAGGCACACATATGTCAATGTTTTTCTTAATGGAATAGCTAATTAAAACCATGACATAATATTATATATATAGTAACCCGACTTTTTTTTTCATTTGAGCATTTTATAAATGCCTAATGTACTATATATATTTAGCCAAATTTTAAGACAATGACAAACCCTATTAACAAACATGATGGAATCTAGTGGGAGGAATACTTAAAGAATATAGAATGGATATGTATCATGAAGAACCAAAATGCTGTTCCACAGCAAATGTTGTTCTCATGTATGAAGTCATTTGTAATTCTACAGGAACAACTGGTTTCCATTTTGTGTTTTCAGATCAATGGCATTGGAAAAAATGCTGGAGACTGGAAATGGAAGCCATTACTTATAACTAATATATTGATAGAAGCTCAGGGATATTACTGTGGCTCCAAACTGCTCTTTGTTTTGCTAAGAAACACAGAGAAAGGCATTATGGGAAGGGTTGGACAGACTGAAATGACAGTGAAAGCAATTTCTTTATTGAGTTTTCACTTCTTGTTTAGATACTTGTACACCTAGTTCTTACTAGTGTCAAGGGATATGAGTTTTCCAGTGAAAACCCATTTTTAAAGACATCATATGTTTCATGGCCCTCGGTAATGCGGTGTGTTCCATGCCTACAGAAAAGTTTATCACAAAAGTAAGAACAAAGGTCTTTGAGATACCCAATCACTAATCTGTAAAGAGTCAAAGTCACAATTAGAGACACTGAATGTTTCTGGGATAAAAAACATGAATCCTTATCTTAATAAAAAATCCAGCTGCCTCTTCTTGGCTATCTACAAATAATTAATAACTGAACTTCAACAGAATACTGATAATTTGTTGTAAAAATATGTTTCCACTCCTCCCTGGAGTTTTGCAAAGGTAGAACATTTAATATGAAGCCTGAAAATTTTGTGATGAGTTTTCAGCTTTCAATGATACATATATATGTCATATTTGTCAGAACTTTTTAAAATTTTGCTTACAAGGTGCACCAGCTGCAAAATGCCCACCCAGCTGCTCTCACTCATCCTTCTCAAGAGGACAAGAGGAGAAAATAAGATTTAAAAGATCATGAGTTTCAAGATAAAGACAGGCGGATTAGTAAGAAATTACTATCCTTGGCAAAACAGGCTTGATTTAGCGGAGTTAGATAATTAATTGTCAATAAAAATAGACATGTATGATGAAAAATAGAGACTAATTAAAACAGCACCTTGCCCCTGCCTCCACTTTTTGTAAGTCTTCACATCACTTTTTCACTCACAACTCATCTGTGTCCTTCCTGTAGCACAAAGTACAAAGGGTGTAAGGACACGATCGGTTCATAACTATTCCTCTCTGCTGCTCCTTCCTCCTCACATTTTTCCTGTTGCAATGGGAGTCCTTCCCATATCCTCCACGATGAAGTTTCTCCAGAGTAGGCTCTTCACCAGATGCTGTTCCTGTTCTATCAACCTTCTTCTACAGGACCACCTCTGCTCTGGTGCCCAGGCACCTCCTTCCCCTTCCTCCCTGTCCTTGGTGTTTTCACTGTTCTCTCTAACACTTCATTTACTCTCTGCTCTCTGGTGATTTGGGTGTTTTTTAAATGTGTTATCATTGGCTGAACCAATAGGGTGGCTACCGGGCTCAGCCTTGTCCTGTTGGAGCTGTGTCTGGCATAGGGCAGCTCCTGGCCTCCCAGAGAGAGCACTGCACCCTCCTCACAGTCAAAACCTGGACATGGACATCCAATACACGCAGCAAAAGTGTTTGATAAAAGGACTTTAATCTATAACTTTACACTTGCACTAGAATGGTTTCCATAATATCTCGAGCACAGAACAGTTGGCAGTAAGACTGAAGGCACCCGAGTGGTTTAGCCATGGTATTTAAGACACTGTGATGGCAGAACATCAATCCATGGGGGTGAGACAGACTCTCCTGCTGTTTATTACTCCCAGCCCGTGATTGCTGAGCTGTTGGGGTGAGGGAGCAAAGACCCCGAAGTCCCCAAGTGTAAATACTGTTCCTTTTTGTGATCTTGGCTTCAGACTCTGTCATGTTTTAGCTACACTACCTAATGATCTGTGCAAGCACTGGCTTATTAGGAACAAAACAATAACTTTTTCAGAACATCTGAAAAACACCTTCCAATAACTTTCAAAAATATTGCTCCTGTGTGTCCACAGATACAACATATATTACAAAGGGTAGTGTGCATGGGAGAAGTTATTTAAGCAGTGGCTTTGATTATTATTTGCTTTTATGTTTTTGTATTTCCTCCCCTGGCAAACCTGTTTCCTTGAAACCTTAAGCTAAATTTCATGGGCTTCATAAAATAATTCACTACTCTAACCTGTACCCCATTATTGCTTCTCTCTGTGCTGTGGGAGGACTCAGCTTTTCCATGAAGGTCACATCTAATTTTTAGTTGCTCAAACCTTCAGCCTGTCACTGGTTCATTGCTACTCTCTCCTGACCTTGCAAATAGAGTGGTGGCAATGTGTGAATCCTCATCAGAGAGGAAAGAGAAGGCTAAAGAGAAAAATAGTACATATATAAAAGAAACTGAAGGTAAGACTTGTCAGGCATATTCCATTGCTTTCTGACACATGCAATTGATTTCTAAGCAATTTCTTTTCTTAGTCTAGGTTTTCACAGAGATTTGATTAGGAGAACTTGGAGAGTTCCTGAATGTGAAAGACTGTAAGAGGAGAAAAAACATGAAAAAAAAATCAAAATTTTTTTCTATTACTATGCCAAAGTGTCTGGGGGAGGAGCTGTTTGAATTTTTTCAAGGAAACAAGCAAAGACACTACAGCTCCAGAAGAAATAAAAATCTTTTGTGCTTTGTACTCCATCATCAATCTGAAAACTTCAGAACATGACTTGAAACCCAACTTCCAGCCTTCTGACCAATGTCAGATAAGATGAAGTACTTTAGAAATTAAACTTACCGTAGACCATAGTGTTTAATGTGGCTTTATAGCATGTAACATACCCAGTAATTGTTTTCACTGTAAATGTCGTAGATGTACTTCCAAACAGTGCCACCATTAAATATACTCTCCTTCTTTCTGTCTTTCCACTCCTTTTCCATAATTTTTCTTATTTCTATATTTCTTTCTTCCTTCCTTCTTTCAAAAGTTTTGAATGGAAATCCTAAAAATATATATCCTGAATTTATCACAGCAATCAAGAAACATTTCTACATAAACCCCAAATAAACATGACCAAAAATAAAGAAAACATGGAATTAATATCTTATAAAAGTAAACTTGGAACCTTCCAGTCAAGCTGGTTTATTTTGATGCATTTTTCATTGCTGGGCTACTTTTTCCTTGGGAACAGTAAAATCCATCCCTAGCATGACATTACAACCCTCTATGAAATCTTTCTTAATCTCATTTCCGCCCTGCATTAAGCAGAGGAAACTCAAATGCCAGCACCAATCTTGGCAACACACAGCCAAAGAGAAAGTACACACTGAACCAGGAAGGATATTGCCAGCTGAGATTTCCACCAGCTGGAAAGCAGTGGAGCTGCCACAGCACAGTCAGTGCTGGAAGTTTAAAAAAGTTTATTGATCATTAGAGAAATTTTACTGCTATATCTCATATAAATTATGAGCAAAACATTACAGGAAAATCTACAAGCCTGAAAATGTGTTGTGTGGATATACATGAACTTATTATGCAAATACAATAAATATTGTTGAAAAATAAAATAATAATATATGCAATGTATTATATAGAGAATGTGTCATATAGTAATATACCTTATAAAAATATTCACTATAAATATGTTATATATTTATGTTTATGATTTTTAGGAATATTATGTATTCATATATTCACTTCCAGAGAAAATAGAAATGTCTTCTGAGAGATATGGACTCTATAACAGTTCATGAGAGGTTGGAATGGATTGGACTTGCAGAAAATGTAGGTCAGTTCTATTCAACTGGTTCAGTTTAGTCTCTTTAATTCATATATTCTTAGTTAAGGGTTTAGCTTTTTCTGTATGTTGCTCTTCTCTTTTACCATGGACCCCATGAAGAAAGTCAATTCCTGAATTTTTTTCTATGTGCATTCAGGTCAGTGACTGTTACTTTGTTTATTAAATAGATTCTGCTTGTGAGTAGAAAGACCAGGCTGTTTTTTATATTTCCCATTAACTTCCTGACCTCATCTCTATTTCGCAAGAAATTCTGTTTTTAAAATCCCAAGATCTAATAAAAACGAGGTAAGAACTTACTCTTATAGTTATCATGTATTTAATTTCCTCTCTTTTATTCTGACATAAAGAGATAATCTTGTGGAAATTGGGTCCACTATGCAGCACTCTATGTACACTGGGGAAAAAAAACACAACTCTTCTTTCTCTATATAAGCCCATAATGTAACAACATGCTAAATAGAAAACTTAATTCTGATTATTCCACCTCCCAAGGTCACCCAAGGACAGAGAGACAATAGAACTGCAAAAGGCAGAGAGGGTAAAGTAGATAACTGGAAGCATAGGATAAGTAAAGATTAAGTTAAGATTAAGTGGGGTAGCCTGTAAATAAAAGAGATGAGTAAAAAGGAGATGTGATGCTGATCTGCCAAAACAGGAACATTATAAAGAATTTGAATAAGCAATGGCCAGTAATTTGTCAAATGCAAAAATCTGTAAACACACAACAAAATTTATAGGAGGAGAAATAAAGTAAAAAGTATTTTTTCACATTGCATGTATTTCACATGTTTATAGTGTCTTAAGTCTAAAAAAATGAATGAAATTAAAAGGGAACTAATTGAGAAGAGATATCCAGATTATTAAGCATGATGATTGCTTCTTGGAAGTGATTATTAGAAACAGTGGGGCAAATACCCCTTTTTATTTTTCCTTTAATATCTGCTGGTGCTCTTGGAGAAAGAAACAAGGTTAAATCTTCAGCCAGACTTGGTGGTTCTATCCTTTCACATTCTTTTGTAGAGCCATAACAGATAATTTTCATTAATTATTAAAGTGTTGATCAATGATGATGTAGTTAGATGGCCTGAAAAGCTTTGTATTTTTTTTTTTAATGGGAGAATTTAAGCAAAATATCAGACTGAACATACATAAGCCTGAAATTAATTTTTTTGTTGTTTATTTAATGGGTACATATTTTTCTATAGTGTTATAGATATGCACATGTTTAAAATATCAATGGTATTTAGGAAAATGAAAGGAACCTGAGGGAAAAAAACCAAACAAACCAACAATTTTTAATGGGATACCGTTGTGCAGCTTGCCTTTCTGGATCACACAAGGTACAAATAACCACTGACTGCTGGGGAATCACTGGGAGAGCTGGACTTTCTTTACTGTGGATCTCTAACCAGTTTATTGTTTTCCTGGACTTTCCTGGATGGTGTACTAGTTCTTTCTTTAATGCTCCTGTGTCCAACAGTCACATGCTTTTAAAATGCTTTTATCATTTTCCTGAGGCATGCAAACAAGAGGAGAAAAGTGTTTTTTAAAAAGTTTATATCTCATCAAAAGCCATACAAGCAGGTGGCAGTGCAAGTAATGATATTTACTTTCTTTAAACCTCCATTAGTGCTATAGGTTTTATTTTGCACACATTCTCTCACTTCAGTACCTAAATCCCTTCATATCTTGTGTAGTGTTTTACCATGCATTCACTCTAAAGGTTTTAGAGTAGGACTGGAATCAGGACTCCAGTGCTTGTGGCAGCTCACTCTGTTTTATCCACTACACATTTTTTCTGATAAATGGCAGAATCAAGATAATTAGTCTGGTAGACATTAGGTCTGATACTATAGCTCCCAAATCTTTATTTGTGTTAGGCTGAGCACATGGGAATTCCAGGCAGTAACAGTTGTGTTATTTGTCACTTTCTGTTAAGGAAGGCAGGACGTCTCAGCTTTACGAGGTTCTTCTGCATTCTCAGCAGAAATCCTGAGATGGAGAGAGAGCTGAGACAGGCCCTGGTCTAAAATAAATTCTTTATGCTTCCCACTAGGCCTACATGTGCAAGCACATATCTCTTTCCCTTCTAATTACAATGTAGATAGATTAAGTAAAAGTACCTGTGATTAAAACTTGATGTTAGTCTGTAAGAGGGGAACAATGAAACTTCACATGGCTAGTAGCAAGAGTGGCTGCCCAATGTGAGGCTGGTTCTGTGCCTGCCAATACTTCTTTAATAAAATGACCAAGTCCTAATTTAAAAGCTGTTCTGGTCAAGGCCTAAAACTCATTCACGAGTGACTGATATTTCCCTTTGGCAAATCTAATCCTACCAGATCTCTCACTCCTTGCTCTGAGTCCTAAATGGTACATCAGGGTTTTTTCACATCCAGGCATGCCTGTTCCTTGGTTAAGCAATTTTTCCTCCATAGCTCAGCATGCTGAGCAAAGTATCTCTGATTATGCAGAAGAGATATCCAGATCTATCTTAGGGGAAATGACAAAGTCACTGGAGAAATGGTTTTGACCTTAAATCAGAGCAGTATAAGAGCTTGATGGAGATGTATTTCTAAGGACTTCAAATTATAGAGTCAGATTACTGCATATGAAATTGCAGTGAAATGTTTGAGGCTGACCTAGAGACAGGATGTCTGCTTAAATAACATTGAAACACCTCATGGAACAAAAGCTGCTGTAAGGATTATACCTTTGCACATTACATCATCCTGTGCTCAGAAGTCTTATTGCAGCTGTCATTGAGCACATTTTGAACAAAGAGTTTTAGAAACATTCCTGCATACTCTTGCAACATTTCATTCTTCTCTAGATCTACAAAAATAAAATATGACAATTAGGGTGGCACTTATTATCATCTCAACCCTTGTACTGTGTTCCACCTATTTAAAGAAAGATCCTGACCTCAAGGAAGTACATTTAAGTTTTGCAATTGAATAAAATTGATATGGGGATGTACTCAGTCGGTGTTCTGAAAAAAATTACAACTGCAGAAGACAAGGAAGATACTCTTCAGAGGGAAGGTGATACTTGAAAACACAGTACGATTTTAAAAGGGATGAGGAGGTCAGCTGCCCTCACTCAGGGTAAGCAAAGGGAACAATGGGAGACTTTGTACACTTGTCATATTTTAAAAGAAAAAAATTCATCTTGAAAAAGGAAGCAGTAGTTCAAAGCTAAAGCCAGAGAAGAAAAGAACTTTCCCTAACTGAAATTACCAACATAATAATATTCATTACAGTTATTTGCTTTGAAAGAAATAAAAGGAGAAAAGAAAGAGGTGGGAAGGAAAAGTGGTTCCAGAAACAGAGTTCTGCAGGGTAACAGGAAGGCTACAAAGCAGATGGGAAGTTGTGAGCCAGGAAACTGTGTTCAGCACTACATTATTGCCTCTTACAGTTATCTCCTTTTATCAGGAAAGGCAGTGAAAGTCCTGGGTACTGATTACATAAAACTGAATGCTTATATTTAGATTTTCGTACTTAGAATAACTTTCTGGTACCTCCACCAAACACTCTCTGTGTATCTCCTATAATGTTTCTGTTAGTGTGCTTTTGCTATTTTCTCTTTTATGTAATGGTTGCCAAATAATGAGAAGCAGAGAAGTTCATACTCAAGATATGACCTTTGCCACCACTACTGTGTATTAGGCCCCATATTCTTTCAAGAACTGATTGATTCTTTACTTGCTTGTTCACACCTTTTACTAATTATTTGCTTTATTATTAATCATAATGTCCTTGTATCCATCTTGTAGTTTCCTTTTTACTGATTGGAGTTAGTCCTCTTACTGCATGTATACATGTTTATGTGTATATATATTTCTCATGGTTTTATCTCAGATCAGTCATTTACTGAGACACTTTCTAAGGCCAGATTTTGCTTATGGTTTCATTTGACTGCCTCTCTAGTCTCTTATGGTTTCATTTGACTGCCTCTATAGTCTCTTTTCTATCTTGATTCTGTAAAACCTTTATACAACTCATGCTCTACATGGTTTAGATTTTCCACATCTTAAAAATAAACCAATCCTAAAAATACTTTCCTTCCCGCCCCTCCCTGCTTCTTGAACTCGACTTCATTCCTGATTTCTCTACCTCCTCCCAGCCAAGTGGTGCACAGAATGGGGGTTTTGGTCAGTTCATCAGATGTCTTTGCTGATCCTTCCTCCTCACTCTGCTCTCCGGCTCCAGTGTGGGGTCCCTCCCACAGGACACAGTTCTCCCTTAACTTCTCCAATGTGAGTCTTTCCCATGGGCTGCAGTTCTTCAGGCATTGCTCCAGCAAGGGTCCCCTCCACGGGGTGCAGTCCCTTAGGAACTGGCTGCTCTACCACTGCTACCCCAGGGGCTCACAAGTCCTGCCAGCAAACCTGCTCCAGAGTGAGCCCATCTCTCCATGGCTCTGCAGCTCCTGCCAGGAGCCTGCAACAGCACAGGCTTTCCATGGGGTCACAGCCTCCTTTGGGCACATCCACCTGTTTTGTGGAGGTTTCTCCAGGGGCTGCAGGGGGATCTCTGCTTCACCATGGATCTCCATGGGCTGTAGGGGCACAGCTGCCTCACCATGGGCTGCGCCAGGGGCTGCAGGGAAATCCCTGCTACAGCACCTGCAGCACCTCCTGCCCCTCCTTCCTCACTGACCTTGGAGGCTGCGTATTTTCACTCCCCTCTCCTGGGTGCATATTGTGCAGAAACTTTTCCTTCTTCTTAAATGTATTTTTCTAGAGGTGCTACCCTCATCAATGATGGGCTTGTCCTTGGCCAGTGATGAGTCTGTCCTGGAGCCAGCAGGCACTGGCTCTGCTAGACACTGGGGAAGCTTCCAGCAACTCCTCACAGAAGACAACCCTGTAGGCATCCCTTTACCATAACCTTGCCATGCAAACCCAATACAGTTACAGAGATACTGATATTCTTTGTCACTCCAGTTTTGTTGTATGCCTCTACTGTGGCACAGTAAACTACATCATTCACAGGTAGTTTTATTATGCTGCACGGATCAGTATGACAGCATACATAGTAGATCAAAAATACTCAATTTTCAGGAAACAAATGTTATGTTCCTAATCATAGGTAATGGAGAGATAAACTATGGTTTCTTTTCATTAGTTTTATTTTTAGTAGATCCTCCATAATAATCTTTGTAGGAATTCCTTCAGAATTAATACATCTCTACATTTAATAGCTATACAGACTGCAAGGAGGCTTCTATTTCAATCTCTTTTTTTCTTATCTCTCATTCTCTTTGTAGTATGCATGCTCTGTGTAGTTTCCCTTATATTGTGCTGGAATGGTGTGCAGGTCCAAAGTGACTGCATTCTCTCCTTCAAATAATTCCCTTCTCTAACTTGCACTTGCATGCATCTAACCTTTATTGTGTTCTTCAAATAAACAAACAAACAAAATGAAGACATAAGTATGGGCTGCTTAAGTTAAACTTTTCAGCTACTGTACAAACATTGGATTGTATCAGTAGAAGAATTCCAGAAATTTTCTGCTGTGGGATGGTTACCAGAGAGTCTGGCACACATGCAGTGCTTGGCATTAGTTACTCATTCAAACCTTGAATGTTTATTAATGTCTCTTGACTGAATGATTAATGACACTGAGTCTGTTCCAGTATGAAGCTTAAACTGTTTATGATTTATTTCCTTTATACTCATCTTTAAGCCTGTCTGCTTTGACATCATATTCTCAACAACTTAGAGGGTACAGCCTGACCTGGGAAAGCGAACTTCTCCACTTTCTCACTAGGAGGGTTTTGTGCACAAGAAGAAACTTAAGCAGGAAGAATTATTAGCATACAAGGGGCAGTCCTCAATACAAGCATTGATATAACTTATTGAATAAATTTCCTATTTATTTCTTATTCCACAATGGATCAAGATGAAAGAATGATTTCTTCTTTTAAAACTGTCAAAATGCATATGTTTCTAGGTACCTGGAAGAGCAATACATCAGTCTTGTGACTGAGCTGGAAAACACTGGACTCTTGTGCAATTTTCATCTATATTCTGATCTGCAAAGCCCTCTTATTCCAACTTTGCCTGTGTCTTCCAAACACACTGATCCTTATCCATTGTAATTACTCCATCAGAGTGAGCATATCAGATCAAAAAGTGCAAACATCCTAAGACAAAACAAACATGCAGTCACAAAAAAAGCAATTAAAATGTAGCCATCATTTCCTGATGAGTGGAAGTGTTCAGATAATCAGTCCTCTAAGTACATTTTTATGAAGTTCAATATTACACTTTAAATTGTGCACAATTTTATAGGATAAAAGGTTAAGTCGTTTGTGTGAAACAAAAATCTTGATAGGACTAATTTACAGACAAAAAAATTTAAAGAAACTGAGTGTAGTGTCAGATAGAAGAGGAGAAGAAGAAAGTAAGAGAGAAAGTGGAGCAGGATGAGAGGCCACGTAGGATAAAATAGGAAGGGTAAGGTAATTTGGGAAAGAGAAGAAATTTACAGGGATGCTATCTTTTGATTTATTGCCATACATGGTAGAAGAGCATTTAGGGTTAACTAAGGTTATGTGGCATTTGAAACCACAATATATCACACTACACCATTGTAAGCATATTTTTCAAACATTAAAAGGCCACAAATCTAAAACACACTGTGTGTGTGAAACTGAAACTGCTTTACAGCTTGCAATACATGAAAAAGTACATCATTTCAAATGACATTTGGACCAGCTGTCAACCAAAAAACTCCTTATATCAGTTGCAGCATATTGGATCATCCTTTATTGTCTGCAACTACGATGATAAAGTGTTATAGGCAACAGCATTTAGAATATCTTACTATCTTTCTTGACCAATTTGATGTCAGACAATATCCTAAAGAAGATGACAAGAAGTTACTGGTTTGTATCATGAAAATTTTTTCAGAATTTGGCAGTTGCTGCCAAATCTATGCATATATGTAATACAGACATATCAGGTGCTTTCACTTCTTGGAAGTAAGGAAGCATATCATGCTCTTTTTAGGAGTGCATAGCAACATTATCTGTTTAGTCACCACAAGTTTGAAATTATACTCAGATAGGAAAGAAATAAACTCATATGTCAATATTGCCATAACCACTGCACTCTAGTCTCTAATATATCACAGAACCTTCATTACATAAAACTGATGATTGTAATGAGGTTTGTAAAGCTGTAAATGAACAATGCTGCTACCACAAAACTTCACAGAAGTCTCATCATAAGGCCCCTGTTTACAGAACTTTAATTTACTGTTAACTTAGCCTTTTTTGATCTGAATTCTGGAAGACCAAAAAAATCAGCTCTTTATCTAAGGTGTATCAGATATACTTTAGAAGAGACCACTCTAAAACTCTACATGTAGAATTTTGACTTACATAGAAATATTTAAATAAGTGCTTTACTTTTACTAATCTACAAATATCAACATCATGTTTTAACAAATATTTTCACTAGAATTCAGAATTAAAATCTGTTTTCTATGTATTTGTTTTCTGATTTATTTCAGATGTCTCTGCTACACTAGGACCTGAAGTAGGTCTGGAAGTTTCTTTATATACGTTTTTTAACATTTTCTGTTCTCTGTGCCTGCCAGTGTCTATTCATTAATGTATTTAATTTTGTATCTAGCTCTTAGATTATAAGCTCTGTAAATGAAACTTCTTTCTGTTCTTACTGTTACTCCTTTGTAACACAGATTAAGCTACTAGTGTACATAGCTTAATAAAGGTTCTGTATCTGATTGCTAACCCTCATTCTGCTCCCAATCCATTTTTATAAAGATATCTGCTGTTGTTATAGTCACACTACAATTGTGTGTGTCATATAATTTATCAGTATATGCTTACAACTTATTAGAAAGAGTGAAGAGTACTTGAAAACAGATATAAGGAAAAAAAAAGAAGTATATTCATATGTGATTAATTTATTCAGTTATAGATTCTTCAAATGTGACCTCTGGGTTGTCTTGAATTTTTGTTGGTAGTGCTGCATGTCAGACAGAATAAATGCTTTATCTGTGTGCCTGATGATTTGTCTTGAGCATCTCTACACCAATAATTTTCCACAGGGTTGAAAGGCTTTTATTATTTTCAGTAAAATCAATGAACAAACAAAAAATTTTGATCATTTTTCCTTTATTCATTCTCAGGCAGGATGCATATATGAATTACAAAGGGGCTTAGGGTTTATTTAATACAATCTTTTTGTTTGATAAATAAACCCAAAATGTTGTTTCTCAGTGCATGGATGATTAAACTGAGTTTGAGACAATTTGGATTTAGGATAAAGCACATGAAGTTTATTCAAGCTGGGTGTTACCACAACATGACTGATACTAACATCAAGGATAAAGAAATGTTCAGAAAATTTGGAAATAGTGATAGGTTTGTGGTCTGTGTCTGAAAGGCTGTCATGGGAAGAAGCTTTGTGGATCCCCTTGTCATTCCTTTCCTTTCAAGTCAGTTCAGTGTTTAAGCAAGACCTTACTGAGAGAGATCTTCAGGATTTGATCTTCAGTAATAAGAAGAGACTAACAGTGGGGTTTTTTTTTTCATGTTTCTTGGGCAATACCTTTAAAATAAATCTCTAGCTGACTTAGAACATAACTGAATCTTTAAGGTTTCAGTTTATTTTCTGACACTGCAAGGTAGATGGAAGCAATTCCTTAGATGTAGTGCTAGTCACTACTGTGGAATATTTCCAATGAGCGCCCTTGGCCTGGCAGTTGTGCAGAAAGGTATGTAAATAGTGGCTAAACTTCCTGAGGGCACCTTTGCCCAAACTGATTAATTTAAAGGTGAAGATGACTATCAGACAGTTTAGACTAGTCTGGGTATTATATTGAGACTTTAGAAATTAAGAGTGATTAAGCTGGAAAAGATATATAGAAGTGGCATGAGACTGCAAAAGTTTAAGTTGTAAAATATGTGAGGGGGAGACCTAGAAGTGCAAAGAGCAGTTTTCAAAATCCCTCTGTGCAGTGCTAGAAATCTCCTAATGACATCAGGACCTCTGCCTTGGCCAGTCAGAGCCATTGGATGCTGTGAGGACTCGAATCCTGTCATGCCTGGGTGGAGATGTCCCCACTGGGAGCAGCACAGGTACACATAAAGGTGGAGCAGCCACATCTCTCACAGGAGGTGTGTGCAATAACCCATATGTTCAGGAAAGGGGGCATTTGTGGCTGTAGCCCACACTGTCTGTGAGAGAATGTGCATGCAGTTCTACATGTGCATGTGTGTGGGTGTGGAGCATTTGGGAATTGCCTACGAATGTTTCTTGGCATTTTTTAAGCTCCTAATATGGAAGTTTCTATATTGTACTGCTGATATCTATCCTAAATGAATCACTGATTGACTGCTAATTATGAATCATTAATAAATCAATAAATCATTTTGATTTTGATTTGGTTTAAACACACATGAACTGAGCTGGTTTTCCTTATGAAAATTTCCATTATGCTGGATACACCAATGCTTCAATAATTTCATTGACTCTCATAATCATTAAGAAAATGCATATATATATTTACATATAACATATTTCATGAGTTATATGGATGATCCTTTATGGAAGGATCAAAAGTTGTGCAACACTTGCCCCTTTGCTTTATATCTGCTTTACAAAATGAATAAATGTTTTAAGCCCCCCCCCCCAAAAAAAAAA
>VZRX01018728.1:0-25004 GCA_013398075.1 Notiomystis cincta
CCCGGCGGGCTCCGTGCTCTGGCCGCCATGCCCGGCCGCCCCGACGACTATGAGGTGCTGCTCACCATCGGCGCCGGCTCCTACGGCAAGTGCCGCAAGGTGCGCCGCAAGGCCGACGGCAAGGTGAGGACGAGGAAGCGGCGGCGGCGGGGGCTGCGCGGTTTTGCCGGTGGCGGCGGCTCTCCGCGACGCGCGAGCGAGCGGCTGTGGCAGCCCCGCTCCGCCCTGCGCGGTCCCGGTCACTGCCCAGGGTGTTTCTGCCTCCGCAGATCTTGGTATGGAAGGAACTGGACTATGGCGCGATGACGGAGTCGGAGAAGCAGATGCTCGTGTCGGAGGTGAACTTGCTGAGGGAGCTGCGGCACCCGAACATCGTGCGCTACTACGATCGCATCATCGACAGGAGCAGCACCACCCTGTACATCGTCATGGAGTACTGCGATGGGGGAGACCTGGCCAGCCTGATCGCCAAGTGCGCCAAGGAAAGGCACGTGAAGGGTCTTGGTGGCACGTTTGAATGCCTTGGGCAGCCCAGAGAGAAGGGAAACTTATTTTGTAGCTTCTGAGCAGTTTCGGGTGTAACCCCTTGGACCCAACAACTCTTCTCAAATGTGAAAAGTTTTGTACGGAGTTATAACAGCGATGGGAATGGTGCTATTGAATGCATCACCGGGCTGCGTGTTGGTGCTGAAGTAGTAAAAAGACCCAGAGCTCCCCTGTGAGGCACAAGCTCCCCTGTGAGGCACAAGGGCTTTCTGGCTCTGAATGGGGTTGAGAACAGAAACCGGGAGGTCGCAGCTCTTGTTGACAGCCAGCTCGGTCTGTGCGTTCTGGCCTTGCCCATGAGTAAAACTACTGGGACCCTGTGTTTTATGAGAACACCAAAATATGTGGAAGGGAGGAGTGATTTTGAACACAATGTGAAAAGCTACTTTTTGTGCCTACATATAAAGCTTGGGGAGATATCAAGTTGGTAAGGCTTTGCCTTGGTCTAATTTTAGACTTGGCATCCTACCCAAGTATAGGGTCAGTCTTCCCGTTCTTAGGTCAAACAAGTACATGACACCACCTCTTTTACTTTGTCTAAAACAGTTCTGCACCTGCCCTCCAGCATCAGTGTTTTCATTTAAGGAAGTTTATTAAAAAATCAGCCACGTTTTGGCTGTTATTGTATGTTGCTAATTATTAACAGGTGACAATATATTGTTATCTTGGGTTATCAAAGGGACAGATCTCATCACAGAAGCATCTAATTGATATTTGTGTTGCAAGGAGTAAAAAGGCTATGTGTTTGTTAGACAGTTTGGGGGAGGGAGGAAGTATTTCAGGGATTCTGCAATGAAAGTCTAAATGTCTTCTAAAATATTTGCAGTGATTTTTTTTTAATCAGTTTTAAAAGTAGAATACTTGCATGCCTGTTACTGATAGTGGTTATTTCAGTGGTGTTTTGTGATAGTAGTATTAAAAGAGTTCTGGAACTAAGACTGGCAGTGAGTAATCAAGCTGATGTGTGCTCAGAAAACCCATTAAAGACTGTGTTTACTTTTCAGGCATTTCTTGGACGAAAGCTTTGTTCTCCGGGTGTTGACTCAATTAACGCTGGCCTTGAAGGAGTGCCACAGGCGGAGCGATGGTGGAGTCACTGTGCACCGTGACCTGAAACCAGCCAATGTCTTTCTAGATGGCAAACAGAATGTGAAACTTGGAGATTTTGGACTGGCTAGGATATTACACCATGACACCAGCTTTGCCACAACGTTTGTTGGAACTCCATATTATATGTCTCCAGTAAGACCTCCCTTCTGTACATTACCTTCCCTTTTGCCCCTCCAAGGTGTGCTGTGTTTTCTGGTGGTCCCAGAGTCCATGAATGTTTGGGAGGTTTTAATGAAATCTTACAGGTCTTAAATGCTTTTTCCTAGAGTATGTATGTTCTGGACACAATGTTATTTTGCAGCTATTTTCATCTCCTTTCTTCCCCACACAATCAACTTCCTTCTAATTACAGTTGCTCTTCACTGTTTGTTTTATTATGTTCTTGGGACATTAGAGATGTTGGAATATATTGTTCCTGAAAATGAATAGGGAAGTTAAAGAACTTTTATGTTTCATAGTGTTAAATTAAAAAGCTTATTAAATTACCTCCTAATGGTAGGATTTTAATTTGGACTTAATTGCCTGATATAAGACATTTTTGGGGGGAAAGATTAATGTTGACTGAAATAGTTGCATCAATTGAAGACTGGTGCAACACTTCAGTCTACTACAGTGTAGTACTGCCACAAATTGTTAAAATCCTTTCAGTAAGAGTAGATATGGATATTAATTAAGATGGAATATTGGAAGTAACTCCAGTATGTAATGGTTTATTTCAGGTTTGAATAGTAGCTGATTATGCTGCAATAGTGGAACCATGTCTTTGTTAATAAACCTGAGATTGTTCTCTTTCTTTAGGAACAAATGAACTACATGTCATACAATGAAAAATCTGATATCTGGTCACTGGGATGTCTTGTGTATGAATTATGTGCTCTCTCGTAAGTATGGTGGAGTGTGGAAATATCACTGCTGATGTAGGTGTGATTATATTTTGTATAGATGAAAGCTGAAAGGTTGCAGAGACTAATCCTAGATTTTTCTTTCTGTCTTGGTCTAGACATTAGGTAGTCAAAACAAACCTTGATTGCAGGGTTTTTTCATAGTCTGGTACTTTTTTTTTCTGAAAATAAGTCCTGTAGAACTAGTTAAAGAATCCAAGAAAAATTGTCTTCTTCAGGCCTCCATTTACAGCTTACAACCAAAAGGAGCTGGCAGAAAAGATAAGGGAAGGGAAGTGCAGGCGAATACCGTATCGTTACTCAGACGAGCTGAACGACCTTCTCAGGAGGATGCTGAATGTCAAGGTAAGGACCAGTTCCTAGTTTGTCCACCTATAATTTGAGCTAGTACTGAAATACTGGTTCTTCTTCTCAATTATGAAACAAACCAACCTGAAGTAGTGTTTATTATGACCTTGTCACTGGCAGTGACACTTGTAGAGGAAGGAGGGAGGAGTTGGGCTCTGAGTTCATCAGACAAAGGCAGCAGCTCAAGTGTCATGCCAGGGTCACAGGATACCAAAAGGCTGCCTCAGTATTGGCTTACCTGGGATTTCCTGACAGCATGCCTCTTATTCAGGGTTAAAATGGTTCCAGTGTGTTTGGAGGTTGGAAGGGGCTGTTTTGTCTTCCTGCTGGGGTTTGCTCTATGTGGCTAATGCATAGCTTGTTCCTCCACTGCTGGCATGGGGGTGTTGAGAAAAACATGGCACGGGACAAGAAAGCTGTAACAAGTCCCCCAGCCTCCAGCAGGTATGGATTGTTCAGCAGAGTGTTAGCTGAGGAATCTGCTGACAGCCGCCTCTGCAGGCTCATCCACCCCTTTCTGACTTTGCAAGGAGGGGTTGCCTGGGTTGGGACACACAGACTTGTAGCTCTGGATCTGAAGGCTGGTAAAAGTCTCCTCCCTGAGCTTTTATCATCGGGTTGTGCTACCCTTTCCTAACTCCAGTTTTCTCCAATCTCTCCTTCACTTTGTAGCACCTCAGCTGGTCTTGTTTGGGAACCTCCGGCCTTAATGTTTCTTCTTACAGATAGAACCTGTTGGTAACCATGTCTTTGCTTTAGGATTACTGCCGACCTTCTGTTGAAGATATTCTGCAGCACCCCTTGATAGAAGACTTGGTGACAGAAGAACAAAAACAGAATTCTGAAAGAAGAGGCTTGAGACCATGGGAGCCAGAAAGGCTGCAATACTCAGATGCTGCAGTGAATGGGCTGAAACGGAAGGAGCAAAAATTACAGGAGCGAGAGCAAGCCATTAAAGAGAGGGAACAACGTCTGGAGCGTATGATATTCCATTTTGGGAAGGGGGTGGCAGTGGGATTCTGATTCAGTTGGAGGAAGAACAAGTTGTCAGTTTTCACAGCCCTCATTTTAATGTACTAGGGTACTTGTAGTCCTGCATTCCCCACTAGAATGGTGTCTGAGGACCAAACCAAGAATGCTCAGGGCTTACTCTGCTAAACTAGCTTCTGTTTTAAGTTACTAAGATATAACTGGCAGTTTAGATATGGAAATCTGGTTTGTGAAGATTATTAAACATGAGTGGCAGTTAGGAAAGTATACAAAAAAGTAGAGTCTGCACTGTGCACTGTAGGTTGCTTTTCACCTACTGTGTAAGTAAACGTTGCCTATACTAAGATGTAACCTAAGGTGAGCCTGATGCTGGAGGAAAAAAATCTGAGTAAACTGTCAACTGCTTTTATACAAGCTGCACCCCACAGGTAGCTTATCTGTGAGTCTATAGATGGCTGGTCCTCAGGTGTTGGCATTTCCTGCCCACATAAAGTATCTCTGCATATGCAGTAGGCTCTGCAATACAGTTTTTAACCATGTGGGTTTTCTTTTCTGAGCCTGAAAAACAGCTGCTGCTGTTGTAAGCAGGGTGTTTAGTCAGAGCTGAATTATAGCATCTGGTATATAAATATTTAAATCTGTTGTCATGTGTGCCATGAGTTAATATGCAGAATAGAAAGTTGCTATCTCTTTGTTGTTGCAAACATCTGAGTTTGGGACAGAAGTGTGCCTGGCATTTCAGAGTACTTGTCAGTGCTTTATTAGTGCTTTGATAAGGGTGTATCTTCAGAGCTCTTTGTTTAGAGCAATAGAATCAGGAATGTGTGTGCATCTGACTGGCTCTTGCTGCTGTCTTTCCCTGTGAGAGAAGCCCACCATACACAGGCACTCTAACATTTACATGTTCACACTGCATACTACCATATTTCTACTTCCAGAGAGAGAGCGGGAACTCTGTATTCGGGAGAGACTGGCAGAGGACAAACTTGCTAGGTATCTTACTAACCTTTAATAGTCTATACTAGAAACCCCACAGTCTTGCAACACAAAGCTTAAACTTCTCCTCCCACCCCAGAGCCGAAAGCCTGCTGAAGAGGTGCGACGCCCACAAGCAGCCGCGGGAGATAACGTGCGCGGAAGGCCCAGGTATGCGAATACACAAGAAGGCGCGAGCACAGGTCAATCTGGGCGGCTGTGACCACAGGAGAGGCCCTGGTGCTCAGCGTGCTCGGCACAGCCCCCTTGGGGCAAGGCGAAGCCCAGTTATGGCTGCATGGTTGAGAAGAGACTTTTGATTTTCTGCTTAGCAGAAGGACTTAATGAGTGATGCTCAACCATAAGTGGCCTTGAACACTGTTTGCACTGCAGTCTTGTGCTGTCTGGGAAATTAGGTTCTTGTGGAGAGCTGAGGAAAGTGCCTCCTTGTAACCCAGACCTTTCTCAGAGCTGCACTTATTTTATGTATGGATGTCTTTTTACAGATCTTTAACTTAGTTAATTTTAATAAAATTGCACATGTCTAATAAATTCAGCTTTCATTAAACTTCCAAAAGCTTCGGCATGGGAAATATTATTTGTTGCAAGGGACCCAGGTTTGACTGATGCATCATCTAAACTATGAAGAATACACACTGCTACTATAGAAATAACAATTCAGATTTGAGATGTGCTAAAATATACTTCCTGACTGCCTCTCATCCAATCTGTTTTACCAGTAGTATTTTATATTCCCTTTGCCCTTGGTGGTTCAATCCTTGCTATCATAAGGGTACCATCTGTTTATTGCTGCCATCTTTTATTACTAAAAATAATATTCAAATATCTAAATGCCTTTTAAAACAGTGGTAGGAATAGTGAAGGCCTGGGTCAGGAGTGGTGCTCTAGAACAAAGACATGTGAACACTCTTTAACATGCAGTAACACTCTCTTCATTTAGTTTTGGTCTGATAAAGCAAGATAAGCATGTCACTGCCTCCAAAGCAAATAAAACTGAAGTAGCTTTTTTCTTTTTTCCCCAAGAACTGTCTGTCAGAGCAGCAAAGGACACAAGTAAAATGCCCCTAGAAAGTGAGTGCTCCTTGAGCCGTTTATAACATTTCTGACAACTTTGAGAATTCCACCCGTCTCTCAACATCTTGTCTGACTTCAACACATTAAAGAATTTGAGAACAAACTTGCTTTTGGCTTTCTGATGTTGCATCTAAAACTGGATGACTGAAGGCAAATGAGCTTCAGCTCTTACTAATGTTCTCTTCTGCATTTCCCACCCCTTTACATGATATTTTGACCTTACCGGTCATATTAGTTTTTGAGGATAGACAAAACCAGTTTGGGTGGTTAATACCTCAAAATAGATAATTCAGCAAAGTGAATGGAGTTAGTACAAAACTGACCAAATCTTGCAATATCTGTAGAGCATGTGCTTTGCTGCTCGTCCAGTTCATTCCATGGTTCTCTTGTAACACTGTTTCTAAAACTCTGCCTGTTCTCATTTAAATGGACCCAGTGTTTCTCCAGTAGTGGGACTGAGATTGCTTACTTGTAATTTCAGTTGCTCAAATATTGCTGTAGTTTTCTTAGACCCCCAATTTCTCCTGGCCATCCATTGGGTAGTTCACTTGACAGTAAAATGGAATACCAAAAGTCCTGGTTCTAAAACAGTGTCCAAGACCCTATCCTATTTTTGCAGGGATTTTCTGATTTTTAGTGAATCATTTAATGTTAAAACACATCTGACTTACACTGCTGAAGCTAAAAAATGCTGAACTATTTGCTGGCTTTTTAAATTCCTTCTTGCTCTTTTATGCTTATTACATTCTTGCTGTAGCCTCATAAATTGCCAATTAAGGCTTCAGTGTTAAGATTAGAATAGTTAGACCTTTGATTAAATAAAAATCACACCTTAAGTTGGGCCTTGTAAAATTGGCTCTTAGGAGAGGCAACTCAGCTGTTATAATAGCTTTTGATGGTAGTTTTTGTACTCTTGAGTCATTAACTGCCTTTTGATAGTGGCATGCTATAAGATACATGATGAAAATTCCTGTTCTGGAGGCTGCAGTGGAAGTAACTTGTTAATTTTTAATGCACCTAAACTCATTACTCATCAAGTCAGAGCCTAATTTGTACCCCTGTGACTTAATGCAAGGATAGAGTTGGAACAATCTGGGTAATGTACAAAGACCACTGGACAGGTTGAATCTACCCCTGCTGTGAAGCGAAGACAAGGTTTTTCAGTAACTGAAAAAAATTTAAAAGCTGAAAATTCAGTCTGCATTTTCTTTTGGAACTGGCTTATGTTACTGTTTATTTAATTTCTGTCCTTCAGAAGAAACACCATGTCTTTTCTTCTTCATCAACTAATATTTCCTTAAGTATTGGGAGGTACACCCTAAAAGCTACTATGGCATATATCCTTTTACCACCATCACTTAAAAGGCTTGTTTTCAGTTTTTTTCTTACAAAATAGAAAAGAATTGTTGCTATTAACTGAAATGCATTTAATTAGATCACTTAAAGCCATAGGTAGATGACAAAATGGGCACCAGGGTTAAAATCAATAAATGCTGGAAGATGAACTAATGCAGTACTTTTTGATTTCTTAAGATAATCCACTCCTGCTTCCCCTTTCTACAACCAAGAAGAGCTCACTCTTTGATGGAAATGAAGAGAAAGCTGTGCCTCCTCATAATATGGAAAACTATTTCCTTTCCAAAGGGAAAAACTCTGATTTCAAAAGACGTCTATATGCTGCAAATCTACGGGCTCAAGCACTGTCTGAACTGGAAAAAAACTATCAACTAAAGAGCAGACAAATCTTGGGCATGCGTTGAAACTGTAACAGATGTATTTATCTTTGAAAAGAAGATTAAATGTATAGGCAGATACTTGTGCCTCCATCTCTTAAGCTAGAATCTAGTGAAAAATTATTTTAACAGTTGTACAAACTCGTGGTTTATGATAAACTCATAAGATGCTATATGATGAAAATAAGGTACTTTTGATACCAAATAAAACAAACTGATTTAATTGTATTATTAAAGTAAAATATTTTGGTCCTCCTGTTTACCATACTTTACTCTTCTGAAAATATAAAGAATGAATATATATAAATGATTTGTTTAAAATCTGATGTGAAAAACTTTTCAGGTGAAAAATTTACAGAGATTCACAGTCTGTAGGTTAAAATGATGTTGTTTGTAATGCACAGTTGTTGATAAAGGAAGTGTTGATATTCTGTATATGTGGGAAAACAGTACCTTCTTTTCTGCACTTGTAAATATTTTTCAAAGAAAGCACAAAGATTTTATGTGTCTCTTCCTACTAAGTAAGTGACTTACCAAAGCAGGTTACTTTTAATGTGATTGGGATGGGTCAGAATAACATAATTTATGAGTTTATAATCCTTTCTGCCTGAGCAGCTGAATGCCTTGTCCATCAGCTCCTGCAAGGCCTGGGTCAGGGCATGGCATTTGAAATAACACTGTCTTTGCCTTGCCTTGATCCCCTGAGACTGCTGTCCAGGGTGGGACACCATCCAGGGTATTAGCATCTGTGTTTTGGGGCGGGGCAGTTGTCCTTTAAATAGTAAATCCTTGTTTTCTTGAAGCTTAGGAGGTATCTCCATCTTACTCTCAGCAATGCTCTCTGGAGTAGGAGTTGCTCACTTAAGGTGGTGTAGGTTTCATGCACTCAGACTCGTGAATTTTAAAATATCATTTGAAACTGTAATGTCTGGCATATATAAAGTGGGTTTTTTTCCTCTGGATTGAAATGCCATAAAATGTACATTCTTAGAAAACAGCTTGTTTTCAAAATATTTGTTTCCTTCGGGCTATGAATGCTATCTGAGGAGGTACTCTAGGTGATTTTTATTCATAAGAGAGAATCTTGTTTGAAGCATCAATTTATTTTAACATGCTAGATCAGGGACCAAGGGTCCCTTCCAACCCAACCCATTCTATGATTTGCTGATAGAGAAGTACTTATGTAACCCAACAACAGATCTGCTCTAGCAGATTCTTAACCTCCCAGCAGAACTCAACATTTGCTTGCAGAGTGGTTGCTGTTTTCACCACAGCCTTTGTTTAAAAGAATTAGACGTGACTATTTTGTTTGCTAATCTGAAACTACCAACATTCTGGTTATTCCCCAGCACTAGGTGTGCTGGGAATGTCTGGCAGGTCTATACACAGCCAGAGTAGCTGTGCCTTGTGGATTGGTGCAGCTTTCCTCTGCATTGTTTCATATTTCTGAAGCTTCTCACATATATGAGGAGGGTAAATCCCTGCTTTGTCACCATGTTTGCAGTTTCAGATTTTTCTGTTCTGTGCCTCAGTCAGGACCTGCAATGGACTTCTGGCCTTCGTGTGGATCTTTATGGTTTAACCCATAAAACATTCAAGGGTGAGATATGCAGTAGTGTTAGTACAATCTGAAAAAACATGTAGTGTGCAAGAAAGTTTGGTTGTCTGTAAAGTGCAGCTGTCAGTTAGTGAAAGGAGAAGAACAAGCAGCCAAACAAATTAATAATTCATGAAAGACTATTCATAGAGTCACAGAATGGTTTGGGTTGGAAGGGACCTTACAGATCATCTGGTTCCAACCTCACTGCCATGGACAGGGACACTTCACTGGACCAGTTTGCTCAGAGCTTCATCCAGCCTGGCCTTGAACACTGCCAAGACCACCCAGGAAACATCCACACCCCCTCTGGGCAACCTGTTCCAGTGCCTCACCACTCTCACAGCAAAGAACTTCCTCCTGGAATCTAATCTAAACCTACTCTCAGTTTGAAGCCCCTGCCCCTTGTCCTGTCACGACATGCTCTGTAAATAGACTGTTGTCTTTCTTGTAGGCTCCCTCCAGGTACGGGAAGGCCACAATTAGGTCACCCCAAAGGCTCCTCTTCTCCAGGCTGAACAACTCCAATTCTCTTAACTGTTCCTCATAGCAGAGGGGCTCCATCCCTCAAATCATCTTGTGAAAGGGCTGGTGTTTACAAATGATTTGCTTTTAACACGACCAAGGTAAGAAAATGGCTTGAGAGTTTTTTTTTTTCTCTTAGAACACACATTTCTGCATTTTAAAGTAAAATGCCTTGAGAGCATTGTCGGCAGCTTTCCTCTTCCTTTAATTCTCCAGTAACCTCAAGATGGCACTGTTACCTTGTCATTTATAGGAACTGCCTCTATTATACATTCATCCAAAATCTAATATCTTATTTACATTTATTTTTACCTGTTTTGTTCTAAGCACGTTGCTGTAAGATGCTGACTTTCTTTGGCTACGGATGCTTTAGTACTTGCTGGTGCAATTAATTATAATTATCTCCAATTTGCCATTTTACATCTTTTATGCATGCATTATAAAAATAGCTGAATCAAAGTCCTAGTTAACAACTATACTGTTATGAATCTGAAATGCTACAGAAAGTGCAAACTGTATCAATCACAATGGCAGTAATAAATGACAACAGTTTAGGTTACAGCTGTAGCATTAAGCTGTTTAACTGCGTTATTTAACAGTGTCTTCTTAAAGTATTATTACTCTAATATGATAAATGCAGTGTTTCTTGAGGTTTTTGAAATAAGAACTTCCTACCAGTACATGTCAAACATAGTGAAAGGCATCCTGGAGATGGTCTTGGTTCTCTCTCAGGATTTTTGCTTTGGAACCCTGAAATTCACATTTTTCTACAAAGTCGTAATTGTTTTCCCAATAGAACGTGTATAGCATTGGAATCACACTCAGGATGCAATTTTTAAACATATTCAGGAAATAGAACATTCACAAATAAAACATTTATGGGAATGTTGACTGCTTATGGAGTGTCTTAAAAGGGGAGGTAAGTGTGTACATATGGATATGGTACAGCTTAAGCCTTACAGGATTACAACAATGGTGTACACTGTGGAATGTTGTGAGAGAAATTAATTAATGTTTAATACAGATGTCAGGAATTTTAATAATATGATTTGTTGTGGGTACCTCTGAAATTACAGAAGTTTTATATGCATAAGAACATCAAGGATAGCCTGGAGGAGAAGTTGCATCATCTTTGAAAAATACAGACCTGTCTCCTGATTTTCAGCAGTCATGTCCTGTCCTCTTTGCAGCCAGTTGAACAGCACTTAAACAGTATGAAAGTACTGGGCAGATAAAAAGATTAATAAAAATCAGGCATAACTATAGAAGACCATCAAGCTTCTTTGTAAAAGTGGGAGGTGCCACTTCTGAGTCTCTGCCTCTTCGGGTCCCTGTGGCAAGTGTGGCCCCTGCACCTCAGAAGGGTCTTCTCCACGGTGGTAATCCACACTTCTCCAGCTGTGGCAGACCTTTGGCCGTTGCTCATCACCCATTCCAACAAAGGGATGTGGGAAATACGTGGGGGGTCCACGATGCCGTCAGCAGAGCTGATGCTGTGCTGGAGATCCAGTACCCCCTGCACGGGGTGTTAATAGAGTCTAGGTGTAAAGGTACATAAAACTTCTCAGAAACACTAGCTGACAGCCAGAACCCACTGCTCCCTGCCTGTTCTCCACCTCCAAAAAAAGCTGTAAAACATCAGTAGCAGCACGTCCAGGTTTTCAGCCAGCTTTAGTGGTTATTGCTTAGAGTTGATGGTTTAGCCTTTAGTGTTTGCCACAGATTGCCAGGAGTTTATGAATTACAGGGTATCTATCCCTGTGGTCCAGGGCCTATGGTTTATTGATCCCTGTGCTCTCTCGCCTTCTGCTTTTTTCATTTAAGATCCACAGCCTATATTTAGTGTTTTGTGGTTTGCTAGAGTAAATTACAAACTCCTGAAAGACACAATTCTCAGATTCTATCCCAGAAGTACGATTTGTTATCTTCTTTCCTCACTGTACAGAGTTCATATCTCTGTGGTCTGTGCTGATTGATACTGGCACTCCTCTTAGTTTAGCTAACGAAGTCCACAGAATGAATCAGACACTGCAGTGAGGGAAAGGGTGGATGGGTGGGGAGGTGTCAGGTATAAACCCAGGGCAGGCATGTCTCTTCATGAGGAGCTCCTGGGGATAGAAAGGAGAGGCAAGAAGAGACTTCCCTATCTCCCACGATCCCTTCTTCCTTCAGTATCCATTTCCTGATCAATGCCCACTGTAATTTATTTGATCACTTTTATGCCAAGGCACCCCAAACTGAACCTTACTGAAGCCCAGCTCTGCCTGGCCAATTTGCAGGGGCCTGAGGAGGAAAGATGAACAACTTGAGCAGGTGTTGAGTTGAAATGGCATTTTGCCACTTCTGATTTCCTCCCAGCTTTCACAGGGGGCCAGATCTCTGTCCCTGCAACCCACTTGCTTTAAGCATTCACTCATGTGCCTGGGTGGCAGTTCAGGGTCACTGGAGTGGCTGCTGCAGTTTGAAACAGGGGCTGTTCTTTCATTCTTTGGGTTGCCTAATACCCTCCTAACTCCAATATAGCTGCTGAGTAAAGACACAGAAAGATTGCCTCGGAGGAAAGGGACCAAAAGCATAAAGCTCATTTTTGACAGTGAATAAAGTGTTTCGTCCCCATAAAAAGTGTTTCCTCCTAATCCCCTCCTTCAAACTCACAGGCTGAGTGATGATGCTTTGATGTGGTGGAAGAGAGGGAGAGAAGCCAGAAACTGCTGGTCAGTGGGAGAAAGCTCCTGTCCACCCTCTGCCAGGGTCTGCAGTGCTCAAGCCACGCTGGGGCTGCTCAGAGCTGCACCTCATCAACTGTGAATTTTGGAGAAGAGCAGGATGGAGGGATATGTGCCACCTTCTCCAGAGATGCAAGAGTGGGATGCTAGTGTGCCACCTGCAGCCTCCCAACACTGTTACTGGCCCCATGCTGTGAGGCCAGATGCCCACCCCGAGACTCCTGTGGTGGGAGGAACAGCCAGCCCTGGATGATGTCCTCACGCTGGCTGGGATTGGAAGGTCCCCACCGGCTGTGTCGTAGAGCAGGATGTCCAGGGAGTGGATCATGCCTGAATGGCCACGGTAGCAGTGGCAGCAGACCCACTGGTGGGCTGTACTTTGGCATTCCTGCAGGACACAGGCAGAGCTCATCGAGTGGGTGCTGCTCCCTCTCAGACCCTCGTTTGTGCATCCCTGGGGCTGCAAGGTGTGTGACCCACTGCCCTCTCACCAGCACCTGACTCTTGTTTACAGACTTTGAGTTGTGAAAGAAAGCCGCTGGTGCTGGAAGAGGACACCCTGCCTTTATCCCCACAAACCCTACCCCAGCATTGGCCAAGAAAAGTATCACAGGCCAAGGCTGAAAGAGAGAGGAGACCAGTCCAAATCCGGCGACTGAAAACAAAAACGGAATCCCTGCTCCCCCAGGACACCCTAGAATTACTGAGTGCACTCTGGATGCTCCACCACAAGCACAAAGCCGTCGGGGAGCTCGAACCAGCCCAGGAGCCTCGGGAAGGTGGCGGAAGCCACAGAAGGACACCGCGAGGAGCAGCACCGGCTCCAGAGGAGGGGGGGACCGCGATGCCGTCCCGGGGCTGATGCTGCCCCGGGGGCCCGGTACCGCCCCCCTCCAAGGGGATGCCCCGGGGTCCCTCTGCCCGGCCCCGCCCGTGCTCGGCATTCCCCGGGCCCAGATGCTCCCCGCTCCCCCCAGCAGACCCCCGGAGACCTCGGCGGAGCCGAGACCGCGGCAGGAACCCGGGGCGGGGAGGGCACGGGAGGGATGAGCGGCATAACGAGAGGGAGAGGAGGCAGAAAACCGCTCAGGAGGGTCACTGCTCCTGCTGCCGATGCCGCAGAGGCTCTATTGGTCACTTGCTTTCTTAATGATTCTCTTTTTTTTCAGTTTCTATTCCGTCTCCAAAGCCGCTTTCCTGGAAGTGAAGCGGCACTTGTTGCCGAGGTCGGTTCTAAGCTCGGCAGTGCTGCAGTGATTTGCAGCGGTTGCACGTGGCCGGCCACATTTGCATTGCCTCACTTGCATGCGAGACTCGCTGTCACAAATGGAAACTGATTCTAAAGCCTTTCTGAAGGTCCTGCCCCTGCATCCCTTACTGAGCTGTTTCTCCACATCTTCAGCTTGGAAAAACTCACAAATTTCTCAAAAAAACCCCGAACCAAACAGGCCAACCAAAACCCCCCAAACAAACAAACAAAACCAACCCAAACCCAAAACAAAAACACAACCAGGAAAGAGCTACCTCCCTCCCCCCTCAAACCTCTCATCTTTAGAAAATGGGATTGAAGAAATTACTATGCTGTAGTGAAGTACTTTGGGACCTGTACATACTGAATAATGTTATTTAACTCTTCCTAGTTACTAGTGGACAAGATACACTGTATGTAAACAATTGGTACAAAGTTGGAGAAAAACCGTGCATGTTTTGAATGGGTTTATTCTTGTTATTGTTATACAAACATGTACTACCAAATATGCTGCCAATTTCGGTATCCCACAATATCAGGCTGTGAATAAATATTTTTTTAGTGATCTTACAGTTGAATCACCAATTGTTCTCTTACAGGAAATCAGAAGCATCGGCAAGGAAAGCACTGAATAAAATCGAGTCTTTGCAGTGGTGACAGCTTTCAGTATATGCAAACACAGAACTGTCTCCTACTCTCCCTGTTAGTAACCAAACAAGAGCAATGATCCTCTTCTCCCACTTACAGGCTCCTTCTCCCTGGTGACTCAGCCTGGAAGAAAAGGAGCTGCACACTTCTTTAATGCCAGGAGGACTCCTCACCATGCTGTAAATCCTCCTGTGCTGTGCCAGCCCCAGCAGTGCTGAGGAACGGGACAGGAACCCAGCCTCACACCAAGATTAGCAGCGAGGTCCCTTCCTGCCCTTGGCACTAATAAATAATAATAAATGCATGAAATAAGCATGAATGTAATACATAATACATAATATTATATTTTGTGTATAAACATATAACACATAGGTGCAAATATTAAAATAGAAAATATAATGTCTAATAGATACATGTATGCAATGCAAATATATAATATAATACAATATAATATAATAAAAAATTAAATAAATGCAAGCATTAGACATTTCT
The DNA here is from genome assembly GCA_013398075.1 of Notiomystis cincta. Lineage (NCBI taxonomy): Eukaryota > Metazoa > Chordata > Aves > Passeriformes > Notiomystidae > Notiomystis > Notiomystis cincta. The sequence goes on from VZRX01018728.1 coordinate 14,937, forward strand.
CAGCCTGAGAGTCACTCTAAAGAAACCCCTATTTAAGACTTGCATTACCTGGCAGCGAGGTTTTTGGTCTGTTTTAAGGATGTACTAGTAGGAACAAACTCATGCTATTGGGTCCCTCTCAACACATCAACACAGGCCACAAGGTAAACTGAAAATGTCTCTGTGGCAACATCCAACCTTCTAATTTTATTAATTAGATTAAGCCCAGTAACTGATGAGAGGAAGTTCACTCTGAATTAACAGGGTGAGCCTATCTGTACATGCACTCAGTGCTCTGCTTCCTCAGGTAGGTTGCTCAGAGTAGTGTCACTCTTGGTTATGTGTTTCATGCAGTGGTTACTTCTTCAAGAAAGAGGAAGGATGATTTTAGGTAATTTTACGTAGATTACTGAGGAGATATCAAAATACTATATTTGATATACTTTCAATTTTTAAAATTTTGTATAAGCTAATTGTCCCTTGGTGTGGGAGGGAGAGTGGTTGTTAAATCAACAGTAGTTGATTTACAGGTACTTGAGGTTTCACTGTAATTTTCCTATGATGGTAGAAACATTAACCCTAATTCAGCATCATTGGAAGCAAAGGATTTCCATGTAATTGCCTTTTCAAGGCATGTGTTATAATTGGGAATTCTAATTTAGTACTCATTTCATGATTACGTCTTCCTCTATGAGTTATAGAGAAACTTTTAATCAAAATTTGAGCTTAACATCATAATAAAAAGTCCATTGACCCCTCCAGCAGTTTATTAGGGTCATCTCTTTGCAGTGTATTACTTCTGGATTTTCTCTTATGCCAATCCTCGTTAATGTTTTATTTATCTACTCCTGAAACGTTTCCAGGGTGTGGACCTGAGTGGCTGGGGCTCTCTTGCCAGAAGACACTGGCAGCCAGGGGACAGCCAGGCTGCAGGGCTGAGATACTGAGGAACGAGATGGCTTCCCCACAGCCTGAGACCTTTCCATCACTGCTGGATAGGTTTCAAGAAGACATTACACAATTTCGGCAGGAGTCCCTGATGTGAGAATCTCTGAGTCAGGGTTTAAAGTTATATCAAAGCCACAGCTCTAATGATCAACCTCACCGATCCTCATGATCAACCTTTGAGCAATAATTTCAGATCCCACTCTCAAAATTTTCTGTACATTTTCTTTCATCTCCCTTAGAGCATCTTCAAAGGATGGGGAAGTGGCAAAAAACCCTGTCCTTTCCCACAAAATATAAATCCTGCTAAGAACCATGGTAGTAAAAGCTGTTGACAAATGCATTTCCCTGCCCCCCCTGCTGGAAGGTCCTTTAATTCTGAGGCATGAGTGCCATCAGGAGAATGGCAGCGTGGGGGCTCCCTGGCTCTGGGAGACATTGCCATGCCTCAGACACTGACGAACTGAGGTTTGCAAACTACCAAGGAAAGCTGCTGCAGTAGGCAAAGCGAGGGTGAGATTATTAGGCTTTGTCCTTGGATGGTAAATGCAGGAGGAATTCTGGCCCTGTGGGAGCCATTGATGCTGTTGTGGCCTGGGCTGTGTACAAAGTCCTGTCCTTTTGATTTAGAGTGTTTATTTGTTTCCAAATCTCTTTCCCCACCATTCCTCATTCCTACTCTCTCTGGGGATGATTCAGTGGAATAAAGCCACATGAGTATAACACCCATCCAGCAAAAACACTTGAGGACACACTTCAAACTGAGCAAATGTTTTATGAGTTCCTGAAGAAGAAGGTTTTTACAAAGTGATACCCTTACATTTGTCGCAAATAATATGGCTTATAAACAAATAATTTTAACTAAAGGGAAGCCTACAGAAACCACCCCTGTTGCCCAACAAACAAGTGAAGCTGGCAGAAGGAAGCAAGAACTTTGGAATTAATAGAAATAACTAATTCTAACTCTGCCAATTACTTGCTTTTGATTTTCTTTTCCCTATTGCTGTCTTTGTTCCATCTTGACTGTCTGCTCCATTTCCTTTGTATTTTTCAGTCACACTGTTGTTGTTTTTTTTTAACTGGAACAAATAAAACCCAGAAAATTACATTGTTTGTCTGACCACTGTGCTGAGAACTCTTTAGAGGGCTGAGGAACTCTGTTCACTGAAACCATCAGGGTAAATAGATAGCAGCACAGAAATAAGTGTGCTCAATGCAGGCCAGTATTTACCTTGGGTGCCTGCATATTCTTTTGATGTGAAAGGAGTATTGTACTCTCCTCAGTGCTCTGCCACAGAAGCATTTCTCCAGCAGTAAAACTGAGAAAGCAGGTTTAATCATTAGCTGGTTTGCACCTTGGTGGCTTCAAAAGGCTGTGTGGAGGAGACCTTGCAGATCATGGCACTCAGGCACACCCAAAGGCTGTGCCGGCAGTCTTGAAAGGAAGAGCTGGAGGTGACCATTCCCCTTGAGAGGCTCCAGCTGCCCCAGATAAACACCCGTGCAGGAGTGAGGAAGGGGAGCTGGGAGCTGCAGGTGGGAGGGTCCCCAGCCCATGTGCTATCCTGCTGGCCCAGAGGGCTCCCTTGCTGGGTGAAGCAGATAAGACAGAAACACGAAACTGGGCTGCTCCAAGTTTGGGGTTACACTGGGGCCCATCAGCCCGAGGCTATGGACTGGGCTCCTGTAACTGTGGTTCCCTGCCGTGGGCAGGCTGAGCACTGGGCTTTGCTGCCAGATCCACGTCCATATGCTGGGATCTGTGTCTCCACCCCGACCAGCACAGGCAGGCTGTGTGACACAGTTACAGCAGGTCAGAGGGAGACTAAGGAGGCCAGAGGGACTAAGAAGATCGCGAGGACGCTATGGTATGTGGGGCTAGCATGAATCACCTCAGCAGAGGGAAGGCTCACTCCCGCCACACGCCCTGGTAGGAGGTGCTGGGCCCTTGCTGCCCTGACTGCTGGATTGGGCCAGAGTCAATGCCAGGAATCCATCATGTATGATGATGGCAAATTATAATGACAGAGATCAAGCAGCTCCTCCTCTCCCTCCTGTAACACTTCTCAGCCTACACAGTGCCTGCATGTTGCCATACAGACAATCTCAGGAGCACACCCAAGTCCTTGCTCACCCACACAGTGTCCTAGAGGGCAATCCACTGGAATGGTTGTCTCCCATGGAGGACTGTGCCAGCCCAGCCTGTAACAGCTGCTTGGGGACACGTGAACACCCCAACACTGCTGGCTGACTTTCTGTGTGCTTATAGACTCTAACCAAGTCTCCATGAATCATTCTTCATGAAACCTTTTTCCTGCTTAGGATGAGAAACAAAGGGGTTGGATATAATTATCAACAACACAGAAGCTTTGAAGATCAGTTTGAAGAAGGTCTCCTAATTCATTGATTTTTAAGTTAGTGTCTGTGAGTTTTGATAATGGTGATTTTATATGCCTATGGTGATTTTATAGCACTTACAGTGCTATAAAACTCATGCACTGGATCTTTAACAACACTGGCATGTTATGTTACTGCTCCTCAAATACATATTTTGTTTATTTATATAGTCCCCTGTTTACAAGGAGAATATCTTTCTCCAGGGGAATTTCCAAGACAGACATAGGCCCTGGTTTATCTAATTGGCAAAGGCACAAAGTTTGTCTATTTTATGTGGCTAATAAAAAACTGAATAAGCATATCCCTAGAACTTTAGTTGGCACTGTTCAGGATCCTAAGGTTATACACAGTTTAACTGCAGCTTTTTGCACAGAGCTTGACAAATGACAGGAAAAAGGACCTTTATCCCCACAGTTAACTAACCAGATAATATACATTGTTAGTCAATAAGGGAGACAGGACATGTATTTCACAAACAGATTACTTGGAAACTTGACTGACAAGTCCTTCCTGGGACAGCCACTGTAACTGCTGGATTTAAAAACTGCTTTGTCATCTTAGCAGTGATAGAATTGAGTTCCCTCCATTGGCTCTGCAGCTACTGTAGGACATCACTTAATCCACCCATGCCAATCTGAACCCTTGTTTCCCCAAACATTAAGGCAGAAACATCTGGCTAGATATAAAGCAGGTTAACACAAATAAAGCTTGCAAGAAGCAATGTTCACAGTCACTATTTTGCTATGCAAGTAGCCATTGATAATGAACTGTACATAATTAGGTCCCAATTTCTGGATGAAGGTGTTTTGAAAACTGATGCCCCAAGTGAGGCTCCTTTGTGCTTAATCACCTACATAAATGACCTGCTTTCTGAAAGCAGCCACCCCTTATGTTTGCTTCTGAGGGAACTGCCAACTGCCCAGGACTGATTAAATCAAAACACCTCTGCTATGCCTGTGACTTTTAGTTTGGAGACACAGCCCTGAACATCACATTTCTAGCACATTGGTATAACCATTGGCCTTGGCAGGACAGGCCACCGGATTCTGTTCTTCCCGCTGGCAGTACTCAGTTTGTGACATTAAAGAACTTACTTAGCTCACGCTCTTTAATGTAAGAATAAGGAAAATCCTTGTCTTATAGTGGGCAAAACTAATGGTGGGGGCATGAGACACTTCATTAACCATTGACTTAATCACCAGGCAATTCACACCAGGCTTTCTTTATAATCCAGGACAGAAATGCGCACTCTCAGGATGGAATTCATCTAATCAAGTACATAGCACTGTAGGAGGAGATAAACCATGTTGCAGACTCCACTGACAAAGCTGATTAGATCTCACTGACTTTAAAGGGAGATCACAAGATGTTTGTGTATCAGCTACCAATTCCCAAACATGAATCTCTTTCTTATTGTCCAGCTGAGGCTGTGGTTACATGACCAGCATTGGTGGATGCCAGTATATGGTCACATACTTTTCCCTGCCCCAATCACATGGTCCTGTGTGTCAGCTGTAGCAATCCTGCTGCCCTAGGTAAATAGGATTAACTTGCTGAACTGGCTGAAAAGCAACAAAGATGAAAAAGAATTTGGTTTTTGGTTGCACTGGCAGGCAAAGCTGATGCCCCTTATGGCATCACATGCCCTAATTGCTAGATCTGAGGCCTGATTAAGAGCAGGAATGTAATTTCTGAAAGGGACTTGTGGTGGCCCCTTTTGGCACCAGCTTAAGTTGAGAATAAAATGGCCTCTGCAGAAGGCAGTTCTGAAAATTAATAGATGCAGTTATAGAACATAAACTTAACATGTCTATGCTTACTGCCTTGGGATATGACTGGGCAAACATCAAATATAATTGATCTTTAAGAAGAGGCCTTCATGTCTCCATCCTTATGTGAAGGCCACTTTTGGTGTCTGGGAAAAGCAGCAGTGTCCAGCAGCTCTCAGAGTTGGGATTGCAGCACATTCCATGTCAAAGCATCAGTATTTATTGTGCAATAAAGGGAAATTAAGCTGACATCTCAAGCTGACACAGTAACTATCTAATACCTAAATGGTAAAATGATGAGTATGCTATTGTTCAGCCACTTGAACGACTTTACATACTTTGTGTCAGGACAGAAGGCTGCAGCCCTTGCCTGGTGTGTGCTGTGGCAGCAGGAGCAGTGTGTGGTAGGTGAGCTGGCTGGGAACACCAGGAGTTCCTGGGCTGCCGGGGAAGGCGAGCCTGAGGCTCCCTCCAGATCAGACCTGCTGGCGCCGGGTCAGAGCAGGAGCCTGTCGAGGTGTGCTGCACAGGGGCCCTGAGCCTGAGCATGCCCTGCACATCCTGTGCCACCAGGCTCTCTGCCGTGCTGCAGGCAGCCTCTCCCACAGCAGAAATGATGGGATGTGCCGCATCCTGTGCTCACGGCTGTTCCAGGAAGCAGCCTGCAAACTCTGCATATTCACAGCCAGGGGGATGGCTCCCATTCCAATCTGCCTGGGGATCTTCCTCTTCTGGTGCCATGTTCTCACACTGCTTAGCTCAGTCGCTGGGACTGAGGTCTTTGCACGGTGTGCCCTTGATGTCACTGGGCTCCCAGGAGACTAACTACTGGAGATAAACCCGCACAGCTCCACTCCTCAGGGCAAAATGTGCCACCAAAGGGCATTGCTTCTTCGCAGCACTGCATGGCAGTGCTCTGCAGCCTCCCACGACTCAGAGCTGCACTTGTTGAACTAGTTTTGAACTGACTTTTCCAATGCCAGTACATGCACATTTATGAGTTCCTACAGTATTAGCTGTTCCTGTAGGGACTTACCTCAAAGGATCTGAGTGATCTTCTTCCAACAAGAGACCATCTAGAGATCCATTGCCAAAGAAATCCAGCATCCTACAGTGACAGTGGAAATCCCTGCCCCCAGTTAACCAGCTCGGGCACTAGAGAGGACTGTGAGCTCCCTGACAGAGCTGATACTGTAAATAGGTGTAGCAGGCACCCCTGTGATTAGCACATATCTCTCTCTGTGTCTGTCCTGAGCAATCACCCATTGATTTGTTGATACTCATTACCATGTCTCCAAGAGAATTGGCTTGTTCTCGTGTTCTTTCCAAAGATAATAAAAGGCAGAGCTTAGCAGTATGATTTATTAAAAATTCCATACGAAGGAGAATAATTTATTTCAGTAATAATTAAAAATGTTATGAACCAATCAGCTGCCAAGACATTCTTCCATTCCAGAATTCCATATTTACAGAATTTTCCCATCCCTGTTGAATCATTGTTACTCTTTCCACCAGAGAGCCACACTGTGTGCAAAAGTGAGTAACACCACAAGTCCTCCTGCCTTTTTTCCTTTAATGATTAATATGGTGGTGATTTTTCTAGTTGGATCCACTCAAGCACTGGCTGAATAAGACATTAGCTCTAACTAATACCTTATTAGTATTAATTTCACAGCTGTTTAGAACAACTATTTTGCCTGCATACTTGTGGATTTTAAGAAAATACTATTTGTATCATAAGCAGACAAACTGGTAATCAAAGCAGCCAGGAAGTGCTCTTTAGTCCACAAAAAAAGAGGCATGCCTGTTCATTAGAAACAATTACAGATTGGCCATACAGTTAATTGTGCCCGAAGTTTTGGAGCAGTCACAGGATACTGAATGCCATTGAATCGAGTGAACAGCTTGAAAGTAAACACACAAAACAAAGGAATGATCAAAACTGGACTTAAGAAAGGCATATTTTTTAAATCAGCTGTTTTTTCTTTAGGGGGAAAATGTTTTGGAAGGGAAAAAAATGGGTTTTTAATCTGCTTTGCAAGATTCAGAAGTAGTATGGCGGACAGTAGTACTGATGCCCTCAGCTCGCCTGGAGTTCTGCCACCGACCTCCAAAGAGCCCAGATTTCACAAACACAGTAACCAGGTAGAAGAAAGCTCTTTATAGAGCAAGGTGTCCTTCATTTCCTATCTCAGTGCCAATTACTGCTATAGTCTTTCTTCACAGGTCACAAAGGAAAGCAAGTAAGCACAAGCTTAACTTGCCTCTGTTCAAAGAAGGCCTTTTAATTAACTGCAAACACACATCTAAGTCCTTTCCTTGATAAAGCTGCTTTCCTGAATCAGTGCATAACACTGAACCCAACCTAGAGCTGAGCAGGAATACTCACTTTTCATTTGTGCTGTTCTTCATTGCAAGGAACAACATTTTTTATGCAGGTAACTGGACAGTGAGTGCTTCTGTTGGCTTTGGTGTTGCCGACTGCATCTAATTTGAAGAAGCCTTGTAAGGACAGCTACCAGAGAGAGAGACAGTGCCTGCCTAAAATGAACACTGACAGCCTTGAAGTGGAACAGACAGATGGAGTCATGTTTGCCACAGTCCCACAAGCCCTCATTAAAAGCTGACAGGTCTGATGACTGCACAGAAAGGGGAAGAGTTAGGTGTTAAAAGGAGGCAGTGTGCTCTGTAATATGTGACTGCATCGGCGGTTCATAGGCAGGGTTTCACCTCTTCCAAGTGGAAAGGCACAGAGTGATGGAGAGCCCTCCACGGTGGAGATCTCTCCACTTGCAGCCCTGAGCAGAAATTCAAAGGGAAAAAGCAGTGACTTTATTTACTCAGCAAACATGCTGAGTAATAGCAAAACTCCCAGCCAAAGTCCTGCTCTTCACACAGTGCTCGGCTGGCTCAGGAGAGCCCAGCAGGACTCGGTACAAAACGTTTCGCTGCAGGACAGGTGACAAGCAGCAGCTCTGTTCAGACCTGTCACTTGGCTCTGGGGGGAGGAAGCTCTGTGCCAGACATCCACAGCTACTTCTCTCCTCGGAACACAGAGCATTTGTGGTAAGTAAACAGATTTTAGTTGGGTTCTTCCACATCTGTGGACCGGAAGCTGAGTTGAGAAAGAATTCTTTGAATCATGAACAATGCCTGGAAGACTAAAAAAAAAAAACCAGCAAAAAAATCCAGAGTCCTCTCTACTCTGAAGGCAAAGTATTCTCCCTAAAAGCATAAGCAGGAACATTGTGTCTCCTGTTAAACACCATTTATGGTTTCATTAGGTACCTTTATCAGTCACTTTCCCATTAATCTTAAAATTGATGATGTTGCCAGATGGACAGCCCTAAGTTTAGGAACTATCCCTGTTCCTCTTGGCTGCTGGTGTATGGTAATACAACAGAAAAGCCTGGAAACAGCAGCGTACAGCCCACTGGTTTACAGGAAAGAGTGTGGGGAAGAGGTAGCAGTGTGAACTCCTGTGTGGTCCATGCCTGGCACGTCCAGCAGCAGGACTGGGCTGCCACAGGGGATCATTCGTCAAAGTCCCTGTGTTTGAAGCCCATGGAGACAACAGTGGCTGGGTCAAAACTATAAGCCCAGCCCTATTCATCAGGGAGCAGTGGAAGGCCTCAGGAGCCCTTTCTCTTCCCTGCCTGGGAAGAAACCACGCCCTCCCACTCTCCTGGGGTATATGGTCCATGTCCTGTGGCTTTTGGCCCCAGGTGGAGCTCAGCATTCAGCCTGGTGCAGCAGGACCGAAAGCTATCCCAGGACACGGCTAAGGGTCAGCAACACGCCACCCTGTAAGGGGCAGGCTGCAGCACACGGACCAGTGGTGTGGGTATCCTTGAGCAGATGAGCAGATCTCAGGGGGAAGAGATGTTAAAAGGGTCACAAATGGATCTGGACATCGTTTGCAAACGAAGAAAGAAGCCCCAAAAGCCCTAACTCCCCTCCTTAAATCAGGCAAAGCTCTTGACGTAGGTTATAATGAAGTTTTATTCATCAGGGTTCTTCTGATATTAATATCCTGTTTATTTCTCTCAGGAGGGGACTGAGTACTGTTAATCAAGAAAACGATGATGACACCCCAGGGGTAACCAACTAACACCCAGTGTCACTCATTCCTGAGGCCCAGCCAAACTTGTTGTCCTCCCTTCCTTCCTGGCTAAATTCCACTGGATTAACAGCAATCCCTGTAAAGCGATGACCCACTTCACCTGCAGGAATTAAAAGGGGTTCGAGCTGCACCAGTTTCCTTGACCCATATATCCTAAATTTGGGCAATTCTTCCTTGTTAACTAATGGCCTTGTGTGGGAGTGAGGAGGACACAACACGGGCATGTTCCGTTTCCACGCAATCGCCGCTCAGCTTCCCGGTTATTGCTCCTCAGCAGGCGACGTGAGGCCGTACGGGAAGCCAGGCGCTACAACGTGTTAGAACCCTCGGATTGCCCCTGTCCTGACAGCGGCCACTGAAGAACCCCCTGTGGGCCGCGACCGCCGCGCTCCGGGCCCCGCACGGCCGGGCTCTGACACCGGGTCAGCTCGGCCCGGGACTGGCCCCTCAGCATTTACATACGCTTGGCTGCTTCATTGCAGAACCACGGTTATAGTGTTGAATAATAACCGTTTAATGGTGCAGCAATCGTTATGTAATTATTTTATTATGTTGTTATATCGTATTATACAGCCTTTCGAAACTTCAAGCAAAACTTCTTTCTTTTTCTCTTCCAATTTCTTTCAGCCGCTCATCAGCCATTACCGATCGCGCCCGCGCTTATCTCGCTGCCCTCAGCGGCAGGGCCGGCAAAAGGATTAGACAGGAACGCTCCCGCAAAAAGCGGCACAAACAGCGCGGATCGCACCCAAACTCCCGGCTCCGGACGCGTGACGTCACAGCGCCCCTCACGCCGGGCCCCGCCCCCGCGGCCCGCAGGGGAGCCCCGCCCCCGGGCGCGCGCCGGGCCGGGGC
>VZRX01018728.1:25147-134582 GCA_013398075.1 Notiomystis cincta
CATGCTGGCGCTCACCTTCCTGTTCTTCGTGGTGGAGGTGGCGGTGAGCCGCGTCACGTCGTCGCTGGCCATGCTCTCCGACTCCTTCCACATGCTCTCCGACGTGATGGCCCTGGTCGTGGCGCTGGTGGCCGTGCGCTTCGCCCAGCGCACCCGCGCCACCAAGAAGAACACGTTCGGCTGGGTGCGGGCCGAGGTGATGGGCGCCCTCGTCAACGCCGTGTTCCTCACCGCCCTCTGCTTCACCATCCTGCTGGAGGCCATCGAGCGCTTCACGGAGCCCCACGAGATCCAGCAGCCGCTGGTGGTCATCGCCGTGGGGGTGGCGGGGCTCATCATCAACCTGCTGGGGCTCTGCCTCTTCAACCACCACGGCGTCGGGGGCCACGGGCACGCCCACGGCCACGGGCACTCGCACGGCGGCCGGCAGCAGCACCCCCGCGGCGGCCCCAAGCCCGAGCAGGCGCCCGGGGACGGGGAGGCTGCGCTGCACCGCGAGGAGACCAGCACCCTGGTGGAGAACTGCAGCAGCTCCAACGGAGTCGGCCAGGAGAAGCTGGGTAAGCCCCGCGGGGTACGCGCCGCTGCCCCATCCACGCGTGGAAAAGCGGGAGGGGTCCTTTCCCCGAGCAGGGCGGTGGCCGTCCCGGTGCCACCTGGAGCGGGCTCTCTGAGCGCCCTGTGAGGACCGTGTGTCTCCACTCCTGGGAAGGAGGCGAGAAACTTTCTTAGCAGCTCTGGGGGCACATGGCTGTCGCGCCGCTTCCTCACGCCTTTCCTTGGGATGCCCTAAGCTGCGTGTTTGTCTTGCAGACAGGTCAGAGTGTAAAAGAGTCTCAGGATGGAGCAGTTTGCCCTGGGAAAAAAGTTGGTTCTGCGAGGGAAGGCACATGACAAGCGTTTCTTGCCTAGCGACACGAGCTGTCACAAGACACTCCTAATGCCATCCGAACGGGCTGCACATCAGATGGAGCGCGGCTCAATGCCTCGGTCCCGGCAGCTGGAGTGCTCCATTGGGTCAGTTGTCAGCTACCTGGGAAGCCACTCTCCATCTAAACCAAACACGCTGAAGTCTATTCCGCTGCAATAACGTTATGCTTATTCACAGCATCGGTATTAATAGGAAGAAGTCTTGGAAATTGCCAGCCAGAACTGTGGAAGCCGGGATGTGGAGCGTGCTGGTGTCAGGGCACATGTGTGATGTCTTGGAATAATTTTGCTTGAGCTTCCTAAAGCATGCACCTTCCCACTCACCTGCACACAGACACAGATTTAAAATCTTTCCTTTCCAATTGTGGTTAAATGGTTTCATGGGCAGGAATTTTTTGGGTTATTTTTTAATGGCTCCAGAAGCCTGGATGGTTCATTTTGAAGCTGCTTGGTGGAAGCCAAGTATTGCGTGCTAGGCGAGTGAAAGGTGTGTGTGATTGCCACTTCTTTAGAGCATCCTTGTCACCAGAAGGAATGGACTTCAGGCTTTGGAACCAGTCTCTTTCCTTCGGGTTCAGGGTGACATCAGCAGACCATTGTTTTAGCTTAAAGGCAGCTTTAATTGGTCGGAGTGAACTTTGCTACAGTTTCAGGTTTTTACATATTTGAGAAACTTAGTTTCTGTTTCTCCGACTCCATGTTGCCTTTGGAAAGACGAGTTTTTCGAGAGGATAGGAAAGTTCCTGGGAATATACTGCACCATTTTCTTGACCACAAAATAAGCTCTTAATGTTGGTTTAGTTCTGACAAAGATATCCTAAATAATGAGTTTCAAACAATGGAAAATTCCCTTACCCTTGGTCTCATGGATGTCTTGGCTTGGGAATTATTCTCGCATGGTGAAAAGTTGTGCTTTTAGCCAAGTTTTGGACTAGTTAGACCAAAAGGTTACCTTATAGCATGGATTAAAATGCATATTGTTGTGAGCTAACTTGTCTGGAATGTCTCATGGATGTGCTTCTGGCAATAACAAATAATTTGTTGTGGGTGTTTAGGTGGTAATAGGGAATAATTTTGGTCTCAGTGAAACTTTGAAATAAGTTTGTATTTCCTTCTGTGCCCTGTCATGATTATGTAATGGATGGAGCTTTTCATAATTTACCCACTGAAAAGTTACAGGTAAAGGTGATTGGAGACTTGGGAGAAGATATAAGATGTAGAGATGAAGACGAGGGTGGTCCTGTGCCTTCACTGGAAATCACAGAGTGGGGTAGTCCTGATTTCCTAAGGTGGAAGTGAAAAGTAGGCGTAGCCTTAGGGGTTCGTCCTGCACAGGCATTTCTGTGCATGCACTTTCTGAAAAATAATAAGTTTATTGTTACACTTCAATGAGCATATTTCAAATGGACACATTTTAACCATTTGCCATTAAGAAAAAGTTCAGGAGCTTTCAGGAACTATGCTTCCTGTTACTCACTCTTATAGATAGTTGTACTGACTTTTCAGATCTCCATTATTGCAAGTAATTGGTACAAAGTAGAGCGTTCCTCTTTCCTTGCTCTCATCATGGACCTTGAGGTCTGACCTCTGTAACCTAAGATATTTCCCTCTAATTTATTTACTTCTCTGGAAAGTTATGGGTCCCATGTTCCATAACTCGTAGAGGTAGTGTGGAAAATGTAGCTGGAGCTTCAGGGCAGAAGCGTTCTGGATGAGGTAATGAGCTGGGGCTTGGAACTCAGCCTTGGTAGGAGCCCACTCCTTCAGGGAGGAGAGGACTCGTGTGCCCTCTGCGATTGCAGAATCACAGCCACAGGAGCAGAGCAGCAGAAGCTGCCTGTCTTATTAACGTGTTAATGTTTACAAAGCTCTGAACTCAATAACCTCAGAAGCAGTAACAGCTCCTTGTTTCAGTTTGTCGGGCCAGGGGCCAGTGTCTGTTGCATTTCTTTAGCACTGGAAGTATCCAAAGAAGAACTTTTGAAGAAAAGCAGGAGGTTAACCATGTACAATTCTCTCCAATTTGAACATTGAAAGATAATATTCTTTCAGAAAGCATTCTTTGTAATGATGTGTATATTTATTCCCATGTAGCTGGGAATACAGCTCCAACTGTGTTGGAGTGGTAATATTGCAGACAGTTGTGACAAAGGAGGGCACTAAAATGTTCATTTATGCACAGTCCATGACATATGGACAGAAGCTGTATGTCACTCAACAGCTGTATGTCATTCACACAAAAAATGTAATTTTACTATTTAGTTATTTATTCTGAAATATAAATAACAGTAGTTCATATCCTCAGAGAGCTTCAGGGATAACTTATACTGCCCTATAGTCAATTCTGCTGGTAAATTCTGCATTTTAGACCTAAAATTTCAGCTGATTGTATCTCACGATCTTGATAACTCCATGCGCCATCTTGGAAGAACTTCCTTTTCCTGGAACTCAGAAGCCTGTTGAAAAGGCACTGGCAAACCTGAAAAGAAGCTACTACACAGCTGTATACAAACAGCTTTTCTAGCTTCAAATTTTAATATGAAATAGCAATGCAGTCCTATGGTTAAAGAGAGATTTTAGCAATGTGATCAGTCTAATGGCATTTCAAAAGAAGGAACAAATGTAACTGAGTTACTTAAACCAGGTTGTTTACATATCCTCTAATTCTGCATTTTGTTTAAGAAACAAGCAGTGAATAGGCAAATGGTTGAGCAGCTGGAAAAGGTGAAAGTAGTTTTTCAGTAGAGTGAGTTAAAACGTGGTCATCGTCATTCTTTGCCACTCTACATCTTTTAGCTCCATGTAGAAACGGCTGCGTCCTAGACTATTTAGATCACTTATTGGGAAAACTGAATTTTCCTCAGCCAGAGAAGATGTTGCTAAGTGTGTGGGTTGAGTTGCTTTTCGGTTTCATACCCAGTGTGCCATGCTTACTGTTGGATATGATTTTATAAGAAATTACAGTAACGTGTTGTATCATAGCTCGTGCCTAATTGTTTTGCTGTTTTCTTGTCAGGTGATATGAAAGATGACATGAGTGATTTACAAGTGAATGGGAATGCTGGCCATTATCCTCTGGAGGACGAAGAGGAGGTTGAAGAAGACTCTAGTGCACAACTTAACATGCGTGGAGTTTTTCTGCATGTTTTTGGAGATGCCTTAGGTTCAGTAATTGTGGTAGTGAATGCCTTGCTCTTTTATGGGTTGTGGAATCCATGCCCTGAAGATGGGCCTTGCTTTAATCCATGTGTCAATAATCATTGCATGGAAAATGCTACTTTATCCCAAGCACTCTCCAGAGCTAACAAGTCTGAGCAAGAGAGCATTACGGTGGCTGGTCCTTGCTGGTTGCTATATTTAGATCCTGTCCTTTGTTTGATTATGGTCTGTATACTTCTTTACACAACTTACCCATTGCTTAGGGAGTCAGCCCTTATCCTCCTGCAGACTGTTCCCAAACAAATCGACGTCCATTCTTTGAACTCAAAGTTGCGTACCCTCGAAGGAGTCGAAGCGATCCATGAGTTACACATTTGGCAGCTGGCAGGCAGTAGGATCATTGGCACTGCTCACATCAAGTGTCCCGACCCTTCCACGTACATGATGGTGGCAAAGCGCATCAAAGAGATCTTCCACGACGAAGGGATTCACGCAACTACCATTCAGCCCGAGTTTGCCAGCGTTGGCTCCGAGTCAGGGAGAGGGAAATGCGAGTTGCCCTGCAGGACTCAGTGTGCTCTGAAGCAGTGTTGCGGAATGGGAGAAGATAGTACTGCAAAGAAGACAGAAAAATCCTCGTCACTTAGTATTTCTTGTTCAGAAGTTGTCATTGAGTTTCCGAAAACGAGGAGGACTAAGTCGGAGAGCATCCCTTCAGTGAAGCTGGAGGCGAACACCGATCAAAACGAGCAGTTTGAGTCATCTTTGTAACTCCCTGAAGGGTGCTACCTGAGTTGTGGAGACTTTGTCGACAGATGTGTTGCAAGAGGAAGAGACAGACGTTTGAGATGCAATTTTGCCAAGTAGTGTAATTGCTGAAGTCCTTGTTCTTGTCATATTGCTAAATATAGAATGCTTGTTTTAAAGAATATAATGTCACTGTCATGATACAATGTGTTTGTGTTGACTTTGTTTGACTGAGACAGACAGAAAGTGCACCGATGCTGTAACACTTCAGAAAACCAATTCCAGCATTTCAGCAGAGACACTTTTTGCTGTGCTTCAAATTAAGATACTTTTTTCCAGTGAAAAGGTATTTGAGGGATAAGCATGTAGGAACTCAATTTGTGTTACAGATTTCTTGGACCTACTTTTTCCTTTAATATTTGATTTGTAGATATCTTAATATATTGTTTATTTAGACGCCCTAAGAAAACCAAAGTTCATAGAACATTTTTAAAGATATAACTACTAAAAACTGGAAACCACTTTGCAGTTTCACATATTTTTCTTAAAGCTATGTAATAATAATAAAAAATGTGAAGGCTTTTCTAGTGAGTTTATCACACAGCATATTTTAAAGAAAACATCGTGTTGTGACTGTCAGAAATTGTCCCCTCTTCTTCTGGTAAGGTGGCGAGGTAATTGAAAACAACAGATATGAAAGGGTTTTTTTCCTGTCAGAATGGCAGTTCAAGCTACTGTATACTGCTCTGTGATCAAGACATGAGACTGGTCGATAAAGTAACAGACTTTTACATTTTATGGATTTTCTGCTGTTTTCCCTTACTTCCAAGTTGTGTCTGGTCATGAAAGTCTTCGAGGTTTAAAGAACCCTTGACTCAACAGTGCTAAGAATAACGATCTGGAACTTCATATTTAGCTAATGCTGAGTTTACTAATCTAAAATAATGAGTTATGTCGCGAAGTGCTCTGTCAGGGGAGGTCTGCCCAGCACCGACAGTGTAACTCATGCTTTCAAGCACAGACAGCAGCTCCCCAACAAGTAATGTAACGGTGCATTTTGCTTCTAGCTGAGTGTGTCTGTAAACACTTGCAGTGGCTTCAGCCCTGGTCTCCACTGTGTCCTCAGAAGCCCCCCACTGACTTTTGAGTAAGTGGTGCAGGGAGTAAGATTTCATTCACTGTATTTCACACTTAGAGATGTTTATGTATCTCATAATTTCACTTACTCAGTATCCGAATCTATGGTTTAAAATCTTGACTCAGTTAATTGACAACTGGCTCTAAAGAAGCTGTTACAGTGTGCTGCCAGCTTACACCTTAGGAAAGGAGAAACTGCTCTGTGGGCTCTCTGAATTTGGCAGAGACTAGATGAGACTTGAAAGATAAAACATTGAAGAAATCTAATCTAAACCCCTGGCCCTTTTGACCCACTCTCATGTTATGTACAGGAACTAATGTCTTGTGATTAATGGATTGCTCCTATGTGCAAAACTGGAAAACAACTCAGATCTTCCATTCTTTGCTTTATGGCTTTGGACATGATAAACACTTTGCCTCAGTTTCCCTGTCTTCAAATGGGGATAATACCTACCTCACAGGGGTGTTGTGAGGCTTAACTATTGTGTGAAGAGGTCTGAGATCTGTTACTGGAAGGCACTGGAAAGAAGATAAGATACTAGATTACCTGGCATCTACTACTTCTGCAAATGTATTGCAATAGCTAGGCACAACCAGAGGGAACTGAAGATAGTTTTGGCCTTATAAAATTCTTTGATGCTGTGGTTTTCAGGTTTTTAACAGTATTTAAATATAGATTTTTTTAAAAAAAGAATGTTTTGTTAGTGAAGGGAATGTAGCTTTGCCTCCAGATACAGAACACTTCCCTACTTTGCATTTCCAATTTGTGTCTTGCATCATAATTGCTCCTAAATAGTACAAAATAGTCCTGCTGCTCATCGGACCTGGACCGGCCCAAGTGATGTCAGTGGTCTTACCCGAGCTCAGCAGAGCGTTGCAGTCAACTCTCGATTGTCCATGGGTGGATTGCCAGTGTTGTGCATTAACTGTGCAGGCTGCGGGGCCGAGGCCGGCCCCGTCTCACGCCTCGCTCGGGCCGCCTGCCGTGTCCAAAGCTCGGCAAAGGTGGAGGCGCTGGCTCCGCTTCCAGCGAGCCCCGTCACAGGCCCGGCACTGCCCGGGCTCTGCCCCCGGCTGCTCCCGCGCATCGCGGGAAGCTGCGGGCTCTGGCTGGGCGGGCTCGGCCTCGCGCTGCCTTGGGGATGTTGGTGCTTCGCAGCCGCCAGCATTGCTCACCTTTTTCTGTGTTTATGCTTGTTGTATAGTCTCATAAACTAACTTAAACGTGTTAATATAGTATTTATAAAAGTTTTTGTTTTGTCTGAATTACCGTAACGCTTTTTTCTGTTACCTATATATGATCTAGAGTTGACTGTTAAATGAGATCTTGTTTGCAGAGTATGCTACCACTGCTACCATATTACAGAGTATTAACCAAGTAAATTTTGAAATGAACAAAGTACTATTTTTTTTAATGTGTATCCTTGCTTTCTATGGTAAACTTTCACTAATTATTTTCATCACTAGTTTAAAATTGGTCTTAATCCTTCGTATGAATTGTTGAGGTTCTGCTGTATATCACTAATGCACTATAGAACTACTGCTCTTTAGTTTATTCTAAAAACTACAAACAAATCAAACCATGGTAGCACTGAGAAGTTTGATTGACTTCTCTCCTGTTGCTCTTACAAAAAGAGGGCAACTAGTAAGTCATAACAGTTACCATCATTGGTTAATAGTCTCAGTAAATGCATCTGAATAGATGGAGTTGTAGCACTAATTCCATTTTAAACTATTTAATTTTTTTTGGTTTTTTTTCGTTTAGTTTTCTTTTTTTCTGCCAGAAGTCATATTTTTCTATTTCTGTGTCCATTGCAGGCAATGGCTAGCTAAAAAAAAAAGCTCTCCCCCTCATTATTTTAAGTATCAGGACAGGATGCAGAGGTGACAGTGATGATGATGTGGGGCAGAAGGGGGAGTTGCATGGCCTCTCTGTCATGTGCCCTGTTGCACTGCAGCACCAGCTGGTGTTACCAGGGCCCTTAAGTCTCCTTAGCCCTCCATGGTTAACTCCCTGAAAGCAGAGTGAGGTCAAGGTGGTGGCTGTGCAGCAGCAGGAACACAATTTCTCTGTTCTGGCTGTAGGAGACCCAACTGTAGCCTGCTAGCTTGTGAAATAGCTTGATTTTTTTTTAACTTGGTCTGTCTGGGGTTATACAGACTTGATTTGTTCTGAAGATCATGGTTTAAGAATACTGAGAGCATTCAAAAGCACTGCACAGTCTCTTTCTTTTTTATTTTTTTCCACAAAGCATGAAATTAGTGAATCTCATGTAAGTGAACACTGCAGTGGTGGGGAGCTAATTGTATTGTGTATCACATTCTTGAATTTTTAAAATAAAAACAATTATGGAACACTGATTTTAAGGAAAAAGAAGTTTGTACTTCAGTGTCTAGATTGTTTAGGCTTCTGATTAAATGTGTCAGAGATGTACCAAACATCACTGGATGAAACATTTTACCCTTACTAAATGTCTCATCCTGGAACGTGTTATTTTAGAATCACCTCCTAGATTATATCTGCACCTAAGGTGCAGTGCAGAACTGATGCAGACACTCAGTGGGCTAGCCACAGTACCATCAAGCTTCCTTTTTAGCAGAGTAAATAGTTTCTGTGGAACCCCTAATAATTTCAGCCCAATTGCTTTCAACACCCAGCGTGGGCTTTGGTAACATCTGCAGTTGCCGCACCGCGGTGTGCGGTACGGACAGACACAGGGTTAGGTGGAAGAACCAGCCCCAACTTGTGACTCCCCAGAAGTCATGGCAAGGGCTCAGTCCTGAAAATTTCTGTAGGAAATAGTTGCATTGGGCTGACGAGTACTTGCACGCCAGGAGTTACTTGTGGGAGTGAGTCCAAAGCTTCTGCCAGTGCAGCCTGGCTTTTAAAGAAAAAAGTACCTAGATTTTATGGATGTATTAAAATCAGGACTGCTATGGTGTTTCTAAATTTGCTGTAGAAATGCTGTCAGTTTGGTATAATTCCAGGATTTATTCCTTTTCCCCATTTTCCAAAAAGGAGGAGAGAAGCCCACTGAGTGTCCTAAGATTTGTTAACAAGTTTAGCTAAACTGATGTTGCTGTTAGCTTCTGAAATCGGGCCATCTGAATTTATTAAACACTGCCTGATGGAGTTTGGGGAGGAGGGATAAAGATTCTTGCCATTCTCCTTCCCCTGCCCCCTGCTTTGACTGCACTTTCTAATCTCTTCAGCTATGGAGAGACTGGGGGGGGATGGAGGGGGTGAATTTTGTAACTAGATGTTGCGAGTTCCATGTGGAGGGAATGGGAAATACTGCTAACTATATTTAAAAGCATATAAATATGCTCTGACTATTTTAGTTCCATAGCATAGCATCAGTTACACCCTTTTTAGGTATGCATTTAAGTGGTTCAGGTCCACAGTATCTTTGGTTTTTCCTTTCTCTACTAGGCAGAAAGAGGTGGATGCTCCATTTGCCTGAGCTATAGCCAGAGTTGACAATTTTCCAAATCAAACGTAGCTTTGCTGATAACAGAAGGTCTGATTATTCCTTGTGACCTTTGCTTTGTGTGGTTAGCTGCCTGTGAGGTACAGCCCCATGTTTTAGGAGGCTCACATTTATATTTTTTGCACTCTGTTGTCGAGCTGAAAAGCAAAACCACAAAGCTGAAAAATACCTTTCATCTGTAGGTCTCCAAAAAGCACATGGGATTAATTTGGCTTCCTTTTTTTTCATGTCCTGGATCCTGTTTCTGAACAATGTTAAAATATAATTGGCATAGCTTGTTCATGGATGATATTTCTTTTTGCCTTCTTTTAAAATAAAGAATAATGTTCCTTTTTTTTCTTTTTATTTTTGTTTTTAAGTATTAAAGTGCTGAGAAAATAAACAGAGCTCTTGACTATCAATATATTTAGTTGGGATTTCTTTCTCAGATCAGCTCCCAGAAAGGAATTTAACTAGCAGAAATGCACTTCCACCATCTCCCAGAACATCAAAAACAGGTGAAAAGAGCACAAACAGAAGAGGAGATTAGTAAATAGGTTGTAAAGTCCTGGCCTCCAACTGTCTGGGTTCCAGGTGCAATTAAAAGAATAGTTGCTCAGTTCTAGTATTGTGAAGAGTTAATTATGCAAAAGGAATTTTTTTTTTTATCTCAAAGGAAAACAGGT
The DNA here is from genome assembly GCA_013398075.1 of Notiomystis cincta. Classification (NCBI taxonomy): domain Eukaryota; kingdom Metazoa; phylum Chordata; class Aves; order Passeriformes; family Notiomystidae; genus Notiomystis; species Notiomystis cincta. The sequence goes on from VZRX01018728.1 coordinate 35,277, forward strand.
TTTGAAAAGAATAAAAAAATCTTGACCTGTTAATTGGCCGTGCTTAAATATCTGACATAAGAGTCAATAAGGTGGGCTTTCTAGTAGGACTATACTGTTTTTTCAATGTCTTTGGAAGAAGCTTGCTTTAGAGCAGAAGGTGCTTTGGTGCTTTTCAGTTTCATTTGTTTCAATTCAGAAACACTCCAGTTTTTTGGGAGAAAAGGACTGATTGCAGCTGCCAGCACTAGTACTGAGGATGGTGACCAATACCTGCTTTGAGCTGTTAATAAGCTTGCAGTGATGAGTTCATTTTGGAGCCCTTCTCTGGTGCAGCTTCAGCAGCTGCTTTTCCTGCTTCAAGAGGGGAAAGTGATTCCACATTATTAAATGAGCAGGAAGGGAAGCTTGAGGTCTATAGCTTACTTTTGCTTTTACACATACCTTCCCCCATGTCATTCCTGGACCTCCCACCCCAGACAGTTGCCTGACCACAAGGACCAGAACAACTCCTTGCTTCTTTTCCATCAGAGGAGATAATGCTACAGGAGAAGGGTGAGATGGGAGTGTCTGACTCCAGGCAGACAAGAGCTTTCAGCAGGCACATTTTTAGGCTGATCTGTGCTAGCATCCCAAACCTGGCATGAAAGCCTTGCTACTGAAACTTTGGCTAGCATTTATATGTATTTGTGTTGTGCTGGGTTTGTTTGTTTGTTTTTGTGTGGTTTTGTTGTTGATGTTGGGGTTTTTTTGGTGACAATCAACACAAACCTTAAAGTATTGCTGAGACCAAATGGCAATCCTCACCCCCCCCCTCAAGCTCTGTTTCTAGTTAGAGCATTGGTCGGCTTCCCAGCATTTTCCTCCTGCACCAGCTCCTGCAGCTAAGAATAGCCCTGGTGATGCTGTGGAGCAGGATGTGCAACCTGCTGGGCTTCCTGCATTTGTGCTTGTGTTGCTGGCCTGGGCTGAAGCCTGTCCTCATCTTCCCCTGGACTCACTGGGTGAATTTGTTAGACTTAATTTCTTGGATTAGGTTTGCTGTGGGCTGGCCCACACTTGTTCCAGTTGCATTCAGTGCTAGAGGCAACTATATTCTGCAGCATAGACAAGACCTCAGCCGAGGGAGATATTTACTTGCTGCCAGTCTTCTGTGCTTCAAAGTGTGTCTGCTGAGTGTAAGAGGATGCTGCTGGCCTGCTGCAGACCTGGATTCAAGCTTCACTGCTTGGTTTGATATTACCGTGTGATGATCCCTCTAGCTGAGGGTGCAGCAAGTACAGCACAGGGAGTCTCTGCAGGTAACTGGGTCACTGCTGCTTACCTGAGCTGGGTGCTCATACCCTAGTTCAGGAGTGAACAACAGTCCCACAGACAAATGCTGCACATATTGCTATACCCTCAAGATTTTTCATTTCAGGCAGCACTGACTGGAGACTCAGTCCATCGTTTTATCCTGTGCTGCCTTGGGCTCTCCCCCAGTCAGTTGCAGACAAGCACTTTTTCCCTTGAGAAAGGGATTATGTGAATTAGCAAAATTTGGATGATGATTTTCACTTGTACTTTTGTGGGCATGTGGGAAGGTTCTGACCCAAATGGATGAGGATGATTCTGCATGGTTCCAGCTGAGCGTTAGGAAGGGTTTGGCTTTAGTACCAGGTAAAATCCAGGCTCAAGCAGTTCATCCTAAATATCCATACTGGCAGAGGTCTTAGACTTGTGTGTCATGCTAGTTTGAAGTGATTTTCCCTTCACATTGCTGTTCAAAAAGAGAAAAGGAAAGAGCTGTGTTTAATTATCACAAGAATAATTACCCAGGCTTGGTAGGTGTGTTTCCAGTTCGTTGAAAACCTCCCTGCCTGCAGCAGTGGCACAGTAGAGACACTGACGAGTTAGTTGGCAAGTTATCGCTTAAAAGGAGGTGTTTGGTACATATGCTTGAGCTTGGGAGTGGAATGACACTTGGCACCATAATGTCCCAGTTATCTTTTTCTGAAGGAGTAGGAAAACTGCAGAACTAAATATTGAGTCAAGCTGCGTGGGCAGAGCTCCTGTGTCAGAGCCGCGCTGACGTCACAGCCGCAGCCTGACATCACGGGCCCTATGTGGAGAGCCCAGAGCATCACCTAAGCTGCAGGTGTTATTCAAAACCTCAGTAACATTTACTCAAAACTTGCAAGGGTTTTCCCCCCCTTTTCCCATTCCCTTCATGCTGAGAAGTTCAGCCACACAGCTAAGGGAAGAATGTGTAGCTCAACTGCCTTGCAACACTGTGTGCTGCTCTGCAGAAAAAGGTGCGTTGAACCCTGAGTTTGAACGCCACTGCACTTGGTGTGCCCTTTCTAAAAGTGCCTACAAAAACAAGGTAATGTCAAAACAATGTTTCTCTACTGAAAGCTGGTGAGATGAACTCAAATCCACAGCTTTTGCAGTAGCCTGCTGTGATGCTCTTTTTTGCTGTCCTCTTCCCAGAGAGTTGTCTGAGTTACTATTAGTGCATATGCATGCAATAATTAACATGGCACGTAAAAACAATAGGGCAGACACTGGAGTCCTTTAGTTTTATTCTTTAAGAGTAGAAAATCTGATCTAAGAGATTTTTGCCAAAACTTCTTTCATCTCTGATAACATCAAAAAGGGAGGTCACTTGTGCCTTGGTGGGCACTCTGGTTAGTAAAGAGCAAAGGAAATTATGGCATCAATGGAGAAAGACGAGCAATGGAGCGTGTATGGGTTTTGATTTTGGAGTGGTTATACCTTCCCTCTCCTGCAGCTGCTTTAATGAGGGTGATGGTGTTCTTTGGTTTTACTCTATAGCCCTGCTTAACATTACTGAGAGACCTACACTTGGAGTCCATGGAAATCCAAGTTAGTGAAAGGCATGGAAAAACAGGCTTAAACAGATCACAGCTGAAGCTAAGACCTTTCTGAGACAGAAGGTAGCCAGCACAGCCTCAGCTGTTCCATCAGGAAAGGTTAGTGTGAGTACCAAGCTTAACTCACTGCTACAGAAATGGTGTAGAAATCAGGTAACAGCAGTTTTGTTTCACACTCGAGCATATGAGAAGTAGCCACTCCCTCAAGGCACTGCAGCTTGGCAAAAATAATGTCTTTGCATGGGGGCTTGTTGCTGGCAGTGGCTGAAATCCTGATAGAGCAGTATTTCTCCAAATCTCTTAAGGTAAAGTCAGAAATGGAGGGCTCTTATGCAACATGAGAGTTCCCCTTTCGAAACAGTGGTTTGGAGAGAAAAAGCCATTGGTCCAGCCTAGGACCAATTGAACAAGATAAACGAGGATGGACTGCTGCCGTCTTCCCCTTCCCCTTTATCTCTAAACCTTCACTTTAAACTGCAAATTTGAGGTTAATGCAGCACACTGTGTCTGCAACTACTGAAACCACCCAAATTTTAATAGATCTTACTTATTTCAATGATGATGAAGGTTTGAAAGTTCCTCTGGGTAACAGAAATATTTCTATGCTTGTAAAGTTCAAACGCAAGTATTTTTTTTATATTTCTAAGAATATTTTAAAATTAAATAATTCTCATGATAAAACATTTCAAAAATTATTAACTTATTCTGTGTCGTTTGTTTCTAATCCACAGAACATAGAAATAAACTTAATTTCCAAAAACCTGTCCAATTTTTGCTCACATATTATTTTTCTTTAATATCAGCAAGAAAGAAAGGAAGTGTCAGTTCATAAAAAGTGGAGCTAACCAGACAATTTTGGTAGCAGGTCACCTGCCACTAACAAGTACTTCAGCACTTTGCAGAGCTCTGAGTAGCTGTAGACCATGCTGTGAAAACAGGGACCACAGCATAAATTAGGGTGGAAAAATGTTTGCTTGAACTTCATGAAGAAGAAGTTGCTTAAGTGATCCATAAGAAAATGTATCTGTCCTTAAGTTGCATTTTAGCTTGTACTGTACATAGCATCCTGAAAAACTAGTCCTTCAAGATCCTGGTGATGTGAGGGTGACTTTATTCCAGAAATAACAGATTAGATCCTGCCCTATGCAGTGATTTATCCAGCCAGTAGAAGTTTGGTAGGGGAGGAATGGAGAGCGTGATAGTTGCAATTCTGGACTGTACATCAATTAGCTGCACCTTCCAGTACATGTGATCCTTCTTTTAAATAATCTGAGAGTGTGTTGGGGGTTTTACCCAAATATGAACACCCTACTTTTCAAATAACTTGGTTGTGCCAGGAACTTTGTTCTGCCAGATTCTTTTGGAAGGGGAATGTCTTAGCCAAATTGGCTTCTCGTGGCAATGCCTCCAGGGGCCACGTGCTGGCTGGCTGAGCCAGTGACACTGTGTTTTCCTCTGCTCAGCAGGAGTGCAAGACTCTGAACCAAGCTGAGCTGGAAGGTATTGAAGACCTGGAAATGCAGAAGAATATGCTGAAGATGAGGTTAGATTAATTCTCAACACTTTAAGTCTTTGTTAAGAAAAGTTGGGCTCTTCGGTTTTGGTGGTGGTTTTTTTGTTTTGTTTGTTTTAGGGTTTTTTTTACTTTCTGCATCTGTGACTAACCCCAAACAGAGCCACTCATATGGAGAGGAGGAAAGCTTAATAGTCATTGAAGTTTCACTGAGGTGCTTTTTGCTAAGTCCAAGATGTTTACTAAGTAAATGAAATAGGATAGTGATGGTTCTTACAGGACCCCTTAGAGCATGTCTTCCATCTCACTTTTCATCTCTGACAAATAGATTAGGAATATAAGAGCCTGCCTTGGTACAGTTTTGGGAACTCTGACAGGTGAAAAGTGTTCTCTGTTCATAGAACATGCAAGGCTCTGACCTCTGTCATACTTTTCATCCCTCAAACTCTGCTAGACAGTGCTTAAAGAAATACGAAGTTCTTGCTGAGACTCAAAAATGTGACCATGGTAGAAGCTGTGGTTCTCTGAGGGGTCTCATTTATCTCCATATGGACTTCAGTTTCCCCCAGAAGCTAAAATTTCAGTTTAAGGATGGCCTGAGCAGCTGACCCAGCCTGAGGCGTAGAGAACTCAAGAAGTATCCTGGAGGCCTACAGCTGTGATAAGGAAAGAAGCTGTCCCCTCTTGGACTGGACCCCCAGCTGACCCAGCCTGAGGCATGGAGAACCACCAGTCTTCCTCGGAGAGGTCTGGATTGCTCCTGGTTAATCTTGGTTGTGCTGCACTGATTTCAGGGCCACAGCAGATGGGAAAAGTGAGGGCATGATGCCATGAGCTGGGATGTGCAGGCACATCTGTGCTCTGAGCACCTCCCGTCACAGAACACCCACCTAGCAACAAATGCATGTGCAGTGCTGCCCCTCAATGTTTGAAACTTCCCCTGTCTCTATAGGAAAGGCCTCCACATCCAGGCCATGTGTGGCATAGTGTACAGGGAGCAAAGGGCTGGTGGAAATGTCACCACCACAGGTTTAACAGCTCTGATACTGGGCTGCCACCCCAGCTGTTCTAGGATTAACGCTGTTAATCCTAGAACTGATGAATGAGTTTAGAACTGATGAATGAGTGTTGAAACTCAATTTGTGCAGAAATAACTGCTCAAACCTGGTTATTCCTTGTTTCCTTGTGCAAGTGGCTTTTCTAGGCTGTTTGCTTTTCCCATAATAACTTCCAAGCCCTGCTTCGGCAGGAGTTGTTGCCTCCCAGCATAGTACTGATCATAGAGGTGGGTGTCCTCCAGGTGGGACTGCTGGATGCTTTTTAATCTGGCATTAATGATTATGAGGAAATAAGGAAAAACACTCACCACAAGAGAGTCTACAGTGCTTCACTAAATAATTAATAGATACTAAAATCTCCAGGACTTTGGAATCACATGGACTCTGACTTTTCATGCAATGCTGTATAGTGTTTAGGTAAAAGGTTAAAACTATACCTACTCTAAAACAAATCTGTACCATAAAATGGAGGCAGAAAGACAGATTTAGCAGTACTGCTTCCTTCTTTAACAGGAGTCAAGCTGAGACAGAGATGGAGAGTTCATAAATGTTTTCTGTTTAGTTTTTTCCTTTCGTGTTTTGTGTGACTTCTTGTTAGAAGGCTGGAGACTTCTGTTAACTTTTGGTTACTAAAAACCAAAGAGCAGTCTTAGGAAGAAATCGAGGTCTGACAACCCAGCAAGGTAATGAGAAACTTAATAAATATCCTGTTGTTGTAACATTTGTCATTTTAGCACTAACAAGCTCATGACTTTAGCTGTTGTATGAACACAGCCCCACTCTGCAGATTAAGGAAAAGGCTGTTAGACATTTAAAGTAAAAGATTTCTGCCCAGCAGGATGCTTTAACCTCTTGTATCCTGAAGCAATTTAGCTAAGGCAGCTTGAAAGTGATACAGAGACAGAGTTCTGTTCAGGTCAATTAGGAGGGATACAGAAGCAGTTAGAATCAATGATTTTCCTAATTTTGTTCTCTTTGATGTCCAGAAGAATGAGAAAGAAAGAAAAAAACCATCCAAGCCCAAAAGAATGTGGTGGGTTTTGGTGTTTTTTTTATTAATTTGGTCCCACTTTGATTTTCTTAAAGGTTGTAGAGAAGAGATATAAGATACTGTCTTATTAAATGAATAAACATCACTGGAGCAAAGCTATGGTAGATGTCCATTGCTTGCAAGGCAGTAAATATATATCAACCACAAACACAGAGTGTTATTTTGGTTCATTTAAAACAGGCCTATGTAAGAACCAGAGCAACTGCACGAATACTGAACTCCATACAGCGTCTCTCGCCACCTGTTTCTGTGATTTCTTTAGCCTGTTGACTCATATTTTTCTTTTCTGGAAGCTAAAAAAATGCCTACCATGCTGAAAATGCTCCTGGTTTGGTTTTAATCTCAGACAAAGTTCGTCCAGAACAGTTCCATGGTGATTATGTTTCTCACTTCTTTATTTTTTGCTTTTATGTGTCAGGTGGCGAAATGAGAGCCCTCCATGATCTGCACGCAGCCAGTGCTTCCCTGGTACACAGCTTCTCACGCAGGGAGAAGCAGAGAGGCTGAAAGACAGAAGTTGTCTTGGTGCTCAGGAGGAGTCTGTAGCATGTTGGGGGCAAGCAAGAGCCGTGGAGTTTAGCAGAGAGTGAATCCATCTTGTCCCAGATCGCTCAGTTGTCCTCCCTCGTTGTCCTCCCTCAGGGCAGGGAAGCACCACATCCAAGTCACAGCCACCTCCAGGACTGGTGTCAGTCTACAGAAGTATCACAAAAGTATCGTGGATCTCATTGTCTCACAGGATGTAAGGACAAACCACCAGGTTCTTATGCTGCTTAGATGCTTCTAAAAAGCCCAGAGGCATCAGTAGCACTTCCAAGTGCTTCCAAGCCCCTGTGTACTTTAGACAAGAGATTTTGCATAGAATTTAGGATCCTTAAAGCAGGTTTGTTTGCTTTAGACAGGATTGAGATTGTCTTGGGAATGCTACTATTCTGTTTGGGGGGAAAATCTCATGTATACAGCAGGGATGCCATCTCGTGTGGCATAACTGGAAAGCCCAGACATGATCTGAGGCACTGGGGCACCCAAAGCCCTTGCTCAGGTCTTTAATAAGCAGATGGTTTACTTTCTGTGTTTTCAATTTCTATTCCTTTTAGTGATGTTAAGGCAGGAAGAGATATCCACACCCTCCCCCCAAATTTTGAAAATACCAGCACAAACATTTCTGTAGCTGGTGGTGGTTTCACTGCAGAGACAGACTCGAGGGATGATGACTTTTTGTTTTGTGAAACGCTTTAACTTCCTGAAATAGTTATAAAAAACCCTGACTCCAAACTACCAGTTCAAGTTCTCTCAGTGTTTTGAGTAGAACAAAACATTTGACCCCAGCAGCTTTTGCTAAAGGCTTTCAGAGCTGCTAACAGCTAGAAAGTCTGTTATTTGCATGAGGCTAATTAGAGCACGTAAAAGAATACAAGAAATTAAACCCAACAATGAGGTTCAACTGTAGTGCTAAGATCTTACAATTAAACTGTGCTGTTGGATTATGCATATTAGCACATGAATTACTCTTTAAGTGATAAATGTTGACCCAAATAATTATCCAAAGCTTTTGGGAAGGGATAATCGGTAAGGTTAGGCTGAGAAAAGACAGTATATTTTTTGGAAAAAGAAATAGAAGCATGGCTTGATGTGAACACAACAAATTGTTCCCGGTGAATGAACTGACAGGTTAGTCCACATTTCTTCTTTTAGAAATATGGGTGGCACCTTATGTTATTTTTTTCTCTTTAAAACCGGGCAAAACTTAGAATGATCAAAACCCTGAGGAACGCCTACCAGAACTCCAGAGGCGGGTGGCAAAAACCCACGGAGGCGCTGATTTACGTCCTTCTCAGCCCAGCAGAGAGGGTGCTGGGGAGAGCAGAGGCCGGCTGCGTGTCGGGGAGCGGGGCTGTGCCGGGGTGCCGCTCTCCCTTTGGTGCCAGCACAACCTCGCTGACATTTCAGTCTCTCCCTCTGCCTTGCCTGGGCTCGGGGAGCGGAGGAATGGTCCTGCTTGTCCCCAGCCTTTGTGGGTGGCCGTAGTCACCTTGCAGGTCTGCAGTCCTCGTGTCCAGCTGTGCCGGGATGGTCGGGGACAGGTGCCAGGGGACAGATTAGAGCGGCCTGGCCGCCGGTGCGGGGGCACAGCCCCACGCTTATCGCACAAAGCGGCCCGGCACCGCCCTGCCCTGCCCTGCCCTGCCTCTCCCCGGGCCCGAGGCAGCCGCCGACCTCTGCGCTGGGGCTGGAGCAGGCCCGGGCCGCAGCACTGCGGCGGCTTGCCGGCCCTCACGGCAATTCCCCCAGCCCTCCTCCACTGCTCCCTCCCTCAGGAGGTTTTATCCCCATCCCCGTCCCCGCGCAGCGAGCGGCCCCGCCGCTGCCCGCAGGGTCAGCCCCGCTTTCTCCTGTGGTGCTCCCTGCCTGGAGCTGCCCTCACTGCCCCAGAGGGCGCGGTGCTGCCGGCGCCGCTGCCCCCGAGCGCAGGCCGCAGAGGAAGCCAGCGCCGGGGCTTTGTGGCAAACGGAGTGACAGCAGGGCTTGCCACAGGGCCACTGCAGCACCCCAGCGACGGGAGCGACTGCCCTCACGCTATTAAAGTGCAATTTGCTGAAAGGAAACCGCTCCGGCCGCACGCACCCAACTGCAGCGGCCAAGCAGCGCTGGAATGGCCGCCACCACAAGGAAGCAGGCAGCCCCCATTAGCAGGGAAATTCATCTTTTACAAAAGCCACAACGGACCATTAGCTTTTAACCAGGTTTTAGGGGTGGGAAACAGCCTTCCTGTTGGGCACACCCCAAGGAGGAAATAAGTGGCTCCAAACATCCAGGGGCGGTGGGGAGTTGGGAGCAGAGTTAGCTCTGAAGTGCGCAGCTTGAGCCCGCTGGTACAATGCAGCAGCTCCTGCGCGTGGATGAGCCGGTGGCGGAGCTGCGGGGAGCTGCCCTTATTTATTTGTTCCTACGGCACAGGCAGAGACAAGGGCCCTGTTTTATGTTCCCCTGCAGGAAAGTGATAAAGTGCCCGGGAGCTGCTGGAAACCATTCTCCAATAAATTCAAAGGGAAAGGCCATTTTTTTGTGCCTTGGAAGCTTGTGAGGGCTGAGGGATGCTGGAAGGCAGTGAAAACTGAGGCAGCGCATCACACACTAGCGTGGCAGGAAGCCACCGGAGCAATTTTTCTGGTTTGTTTTGTTGCTTGTTCTTTTTTTTCCCCTCAATGATTTTTACTCTGCCTGTGGCTAAGCAATCAATATCTCTTTGCCAACAATAAATATTCCAGGCTTTTAAATGATGATGTATTCCAGGGTGAAACAAATTAGGTGCGTTATTGCTGCCCTCTTGTACTCAAACTAATTCTGTGGGTCCAAATGGAAATTCAGGGAGAGATTCCCAAACCAGGCTCGCCGGTGGCAGCAGACTTGAACAGGTCTGGCTTCAGCTGCCAGCTCTGTTGCTGATCTCTCTTCTTTCTCTGAGATGAGCAGAAATTCAGGAGAGCTGTGTGAGTAGCTCCGCAGGCTGAATCCATCAGGCAGATGCATGCAGCTGAGCATGAGCCTGCCTGGAGCACTGCAGCGCCCTTGTTTCCCTCGGCAGGAGGCTGCAGAGCTGGACTGATGTGTCAAGTACAGCCCGGGCTGAGCAGCACCGGCCTAAATGCTGACCCTGGTGTGCCACACCAGCAGGGACTTCAGCTTTGACCTCTTGATGCAGTGGCTGGTCAAGGAGTGTTCCTCAAGGACCTGCTACTAAAAGCAGTCCTTCACTTAAGATACTCACCCAGGGAGCCAGGTGGGAGCCTGTTTGGAGCCCTGAAAAGTCTGTCAAGGCTGTGACAGTAACCAACCCTATTCCCGTGTGTCCAAGGGAGAGCAAATCAGCTTAATTAAGCACCAAGGAAGCAATCTGATTTGCTTCTGGAGTTGGATGATTTGTGCAAATAAATTATTACAGGACATATTATTCTCTTGGTTTCCTATACTGTTTTGCTGAGGTGGTGGAAGGACTGTGTAGCCACTCCTGCTATATTTCTCCCATGACATCAGTGCTGCTTGAACCCTTTAGCAGAGAAACTTTATAGGCCAGTTCAGGAAACGTCTGACTCCATTTCCCAACTGCTGCTACAAGAGCTTTTGCTCTGAAGGATTAAGATGACTGTGGAAGATGGAAGGCAAAGGCATTGGGCATTTTTTCTAGGAGACGATATTGCATAGTAAAACACAGCCAGCCAGAGCAGGTGGACACCTCATGTCAGTGACCATCAGCCCCACTCACTCATCCCCCAGAACTGTCATCCCCAGGTCCTAGCTCCCTGTTTATTAGGGGAATGGGAATCCATGTAAAAGGATTTCTCTCTTTCCCCCTTTTTTCTTCAGGGAGAGGGTGCTGCTGTTTTAATAGTGGCAATAGTGCACTACTTGTGCATTAATCCTCATCAGCTTGTATGTGCATACAGGCAAAGCATGATGGGCTTGACATTTGCCATCAAGAAAATGAAATTCTCTCAGTTTCAGGTCACCCTGCCCTGGTTTTGTACCAAATCTTTTCAAATCAACAGCCATTTCATCTCAATAAGCTAATAATAACCCTTGCAAAGCCTGTGAATCAGCAAAAGGCTCTCCACAGCTGCAACTGTCAGCAAAACAGGAGCTAACACTGTGGAGGGGCGGGCGCTGAAGAAGTCTGAGCCCTGGCCTGTGGTAAGTCTTAGGCAGCACTTGCTGAGCCAGACCCATCTCAGGGCTTTGCCTCTGTCCTAGCCCAGCTCCACTGAGCTTGTGGTTGTCATTTGTGAGAGGAGTGAGCAGCCTAAGACCAGGCTGCACAAATAGTTACCAAACCCTTTATTTATCCTTTCTCTCTAAGGAGAATCCTCTAGGTGCCAGAGGAGGTCAGATGAATACTTTGTATCTTCTAATGCAACAGGGACCAGCTCTCAAAAAATCCGCATTGTTGTCTGGTGGTAGTACCTGGAGCATTGGAGCTTGGCCTGCTGCTTCTCCTTGAAATCAGCAGGAATTTTGTCAGTTGTCTCTCTGGCCCAACCCTACTCCTGTGGCTGGCTAAGGAAAAGCAGTTCTGCTGCAAGGGTATTTGCAATGGGGTTGCCAGGGAGTGGGCAGGCAGCCTGCTGGGACACCCTTTGACCTGAGTCCCCCTGTAGTCCTGAGAGCTGATGTTCTTTTTTTCTCTCCCTTTTTGCCCAAGGGAGTCTGCAGGTCTGCTGCTGGCCAGCAGGCAGTGTGTGCAGCTGGGGGCCCAGGACTGAGGATGAACTGGAGAGATAAGCTATCTGTGAGCATAAATGCCTCTCTAGCCTTGCACACCTTGTAGGAAAAAGAAATTTCTGAAAAGGAGGGCACTCCAAGAGAGGGGCTGGACAGTGCACGCCTTGTTTCTCACCCTCTTTCCATCAGCACCCACTGCTGAGTCCTTTTGGAGTGAGGCTACAGAAGGAAAGGCCTATCAGACCCAGGATGGCAGTCCCTAGTGACAAAACTACAGTGATTTAAGAGAATGAACATGGGATGCTTCAGACACTGTGCAAATAGAAGAAAGATCCTGCCTAGCAGCTACGACCTGAGACCTTTTAATGACCAGTGCTCTTATGGTTTTCTTCTTGTGACTTCCGGGTCTGAGTACCCTGACATTCCTCTACATGGCGTGAGATTTGAAGGGCATAGTCCACAAGCCAGTGTGCTAGTCAAGAAATTGTGGTTTGGGCAATTTTTCAATCCTCCAGCACAATTTGGAGCGTAACTCTCAAGGGCTGTAGTGAAACACCCAGGCAGGCAAGGTGGCTGAGCCAGCAGAGGTATTGCAAGGTGCTGCTGAGTGCCACTGCTGCAGCAAACATTGTGAGCAGCTGGTGACTCAGGTCGCTGCTGTATTTCCTAATGAAAGTTTGAAGGATCTGGTGTCTTTATTAATCACTACAGCTCAGCTCTCCACTGTTAGTATCTTCCCATGGTTTTGTGTATTTTGGCATGGTTAAATAACCAAACAATTTTTTGAGTGTTTAGATGAGAAAAAAACACTGGTAGCAGACTCCCAGGAGGCAGCACCATGGGCTGAGTTAGAACTCTAGGTCTGTTGTTTATGACACTTGTGGTGAAAAACTCAGGACCACTGTCACCATACGCTGCTCCCTGTTTCAGGATGAGCCTGACATGGATGAAAACTAAGGGCTGGAATGGCTGAGCAAACAGGTCTGCAGCTGAGGAGACTCTGTTTCCATCATGCTCTGTGGAGTTTCTGTGAGCCCAGCAGGTCACAGGATGCGTTAATAAGCGTGCTGCAGCATTCTTGCTAATTTCGTGTACTCCACTCAGCACCTCCCTGAGAGCCTGTACGGAATGAGCCACATCTACTGCAGCCTAGGGGAGCTGCATCCTCTTGCTTGCTGCATCACTGCTTTTGTGGTACCTTTTGTGTCAGGTCTGAGATGTTTAGAAGCACCTGAGCACCCAGAATTTAACACCATGACCCCACCATATGTGCTAGGCTGTGATCTCAGTCTTGATGGCTCCCTCTTTGGCCTGGGAGTTTTAGGTCAGGTATGTTTCTCTGCCCAGAGCTGCCTCAACGTCTAACTCACTGCACTGCCTACTGCTTTTATTTGCACAAGTTTTCAAAAGTGTCAGAGTGGCCAGACCTGATGGATTGCCTGCCTGAAGTAGGTGGATGATCAGCTGAAGTGTTTGTTTGAGCATATAGATTCTGTGTTGTGATATTTTAATTGCTGAGTTCAGCCTGCAAACTGAATTGGTGAACCTCTTGCTTTTCTCTCTTCCTGAAGTGAAACCCCTTTGTCTGTGCACTTCCCTTTTCCCTATATAAGAGAAAACAGGATTTTATGTTTGAGTAAGTAGAATGTAAAGTGCTATCCAGCAGGTCAATTTAATGTGAGATTGCTTTATGCTGATTGGCAAGAATACACTTCCGTTTGTTATTCTTAGGTTTTGATGATATTCTCTTACTGTGAGAAATGAACACTGCCAAGAAGAGATGAAGACATGGCTTAGCTATGAAGGGGAACTACAAAAGGCTGGCAATCCAGGAAAAATATACTGCAAAAAATTCACACAGGGGACAGATTCTCCTGAGCTGTGTGACTGCTGGGGCACCCAAAGACTTGTGGTTTCCTTTAAAGGCACCCACACAGATTTCGTTTCCCTGCAGTGCACGCTCATGACCCCGTGGTATTTCTGGCAAGCACCCATCACGTGCCTGCCAGCAGCTGCGTGTGTGAAACACAACGATCAGATGTGCTGCCAGTCTGGGAAGCCTGAAGTTTTCCTGAGGCAGAAGCCTGAAGATATCGAGGTAATGGTCAGGAAGCATCAGCCCCGAAAACCATTTTAAACAGGGCTGGACTCAGAGCTGGCGTTTCTCCCCTCTCCCGAAGTCTCCAGGTGCAACTGCAGGTGCTGATGGAGTAGCTGGCATCGCCTGGCACACGGCACAGAGGGGACTGGGAAGGGGATGTGGCGCTGACACCGCTGAGGAAATGGCAGCAGAGCGGGTATCTCCTCTCCTGCTGCTGCTGCCAGAGAGGCGGGTAATTACCATATCCGTTTTAGAACCGAAGAAACTAACCAAGAGTGCATAGGCGGAAGGGGAGAGTTTTAGGAATATGTGGGTGTCTGAGATGCAAATGCTTCGGGAAACACCACGTTGAGCCTGATTTGCATTTGTAGGCAGCTAAATACTTGTACTGATCTGACCCAGAGGGCTGTGTGTGAGGGTGAAGGGAACAGGGTGAGCTCCCCACGCTTCCTCGCTGGGGATCCCTCAATCCTCGTGGTGCCTGGGCCAGTCACTCCCCTCCTTTGGATCTGCTCCAGGGATAAGTTCCTGGCTTCCCCCAAGTGGCAGCAATGATGGGATGGCATGGGATGGGATGATGTTTCCCTCTTCACTCTACAAGGGCAGCCCACATTGGCAGCCCTTTTGATTCTCCCAGCTTCTTCTCCCTGCTAGTTTTTTTCTTTCAAGTAGAAATCTATTTCAAAACTCAGCAGATTTATTTTGCTACAGGACCTATTGATTTTGCCTGCTTGGATATTGCCCCTACCCAGGCTGAATGCTGCTTATCACATTCCAGTTGCTGTTGATGCTTCTGGGCAGGAGGTAGAGCTGCTGCCCGCTGCTTGCCCCTCCCAGTACCTGCAGGACTTTGGACACTCCTTTTTATGATGATGATGATGGTGATGTAAGTGTTGAAAACTATCACCTGAGTTGAACTGTGAAAGAGTGAGGGAGTTTACTTTAGTGGAAAAACAGATTGTAATTATTGGTAACAGACTCAGCAACTGAATATGCAATCATTTCCTCCTGAAGACTTTGGTACACCTGAGAACAGAAACTTCCTGGTTTCTCTGCAAAGAATAATGTCATGATGATTTATCATTAATGAACCACCCTGTTTCTAATCTTCATTTTCCAGTTTTCAGTATACCTGTGGCGTTACTTTCTCTAGAGAAACAGCCAGAGTCCACTTCAGATTTTTTTGGGAACTTTGAGGGTCAACTTTGTTAAACTTCAAGAGCACTTTTTCAGCTGCAGCCAAAGGCTTTTCCTTTCCTTCTTACCCAAATTGGTGGGTTACCTAACTTTGTCATGGCTTTGAAGTCCACCTGTAGGCATCTGCTCAGTTGTTTCTATTGGTCCTGCCATTTTCCCAGAGAGCAACTAGACAAGAAGTAGTGCACTTTTCATGTACTTTCCCAGTTTCTTTTTCCATATGAGTAAAGAAACAAAGGTCTTCACTCCCAGTGCTGGGACTTATATTCATCTTCATGTGTCAGGAAATGCAAGGTTGCAAAATATTGGCCTTTTTTTTCAAGAGTCTTTACCATAACAGTGATAAAAATATTTTAACTGACTTCCTTGCACTGTGACCTCAGTAGATTATTTGAATGAGAGTATCCTTTTACCCATGGCCACTTGCATCAGTCCAAAGTGCAAGTCCTTTTTCTGCAAGTAATATTAAGATGATTTAAAACCAAACCAAGCCAAAACAAAGCAGAAAGAAAACCTGAAAAAATAATTCCATTTTCCTTTTTGGGAAAAAAAAATTATGAAAGAAGTGAGTGAGCAATGTGATGGGAAAGCACAGCCTCTGTGTGGGATAGACCTCTGCCATGGGGGTGTAAGCACTGTGCAGAAGAAGCCAGAGCAGTCAGCACTGCTGTGAACACTGGATGGCACAAGTTTCCATGTGGGAACCTCATACTGGGGGGGAGGGAGGAGGGGGGAGAATGAAAGGACCCCTGGTGAAACTGGAAGTTGTCAAAGAGGCTCATCATGAACTGAGCAGCAGGATCAATGGAGGAGTTCTTGAGAAATGTGTGCTGCAATCTCTAATATTTCATCTCCTATCGGGTTTGAGTCAGTGTCTTTCATGGCACAGTTAATGCTGCGAGACAAGGTGGTTTCAGTAATAAAGTGTTTTGTTCCACTGACCTCATTTTTGTTGAATGTCTTGTCTTGGATGTTTTGCTATTGCTAATGTGTGTTGCCACAATGCCAAGAAGATGCCAATTAGAAAACCACCACGGTCTTTTCTCACCACTTTCCCCAGCTCTTTGCCTAGGATTCTCCAACCTTTAAAATCAAATTAAAGGTATGCCTAAATACTTACTCCCTGGGATGCTGGCTCTTTGGAAGACTACCTGTCCTGCAGGAACCAGTGTTTTCACTACATGGGTTTAGTGTCACCGTGGGAGTGTCCTGGAGAGGTGGCATTTACCTTTTCATTCACTGTGGATGGAATACAGAGGTGGCTGGGCAGGATGAACTGTGCCCTGGAAACAAATGAGTGAGCCTTGGATCAGAGTGGCCTTCACATCTCTCAGGTCCCCTGTGATGGGTTAGAGGCCATGGTGGGGCCAGAGGTGGGACAACTGGGAATGGAAGCCCTGGCCATGGAGAAGGGGTGCTTCAGTGCACATCTCTTCCTGGGTGTTTTTTTACCTCTCTGATATTTAGCTATATTTCCCTCTTGCATTTCACATCCATAATTTCTTCTTGCCTTTTTCTTTTTGCTTTTAGTCTTGTTTGGAGCCTCTCTGCATGGACATCTTCCCTCTTCCTTGCTTAGGGCATAGCTTGCATCATGCTTTTCCTTCAGTTCCTGAGTGAATTTACTGCCCAGCAAAAGGGGTGAAAACCCACACCCTGAGAGCTGAGTATTGAACTGCCATAAATTTACTTGCTTGTCATTCAGGGTTGTCATTCAGAAGCTCATGACAGAGCAGTGAACACACTCCTTGTGGGAGCTCAGGGTCAGAAGAAGTTGCAGCCCCCTTTTCAGGAGGAAAGACAAGTGCAAGCTGAAACACCCAAGCTGCAATCAGTGGCAGAACACCACTCCGGGAAGCATCACGCCTCATCAGCGGGTGTTGGCTTTCTAAGGCACCTCAAGTACCCTGCCAGAGTAATTAGCAGTGATCTGAATCAGACATCACTATGTACACGTCTGTCTACAATGGTGACATGTTTCCTCATACATCTGCAGTCAACAGCATTTTTGAGGTGGATACACTCCCTAGCCTGCAGTAATCCCCTGCCTTGTGCTTGTTGTCACTCTGCACAGGAGGGTTTGTCCCGGATGGATCCTCGTGTTGCTCTGGGATCGAAGGCTTGCTGGAGGCGTGACTGAAAAGTGAAGGACAAAGCTGGAGGGAAATGTGTTTAATTTAGCTGGGACAAGTCAGGCACTGTATCTACCGAAGAAAAGAGCAGATTTTTGATCTCACTGTGTTTATATTTGATTTGAAAGAAAAAAATGGGCAGTTTGTTGCAACATGCTCATTTCACTCTCAGCTCCAGTACCTGGGTAAACACTTCTCAGTTAAACCCTTACATTTCCCACAAGAAAAAGCTGGAAAATTGGGATATAGTGTTGTTCTTTCACCAAAAACATTAATAACAGGCAGCATGGACCGTGCCTTTTCTCTGACCACTCCATAAAATGCTGTGGTATAGGTGTAGCAACAGTTGATCAGGTCCAGACACCGCCTCTTGCTCCAAGCAGCCGGGCTGAGGTCATGTCTCAGTTAATTTTATTTTATTAATTTGTTTTTTAATTATTTGCTTTCACAAAAGGCTTGTAATATGTGATGGAAAGAGGGGGAAATTCATGACTGCACTTTTATACATGCTTCCTGCAGGAAGGGGCCACAAGGGGTGTGGGTGCCCCTTGTGCCTTTGCAGTGCCAGCCAAGGACAGTCCACAGGGAGGCCCACAGGAGCATGTATGTAGGAAAGACAGAGCCCTCCCAGCCTGGCAGGAGGCAGAGGGATGGGAGCCCTCCTTTCCTAGAAGGGAGCTGTGGAGACTCAGGCCTGTGAAGCCAGCAGCTGGGCCAGGATGAGGGCTGTGGGTGAGAGGGAGGGAGATGTAGACCGGTGGTACCTGTTCCTGCTACTTCACCGTGACTGCTCATGCAACTCTTCAGAGCTACCTTTGTGCTTCATTTTTTAAATCATCCCCCAAGATCTCAAGTAAACTTGCTTGTCTCATCCTGGCTGGGGCCAGCCCTCCCATCTATGCCCTCTGTGCCAGCCCTGCTCCATCTCCTTCCTCAGAAGGCTCCCTTCCCTCTGCCGGTCTGTGATGGCTGTCCACACCAGAAGTGCACACTGGTTCCACCCAGGCTGCCTTTCCCCACCTCAACCACATTGCATGAAGTATGGGCCCCTGCACACAGCGGTGTGATTTAGTTCAGCCTCCAATGCTGTCATGCTTCCAGGACTACTGTGGCTTTCATGGTGCTCCCAAGAGGTGCATGAATGTATGCAAGGTGTCCTGGAGAACTCCCCAAGCTTTGGACTGTTGAATGGTTTGCTACAAAGTGGAATAGGATGATCCTGCCCTTGGGTGGGATGGGATCCCATTCTCTGTTGCTTGTTCCCAGCATGTGTTTGCCTGCAGTCGTGGTAGACCAGATTTATTCACATACCTCCTGACCTGTGTTTCATTTGCTTTGGCAACTGCCTAACTCCTGGTCATGGTGGGACACCACTGCATGCCCAGCCAAGGCATGGCTGCCAGGACAGTGATAACCTACCTTGCCTCTTGAGGGTGGCTCAGATTACAGCCAAAGAAAAGATATCATCTGCTCCACTGGACTCCAGGCCCAACGCTTGTATGTGACATGTTACCTGCTAGGTACTCCCACATGACTCATGACCACAAAAATAATAAAAAACGAATGGGTAAGCTGGCCTACAAGGTGTTACTTGCTGTTATTGTCCAGGGCTGCTGACTGCTGCTGAAGGATTTCTACTGTGTAATTACAGCCCAGCCTTAGCAGCCCTGCCAGTCTGAACGGTGCTGCTGAGTGGTGTATGTGCCTATTGCTTCTATGAACGTGACTCCAGAAGATAATTACATGCACAGGAAGAAGACAGGATAGAAACCTGACTGGGAGGATAAGGAGAACCTGCTTTGTGCCATCACAGGATTACATGCAAGAGTGCAGTATTGTCTGAAGGGAGAACAGTCAAGATATCATCAGCTACTCCTTTTGCTACACCCCAGAATTCATCAAGAGCTGAAGACAAAGAGCCATTTAATTATTAATGAAATATGCATAAAAGGAGAAGGCAGAAACACACAGAGGGCTATTTCATCATTTTTCAGCATAACAAGGCTTATTGGTTCATATTAACCAGCTCTTCTTCTTTTAAATCTAATTTTGAAATTGGCCAATACACTTTCCCCCTCTGGCATTGGTCAGGCCAGTGGTAAACTCATATTTCTGCTCTCCTTGCTTAATTGGTACCTGTGAACCCAGGGTTTATTTTGCCTGCTTGCTCCAGCTTGTCTCAGGCCTTAATTGCGAGGTCTCTGGGGGAGGGCTTGTGCTGTATAACGGGCCAGTGTTCTTCAAATGGCTCAACTTTTCCCCTTGGAAGAAGCTGATTCATCGGCACGGAAATGTTTTGCACAATGATCTTCACTTAAATTTCCAGTTAAAAGAATGACTCACTTTGATATGGCCAAAACTGCTTTCTCTTGTCTCATGTTGCTGTGTACCAGACCTGCTTGGCAAGCTGGGGGCTGTGCTTCCCCAGAGGAAGTGCGGGATTGTGCCTGAGTATGGGCGGTGGCACAATCCTGTCTTGTATCTGATGCTGCATGAAACCCCTCCACCTTCAGCAGTGCTGGGGACTGATGGGAACAGTGCTGAGCTTCAGGCCAGTCTCCTGCTCTTCTCCAAGGTCTACCTCAACCATGGCCTTCTCCATGTGACCCTCAGATGCCCTTTCCATCACGTGAACAGTGTCCATAGGCCAGTGTAACGTGTGCCTGCATGTTTTCCTCTGCTCAGGAACAGCTCTTGCTTTGCCTTAGAGCATTTTGCAGTAAGACTGAAGCAACTCCATCCTAGAGAAGGAGTGTCTCACTGTAAATTCCTTTCTCCATCAATTACTTGTTCCGCTCCTGGCTGTACCCCCTTTTTTAGACCCATTTCCCAAGAGCACTTTCATTGCTGCATAACAGCAAGTTTTTAATGAGCACATTGTTGTTGGGATTCACAGAGCAGTCTTTGTGCTGCTTCTGAAGAAAATACATTTGGTAGAGATTATTTTTCTGGAATGGTTTAATGGAGAGGAAACTGAATGTGTCCCCATAGTGGTTTTCTTTCAGGAGGAAACTGCCAGAATGGCAGGAGCCAAAGCCAGGCTGGCCCTGCACCTGTGAGTGCTTCAGGAGGAGCTGGTGGCTGAGCTGGTCAGAGAGGCTGACCTCCTCACCAGGAGAGACAGTGGCTTGCACATGATGCTCCCCTGTCATGGTTTCAAAGAGGTCAGCTTTGCTCTTCTCCCTGAGCACCCAGCAAGGCTGTTGGTGTGTCACCATGAGTTTTCTCCTTGTGCAGCATGCTTTGTTTTTTGTTTTTTAAGCAGTTCCAGATAGGGCTTCATGGATGGGCAAGATGAGCAGTGTGCTGTGGAACTGAACATGGTGTCAGACTGAGAGCGTGGGGTGGCAAACCACATTATAAACTCAGCAGCAGTCATCAAAGTCTGCTAGTTTTCAGAAAGGAACCAGCTCATTCCCATCTCTATATAGCTACTGAGAAATCAGCTAGGGCAGAAAAGGTGAATTTTGAGTATGATGGACACCACAACTTGGAACTGGGCCAGGGATTCTTCCCTCCCAGGTCAGCCTGAGAAAAAAATATTGGGAACTGGACACTGCTGCAGGTGTGATGGCTTTTTTTTCTTGTTTCTAGTGTGCATGTTGGACACATCAATTAGGAGTCCAAGCAAAAAGAACCAGAGGTGAAGGAGTAAAAGCCACTACATCCTCCTCATCCTTGGTGGCATCCTGTTTGTCTGAGGCCTGAAAAGATGGCTAGAACTGCCTGTATATCTGATGAGTAGTTAATTGACAAAATTGGAACAGGAGTCTTTACGTTTAAGGGACTCAAAAGTCAAAAAAAGTCACCTTTTGTTTCAGGAAATCATGGGTTGAGCAGCTGAACTTATATGAACTTTCCCTCAGCAGGGGATTTTGGCAGGAAAGTCTACTATTTAAAATTTGGTGAGTTACCATTAGTTTACTTCAAAAGGATCTATCCTGCCCATAATTAATATCCTCAGATCTAAGACTTTTATTTTGTTTAGGTGAACAAATGTTGTGAAATGCCTTTGTGAATCAAATCTAATCAAGTCGGTATTCCCCAGCTGGAGCCTGGAAACCTGCCCAGCGTGCAGGGCAGAGGAGAGCGGTGTGATAGGCAAGGCGTGATGACAACCTGCCAGAGGAGAGCTGAAAAAGGTGGAGCAGTGAACTGCCCCTAGCAGACAGTGATATTTCAGTGATTTTCTTCTTCAAAACGCTTGAACTCCAGGACACACTGGGTGTGTGAGTTTACTCCAGCGAGCCTGAGGCAGTTTCATTTATGCAACTGTTTGCTCAGCAGATGAGAGGCCCAGTTCTCTCTGATCTCAGTGATATTCAGAGAACAGACTCTTCTGCAGCCCTCTCTAGCATCCAGATGGGCATCTGCCCGATGCCAGGTGTGGATGTGTTTTGCATTTTTCCAAGCCATGTTTTTGAGGGGGCTTGAAAATGAGTATCTGAGGCCCCTGAAGACCCTGAAGAAACTGCTAGCATTCGAGGGACAGGGTGAGCAGAAAGAAGAGACATGCTCCTGAGTTTTCATTCTGGATGTGTGGGGATGAGTCACCTCCAGGGCTGGGGTAACACATGCCCATGAGTCCTGGGCAACACATGCAGAGGGGTCTTGGGCACCGAGATCCTGTCATCATGCACAGTAGCATCCAGAAGGAAGACTGTTCTCCAGGGTCTCAGTGCATTCCCAAGCCTTCCCCAAGTGATCTGCCACATTACAGATCTGGCAGTGACAATTCTGTTCTCTCCCCAAAGCCAAAGACTTGCCCTTTTAACCAGGTCACTTTGGGGAAAGCCAGGGATGTGATCTCTGTGTCTGTGGTGCAGCTCCACGGCAGCGTCTGGAAGCACCGGAGTGCTCATCGGAGACGTTGGCAGTCCTGGTGTGCGGCTCCCAGGGGCAGGCTGGCCCCACAGAGGGAGCCGCAGCTGCAAATTGGCATTCCGGGATGTGCTGATGTGTCTCCTCTGCGCTGATCTGCACAGCTGGAGCGACCAGCTTGACTTGACATATGCTAATCTGAGAGGCAGCGCGGAGTCTTCGTGTCCTGCCGTGTCTCCCCAGGGGAGTCTGTGGTGCTGGCAGTACAGCGCCGTCCGGCACCAGCACTTACCACATGCTTATCAATGGGAAAATTAGGAGAAATGGACCCGGCACGTCCTTTGTGCCGGGCATCACGGGGCTGGCAGCCTTCAGGAAGTGCTGTGGGTCACGAAGGGGAGTGAGAGGACAGCATCAGCTCACGTCTCCTTGGCAGCAGACAAACAAGCAGATGTGTCCCCCGGCTGAGCATTGTCCCCACACGCTGTGCTGAGTGCAGGGGTCTCAGGTCTTTTAGGGAAGGCAGGGAGGCAGAGCCATGCAGCTCACGAGCCTGGAGGATTACCAGAGCCCTTCAGTATCGAAGCCAAAGATCCCGACGTGACCCAGAGCAGAATGTAGGACAGCCTTGCATCAGGCCCAAAGTACACACCTGCCTTTTAAAAACAATCAGCAAGTTTGATTACAGCACAGCATGGCAGCCTGAGCGGGGAGACAAACAACGTGACTGGTGCTTATTATCGGGACTGTAATTATGCCTGCAGGTCCCATGCTGCCTGCACCCCAGCGCGGGAAGGGTTATACCAGACATGATAAAAGATCATTCCCGGCCCGAAGAAATCAGAATCTCATTTAAAACATCCCGGGAGGGCGAGACAAATGAGGATGGTGTAAGGGACTGAGGTTGGGAAAAAGCGGGGTGAGTTTGATTACAGATAAGGCTGCTGCTTCCTGGAGGGTGTCGTGGAGCCTCCCTGGAGGGAGGGTTTGCTGGCACCTCTGCGGCGTCGCCGGTGGGAATGGGCATGCAGGGCGTGGAGGCAAGACACGACAGCGTTATAGGCTTTGAGTCGAGGAGGAGGGAGGTGGGCTGCAGCTATATATACACATTTATATATATGTANTCCCACGGATGATCCGGGAGAGCTCCCGGGAAGGGGCGCCCCGGAGGGCTGAGCATGGCCGGGGCCGGGAGCGGAGCCGGGAGCAGCCCCCAGTCCCGGCCGGGCGCTGGCAGCAGGAGCTGCACCGGCCCTGCTTGGTGCGACTCCGAGCCCCGGGAGAGCAGAGCAGAGCAGAGCAGAGCAGCCAGAAGTGACTAACCCGAGGCCGGGGCAAAGCCGGGCTGTGTGCCAGTGGTTACGCTTTGATTTATTAGCAGCGTTATTGATTTCCACCTCTGTCTGGGCGCCGGCTCTGGAGCAGCTCCCAGCTGGCTGCCCTCCGTATGCTCAGGCCTCGCCAGCCCGCTGCACCTTTCCCGAGCGGGAGGCGCTGGAAAGCTCAGGCCTCGCTCCGCTCCTGGTGAAGACACATCTGGCATTCCTCGGTTGCCTGTTGGAAATTATTGACAGTGGACATCGCAAGTTTCTGGTTACAGATGGGACTTCTGCACTACCAGGAGGGTCTCCAGGGCACTTACTGCTAATTTTGGCATGTGCTGAGTCCTCTTCTTTGGGTAGGGAGAGGCTGATTTCTGCAACCCCCAGGCTAAACACACTTTCCCCTCCATTTTGCTTTCAAGAAGTGTTCTGCAGGCTGTAGATTTGGCGAGCTCTCTTCAGGAATCTAGCCATGGGAAGAAAGGAGGTCTCTTGATCCCCCAGCAATCTCTGTGAGAGTGGTATTAACCCACTCACTGAGGAGAGCCAATTTCTTCTTCTTGCCAGAAGCCTGTAGAGCAGGGTTGCTGCAGATGAATCTTTCTCCCTAACAAACAGACATATCTGAGCCAGTAACCTTGCTCTCACAAGGCACAAAGGGCAGCATTTAACATGTTACATTTCCAAGCAATCTAAACTTAATTATCCTTTTGAGCACATTTTAATAGCTTTCTCTGCTTCCTCTGGCTTCAAATTTGCTTTGATAATTAAAGAGCCTAAAATTTCGTATGTTTCTTTATGATGCCTGAAATTTACTACAGAAATCCATTTTCTTCCTCAGTTTGAACAAGTTGCCAGATCTAATATGAGATGACAGGCAAGAATTTCGTACAGCAGGTTATATACCAAACAACAGTGTCTCTGCAGGCACCCACCCTCTGAGACAACTCAGGGTAATTTTGGAAGGAAAAGCCCCTTATTCCCTAGGCAGACTTAATCTCCAGCACCCCTGTACTGTTTGTATGCCTGTGCACAATTGTTCTGGCATGTGTTCAAAGCACTTTGTGAGCACTAACACCCAGTGGGGCTGGGGGTGGTGGGCAATCAACCTGCAACTGGAGTTTGCATCGGGTGGTGGTGTGGCCAACAACAGTCCCTTGGGCAGGGCCAGGAGCAAAATGCATGAGGAGCCAACCTCCTCCCTTCCTTAAGCTTCCTGCACTCCTCACTGTTTTGTTACCTTTTAGGGGTGTTCCTCAGTTTACAGGGTTTCCCCCAAGATACGGGTGTCTCAGTGTGAGTGATATGAGCTGCAGTAGTACAGTCTGCTGCCATTGCTTCTGTGCAGGGTCTCATAGTTTTTTGTTCCCCCTGAGTGCCTTCACAGAATTACAGAATTCTCTGACAGTCTTGCTTTTGGATTAAAAA
Source organism: Notiomystis cincta (assembly GCA_013398075.1). NCBI lineage: Eukaryota > Metazoa > Chordata > Aves > Passeriformes > Notiomystidae > Notiomystis > Notiomystis cincta. The sequence goes on from VZRX01018728.1 coordinate 59,972, forward strand.
AAAAATCAATTCTGGCATTCATCTTTCTAGAAAGAAACCTCGCAACATAATTGGAGCACACCCAAGAGGCTCAAAATCAGAAGAGAAATTAAAATACCCTGAACTTGATTTTATGTTAAAGCTGGCAATTTCGAAAGCACATTTTAAGTGCAGGGATAGGGAATTAGTGGATTTTGATACATTTCTTGATTTTGGTGGTGGAAATATTTGCTTTCTCCATGTGTCTAGTGCAGAACTGGTCTGTGCATAATGGTGGGACCTGAGAATTGTTAGGATTGTTCTAATCTGATTTAGTTGTAGAGACTTCTGGGCCCAGAGGTACAAGGTGGCTCTGTCCTGGTTGTGCCACCAAACCATCTCAAGAGAAGTTCCCTTCCCGAAGGTGGATATTAACAAGCACCACTTCTTTTGGTGCTTGCCAGTGCCTGTCTTCACTCCCTCCTCTTCACCAGCTGTCACTTTGCTAGATGGCTTCTGAATGTGACAGGTAGAGGTGATTTCCTTCCGTGACCTTCACAGCAACTCACACCAGATCCTACTGACCACTCTTTTGGGTGAAGCAAAATTAGGTGCTGCTGGATAGAGTCCTCTGGTTTTGAAGAAGATCTTCCTCCCAAAGCACAGCCTGAGGCCAATGCCAGACCCCCAGCACTTGGGAGGTCTCTGTCACCAGCTGGCCTGGGCTGGAGAAGGGCTGCCCCAAACAGGACATCTGACCTCATGGAGAAGGCTGAGCTGGGCAGGAAGAAACCTTTTGGAAATGAGCACCTGGCAGGGATCCTCCTGCCTGGAGGGAAGCTGTGAGAAATTCATGAAGAGTAGGTTTCTGTAGTATGAAGGAATAACACAGCATCTGGACAAAACATAAGCTATGCAGTCATTTTAGCTGTCTTAGTGCCTGTACTCCTGCTTGCTTGAGTTATTTAGGAGATGAACCAATTTCTGCACTCCCACAGACAAATTAAATGATGCTGGGTACAACAAATATTGTATAACAAGTTTATTAAAGGCTGGAGAAGGCTTGGGCTGCTATGAACAAAGATGTGGGCAGAGATGTGGATTGATTTGAATGCTGCTACATGATATTTTTGTATATAGGGGTATTTAAAACCACCTTTACAATTGGCAAAGTGGCCTTAAGTTGTAAAAAGAAGTCAGACTGGATACAAGGAAGCAATGTTTCCTTGTGAGGACAGTGGAACCCTGCAGCAGTTGCCCAGAGCAGCTGTTTGCTGCAGTCCTCAGAAGTTTTCAAGACTCAGATTTATAAAGCACTGAGCAGCCTGGTCTGGCCTCATTGCTGACCCTACTGTCAGCAGGAGGGTAGGCTGAGATCCCCTGAGGTGCCTTCCAGGCCTGAATTATTGCTGATGCCGTCTCCATTCCTGGGAGGATTGGGTTCTGCCAGGCAGCCACGGCTCAAGCAGTCTGTGTGTGCACACCCACGCAGCACGGCTCACCCCTTCCCTCCCTCCCTGAGCAGCTGGTGTGTCGCTGTGGGTGATGTCATCCCATTTGCTTACTTAAGAGAGGCATCATTAGTGAGTAAGTAATTTATGTAATGCTGCTGCTAGCGCAAATGAAGGTAGAGCCGGGTTAAGCAGGCCCAGGGCAATGAGGGCACGCTCTGCACGATGGGCCATGGAGAAAATTGCTGCAGGAGGCCAGCAGGACGGATTACTGGAGAGCAGAGCATCGAGGAAGGCTGGGTTCCTTTCCTATCCACCACACCCTTTGAGGCAAAGCAGTGGTGGGAGAGGATTTTTAGTCTGTTGACATAACGGAGCTCAGTAAAAGCCTGTGCCCTGTCAGTGCCCTTTACCCAAAATGACCTGCTTTTGGTGATCAAATGCAGGCTCAGCTTATTGAAAAAATTACTTTAAAAATCAGCCACTGTTGTTAGATCACTTTTTCTCTTTGTCTGTGTGGATTTCTGTGTCAGTTTTGCTTTGTGAGACTGGACCAAACCCCAGAGCTACTGAGGCACCACAACAGCTGAGTACTACAGGGTGGGACCTCACAGCATCAGCAGAAGCTGCTCTGCAGACTTGAGGGAAAACTTTAAAGGCAAAACTCAAGAAAAAAGAGAGAAGGAGTTTGTTGGAGGTTGTTTGAGGAATAGAGACACCATGGTGTTTTCTTCTCCTCCTCTTGAGTGCTATTACTGCTTATGATCCAGTGAAATAGAAATAGTAGTGCTCTTTTGGGGCAGAAATGGTGTACAACAGAGTGTTTGCCACTGAGGAGGTATCTAAGACCAAACAGAAAAGAAGATAAAGGAAGGACAGCAGCTAGAGAGGGCTGGCCAGAGCAAGTCATCCTGAGAGTACCAGAAAACTTACCTTTGGAGATGTGAGTCAGACTCTGGGTTCTCATGAGCTCTGAGGGAATTCAGACTGTAGGCAGCTTATACCTATCATAGCTCGGGTCAGAGTCTGACCCTTCCCACCTCTTGTAATTAAGCAGATGATGTTCCTGCCCAGCTTAGCCTACACAACACTGGTTTGCTCATGCTGCTAGTAAAGGTCTTGTTTGGATTAGCACACGGGACTAGGTGATCAGCAAGGGAAAGAAGTGCAAACAAAAAGCCCTTTGGTAGTCAGGGAAATAATCATTGCTCGTTTGCTCACTAATAAGGATTTTGCTGCTGTGAAAGAACAAGTGTTGTTGAACAACATCCTAAAAATTACATTATGTGTAAGGGGGGAGATCAAACCTTTGGAGGAGAGGAAAACAAAGCGGAACTGGTGAACCCCATAAACATTATTGATTATCAGAATTCAGAAGTGTCATTAGGAAAGCTGTCACCAGGTGGCTGGGGGGAAGGCAGGGAGACAGCTTCCAGCAGGGTTCAGGGCGTTCTGGTGTGTTCTGCTGCTGATCTGAGACCCCGTGGTGGGAATCTGGCAGCCGTGAGCGCTGAGTGTGTGCCGGCTGCGGGCGTGGAAAGCCGGCAGCGCCCGCCGCGCCTCGGAGGGGCAGCGCTGGGCATGCAGCCGGCGCCGGGCTGCAGCCTGAGGCCCCGCGACACGCCGCTCCCTCCGGCCAGAGCAGGGGCACAGCGGGAGCCGAGCTGCGAGCCCTGCACAGAGAAACTGCAGCAGCGGAGATGTGCCCCGAGTGCGTGCATTTCTGCGGAGAGACCCTAACGGGGTCGAACGAAGCGGTAATGGGAGAGGAACAGCTTCGAACCACGTGGGTCTCGGGCTTTCCCAGGAAAGGAGCGGCTCAAAGGGCTGTGGAGGTTTGCCTTCTGCATCCACCCCCACCCTATCCCTGCCAAGAAGCAGCTGGAGAGGAAAGAGGGGATTTGCATCCTACCAGCATCTGGCAAACACTTCATCTTTGCTACAATTCGGGATAAGGACAAAGGATCCCCAGCTAACCTGGAAGATTTCTGTTCCCAGTGTAAATCACACTCTGACACCCACACTACAGAGCTGGGTGTTAACCTAAGCCTACACCTCAGCCTAACGTAGGCACACCCCTGTCAGCAGTTTTGGGAACTGGTGCTGGCACCTGATTCTTCTGGGCATGATTCCAAAGAAGCTGGGAGCACAGCTCTGTCCCAAAAGCTGGAGCCCACTGAGATTGAGATGAAGCAGCTCAGCCACCCTCTGTGGAGAGGATGGGCTTGGGATCTGGGGAGGACCCCCCCTTCTTGCACTCATCCTGGCTGATGAACAGAGCCTGCATCCCCTCCCTAGAGCAGCCTGCCTGATTCAGGAATCCATCCCTGGGCACTGTCCTTGAGGCTGTGTGGCCAGGGAGAGCTGCTCTCTCCTTGGCTTGACTTTTGGTGCATTTTTGGGCATCTCCAAGGACTGCACTCCAGTGTATTCGGCCAGTCTGAGGGTGATGGAAATAATACAGAATTTAAAAATAAAATTATTTGTTACTATACAAACCTAAGTACGCAGTTACTGCTCTGTGTATAAGTTTTGAAGCAAAACTATTCTTATGATCACATTCATTAGGAATTAACAGTTTATAGGTGGAAATCTAGCTAGAGATATGCATGTTGCTGCTTGATTATAATGAAAAATTGCAAAAAGAAAAAAAAAGTAGTTCTCTTTGTTCTGCCTCTCTTATATGAAGTAAGAACTTGGTTAAATCAGTTAACCACCATCCTACACTTCAGAATAATGTTGCTAAAAATGAAACATGGAATTAGCCTGTCAATTTTCTGTCGCTCACTTGCGATTCAAGCTGTCCTTCTGCAAAGCTTTTAGTTTCCATTAAAATACCTTGCTGCAAATGCCTGGAGTTTTAGCAGCAGCAGCAGCAGTGATCAGCCCCAAACTGGTCCAGTGCTCATCTCTCCAGTGCTCCACACACACCCTGCCTGGCCAGGGCTGTCCTGCTCACTGCTCACTCAGGGGCAAGTTTTGCTAATCCTCCCTGAAAAGACCCTCTTGTAGCAAGTCTTGTCAGGAGCACAGCCATGCTCTCCTGCCTGCTTGCCCAAGCTGTGCCCCATGGGATGTCCAGCCCTTCCTGGCTATGCCAGGGATTCTCTTGGTTACTCCATGGCCCTGGCATGGATTAGCAGGGTTGGCTGCCTGCCCAGCACAGCCCCAACATGGTGCACTGAGATAGCTGTGGAGCTGCCCGTTTTCTGCTGGTGTTGGGAATCAGGGAGCTGCCAGGTAGGTTTTGCTGGGAGCTTTGTGAGGCCACTGGGAGCCTGCTGTGAGTGTCAGGAGTGAGCCAGGGAGGAGTGCAGATATGATGGAGAGCAATCTCCTCTCCTTCACAGTAAGTCTGTGGTGCTGGAATTCAGCTGGGCTTGGCTCAGATGGCACAAAGAGCAGCCCTGGCAAGAGGCCAAGCACGTGCATGGGAGAGCCAGAATGGGAGAGACATGGGCCAGTGTTCTCAGCACGTGCTGTAAGGAGCCAGCTGACTCTGGGAAAAGCAAGAGGGGCAGGTCAGATCTAACACAGGACCTTCCTTCTGTACCAGTGAGAGTCCCTGCAGAAACACCATACTGGGATTTCTGTCTCAGGCAAAGAGTCCTCATCAGTTTTTGCAGGACCTCATAGGTTTTGATTTTGCCTTATCTAACAGATGGGAGGCAGTGCTGTTTAGGTTGTAATACACATTCAGGTTTGTTTGGGCTATTTTTGTGCTGGAGGGAATTTTTTCTCTGCTGGATCATGAAGAGACCTGCTCTGCTCCCATCTGTTTGAACAGGGAGCATCTTTGATCAATCAGGCAGGCAAGCTAGCTAAAACTCCCTCTGAGATTCTGCTCCTTCAATCCTGAGAACTTCTAAGTTTTATCTTTGAGCTGTTTGGATCAAACAGAGAATTTTTTAGAAGCCTGAGGAGAGTCTAGAGGTGAATTTGTTTCTAGTTTTAGCTGGAAGGCCCTGTGCCTGTGTCAGCTGGCACACAGCCATGCCCAAAGCCACCTGAAGCACTTTGCCCCATAGAAAGTCTTAGGCTTTCAGTTTTATGCCTTCAATCCACAAGCTGTCACTCTGATTTTTCAGGCAGTCACTCTGCTTAATGCTAATTTTAGGATTTCACTTAAAGTTTGTAACAAAAGCTTGGCCTTGCCTTTCCTCCACAGGTTGAAATGTCTATATCACATCACTAATGCCAAGAAACCTGTGCCAACTGGAACAGTTTAAGCCATGGTACATCCTCCAAGCAGGCCTTGTATGCAAATTTCTGTGCCTGGTTGGAGCAGGCATAATCCAGGACTGACAGCAGTGACCATTCCTAAGGACAGACCTAAGGCAAAGCTGATCAGTGTTTGCCACCATACCTGCATCTGTCAGGGTATGGACATGTTCAGGCATAGGTGGGCCTGCTGAGGAAATCTGTTTCTAGCAGTTAAATAGGTGGTTACAGGCTCAAAGGTAACTGTGAACCAGGGCTTTTACCAGGGAGAGAAGGAGGCTCAAGGGATATCTTGGTCCTTAAAGATGCCACATTTGGACTGAGCAGTAATAATTTTCAAATAGCTAAAAGCCTTCCCTCCTCAGAGGGCACATGACCTTGCAGTAAAGCTGCTTTGCTCCTAGCTATTCAGTCTATTCCTGTTCATTTAAAAGCTGTTTGGTGCTGCTGACAATGATGCTGGTCAGGGCCAGACCCTCCAGCTCTGTGCAGGGGCTCACTTTTGACCTGTAATGTTTGGTGGGCTTTTTCTCAGCAGAAACTGTCAATCATGTAAAGAAATGTGGAGGGCAAATGCTACTGTTAGGCAGAGATTGTCAAGATTTGGGTTAGGGTTAGGGTTAGGGACTGGCTTGGTTGGTGTCACCTCTAACCTGAGCTGCATCAGGAAAGTTTCTCACTCCTGAGCCCTGCCTGGCTGCTGCATAGGAAGAAATCTCAGTGCTCCTGGCAGTTCACCTCTGCTTGCAGAGATCAGCCCACACTTGGTCCCAAACTCCCTTGGAGTGCAAGGAGCTCGACTCTGCTTTGCTTTGATAGCCTTTGATAGGCTCCAGTGACTGCACTTGAAAGGCATGGGTTTCAAAAATAACACCCCTCCCTGAAAAGAGAGTTTTTAACTTTCTCAGAGAGCCTTAAAACTTCTGCTAGGGTCTCAGGAAGTAAAAGCAGTGGTGTTAGGAATGAATTGAATGAATGAATGAATGAATGAATGAATGAATGAATGAATGAATGAATGAATGAATGAATGAATGAATGAAATTAAACATGCCTTTCCACCACTGGAGCTCCTCTGTGCTCAGAGCTGTTGTGCCTGGGACTTGCCCATCCAAGCCTTTGGGGTGAGCAGTGACTTGTCCCCCCATTCTGCTGTTTGCACCTCCACATCTGCCCATGTGTTTAGTGTGGCACTCCAGTGGGAATAACAGTTTTTTTGTTCAGTGAATACAACCTTACCAGTGCCTCAAAAAGCTCTGGCTGGTCCTGCTCTTGGTGAATGGCACAGGTGGTTTCCTTGCAGCCAGCATGCAGAATGGAAGGAGGGCTTGATTTCGCAAAACCATTTTCCTCATGTGACCCACACACCCACTTGAGGCAATGCCTGAGCAGATGCCTAATCTGAAACAGTAAAACTACAGGAGCACCAGTATTTTCAACTTTAAAGAAATTGGACCATCTTATAATAAGTTGAACACCTTTTACTTCATAAGCAATAGGTTCCTCCTTTTAAGTTTTCTCATTGCATGGTTATTAAGAACAGACTTCTGTGACTCTTACATTTTGTTTTCTTCAAGCTGGCTGCTAAGTATGTGTTTCAAAACTCCAGGTGTGTGTCTGCAGGTTTGTGTGTGGCAGGGCAAGTGGAGTGAGAGCTGGTAATAGAGGACAGCAGGAGATCTTGATTTCCTGCTCTTTCCATCATTTTCAGATACCTCTAAAACAAGGTGCTGCACAGCCATGCAGTGCAATCTGCAGCTCTGAGACTGCACTCTATCTTTGTCATTTCAATTTCTTTCTTCTTTTACTGACCTGAAGGACTAATCCCTTTTCTGTTCCTTGCTGTCAGTCAGTTTCTGCAGCACAGCTCCTGACTCCTGTCGTGCCTGAAATAGGGTTTAACCAGTGACATGAGGTCTTATTCTTCAGCCCAAAACCTGAGAGGACAGCTCAGTGTGTGTAATCAGCTCCCAGAATGGTTGTGTGTGGAATATTTATGCATCTTCCACCTTCCCTGGACACGTCCATCCTTAAATCATCCCCAAACATGCTAGGAGTGCACACACACATATGTTCACCCTCTTACAGAAGAATCACTCATTACAGATTCCAGGACTTAGCATTTCTCAGGCACGAGGTGAGCAACATGCTGGGCACCAGCTGCCCACAGGCTGTCATCCCTCACATCACGCCTCACTTGCTGCGCACTGGTTGACCTCTGCCAAAACATTGCCCCAGCAGTCACGACACATTTGGCCACCTAAAGGGTGCCAGAGCCCCCAGCCAAGCAGAGCACTGTAGCATTGGCTGTGCTAAGTGCAGGCTCAGAGAAGTGGCCGGGTCCTTGGCTGCCAGAAGCTGTTAGGGCTGTGCTAAGCTCAGAGGAGCTGCCTGCATTTACAGCGCATAGTCCGGGGTAATGGGACAGATGGTCTAAGCCACTGCTTATTGGATAGTTGGGCACATCACAAGGAAGGCTTACTGGACTGTTATGGGCAATCAGCAGAGACCTCAAGGACTAAGTGTCAGAGGAAATTGAGTGATTGCTGCCTCTGCAGCTGGTCCCTCCCACCAGGCTGGAGCAGATGGCAGGCGAGGAGCTCTCCGTATGGTATCTGTTCGGCCACTGGAAAGAAGGCCATTTCTCAGGACACTTACAGCTTCCATAAAGAATAAATATACCACCCAGTGAGCTGAATAATAGCTCTAGTAGCTATGAAATACCTTAAACAATGAGTGTGCAGGTAAATCCTGTCACAAAGCCATCTGAATCAGGATTCTGAAACCCCTGTGAGAGTTGAGTGACATGTTTCTGCTGAAAACAGCTTTCCCCAACAGTGTTACGATTTTGTTACAGTTGGTATCATAACACAAAACCACATTTATCCGTCTTCCTCAAGAACCAGTATGGCATGGAGGGAGGAAAAAAGAAAAAAGATCTGTTGTATAAGCTCAATGAACATTTACTGCAACTCAAATCTTTCTTTCTTTCTTCTTTCCCCTGTGCTATTGCCTCAGCCGTTTTTGAGCTGGCTCTGCTACTTTTTATGGTGTCACAGTGCCCATGGGTGTCTATCTCCACCTTCCAGCTTTCTCCTGCTAGCATACAATGAACATCATTTCAATGCCAAAGATCAGGCCCCAGGAGCCAGTGTGATTTTTTGCCCACTCTCTGTGTCCCTTTTCAAATCCTCAGCAAAGCCTTTCAGTGGAGATAATGAATTATTCTGCAGAAGCCAGTTCAGTTTCTGGAATGCTGGACTCAGACATCACAGAACTAATCCACTTGTAGCCCTATCACTGAAAACACATTAATGTTTCTTCCCTTCAACTTCCTTGCATTTCAGCTGCTGGTCCAGTACCACGTTGATTCTGGCTGAGCTGTGTTTCATGAATCATGACAAGCTACTGTTTGTGGAGATCATAATCATTCTCATCTTCTATCATTATGTCCCAAAGCATCAGTAATGTGCTAGATAAATATTTGCAGCAGAAAAGAGACCTCAACTCCCTGTTGCTGAGCTGGGTTAAAGTCTGAGCTTCTGTTTTGAGCTCTTCTCCAGCCCAAAGTTTGAGTGTGTGACAGGAACAGATGATTTGCTCGGAGCAGGGCTGAAATGGGAGTAAAGAGAGGGCGAAGGCCTCCCAAGCCAGGTTCTGCTCTTAGAGATGCATGGGTGAGGTTCCTTGCTGGTGTGAACAGAGTGGGGTCAGCAGAGCTGGTGGTATACCTTACACTGAATATCCAGTCCCTCAGGGTAATGGTTACTGACCTGCAGCTGCCACAAATGTACTTCGTCCAAAGGAAAATACCTGAAACATTAAATCACCAGGTCTGCTGTTTGGCCTTCTAGAGTGGGACTCAGTCTACCTTGCACACACATGTGCTCTCTTTCTCAACAGAGCACAGGCTGCTGCTTCACTGTTTGCTTTAGCCTGTCTGCTCCTCCACAGTCACCAGACCACCAAGATGTGAAGAGGGCTTTTTCTCCACCTACTCCTGCACAGGGCAATGCAGCCCTCTGTGAAATGAGCAGCTTCACAGTTGTGCAGGACCCACACTCCTGGTGGACACCAGGGTCTGGTCCCAGAGCCTCTGTACACCAGGTTTCATATGAGGATGTAGGGCTGGGCTTTGAGGAGGAACCAGTCACATCCAGAGACTGGAGAGAAAGGTAAGATGGCACTTAGACTGCTTTGAATGTTGTAGGTTCTCTGCCACAAGTTTCTCACTCCAGCAGTTACATTTCCTACCAGAATTAGGGCTGTGTGTGCACTTCCCTGTCAGAAGCACTCAGACTGTCAGAGAAAGCTGGTCACTGCCTGCAGGAATCTGTGCTGGACTGTCCTCACAAAATGAAGATGGTACAAGCTGCCAGGCCATGACAACATACTGTGTGTTTATGTCCTCCTTGCTGACAAGTGATTTTGCTTTAGCAATAAGCAGATGAAAGTGGAACTTGTTAATGGTTTTGCGTTTGACTTTTTGTCAGTAATTTTTCCAGGGGAATCTGTCTAGTCCTGCTGCTACCTGCTGCTAAAATGGGTCCTCAGAGAGGGCACTGCCTGCAGCCTTCCCTCTTCAGGGGAGTAGCCTGGTCCATCAGGTTTCTGTTTCACCTCCTGCTGGCACTTGAGGCTTGGCTGCATGAAGGAAATAAGACAGCGTTGAATCTTATGGAATATGTTATTTGGGATAATTGGGGAAAAGCAGTCTCAGAGCAGAGTAAGGATGTCCTTGCAGTAGGTGCTCTCAAATGAGAGTCTCTTCCTCCCCACAGGCAAGCTTTGAGCAGAGGATCATTTCACAGTAATAGCAGTGCTCAGGAGAGAAAGGAGGCTTCAGTTTTTAACCTGTTCCTTTCCATGTTCACTGCCACACGTTGGCTAAGAAAGTAACTGGTGTGTTTTAGCACCAGTAGCACTTGCAGGCTGTCAGCCCTTGGTAAGCACAGCTGCAGCATCCACCTCCAAAGAGGCAGAGCCATGGGAGAAGCTGTGCCCACTGCCACAAAGCACCTCCATCCCTGGCCCTGGAAGGTGGCTCAGCCACCTGCCCATTTCCACTTTGTGGCTTTTCTCTCCAAACTACAAGCACTGGAAGTGGGGGGTGAAGAGAGTGATCCTCTCAGAGACTGGAGCAGCAACAGTACTCACCTGACTCGATGCACTTCAAGTCTTTTTCCTCTCTGAGCCCATGGAGACACCAAGTGAGTGTCATGGGACAGATACTGTCGTTTTTACAGAGAATTAATTGAAAGCAATATTGAACAGAGATCTTCAGTATTTTTGTGCTCACTTTCATGAGGGAATGGCTTGTCGTTTCTTGATATAAGGGGGTGGACAGCTTTTGCATAAGAAAATAACTTCTTGCTTCTGCATTTTCTCTCTACACTGCTTCAGCTCTTGTTCACAGGGCTGCCTGATCACCCAGTCCTCACTTTTCCAGCAGCTTCAGTTCCTCTATTTGGACAAATAATCCCATTTATTAAATCGGTGTTTTCTACACTGGGCACAAGGTACTGAAATCCCTCACATTCTGGGGTTTTCTGCTAGGTAAGGGAAAAAAGGAGCAAAATTCCTCATAAAACTCATAAAAGAGCCAGCACAAATTGAATTTTCGTTCTGTGACACTATTCTTAGAGAAGAAACAAAATGCCCTGGTACAATGGATGCAATTTTCCTGGCACATCTACTGGGAGGGCATCTTTAATGAAGTCCATATTGTTTCTCTTTTGTCCCTCTGAATTCATGCAGATAACCCAGGTTTAAATCTTCCTCTGAATCTGCAAACCAGTTCTAGCTTCATCCTGGGAGGATGTGTGTCAAGTACTTTGGAGTCTCTGTGCATATATATCTAAATGAGTGTCTTGGGAGCTGTGGTTGGCCCTGACTGCCTTTGTCCCACAAAGAGGTAGTGCTTGGGGGAACACATTTCTCTGCTTTTCTTGCAGTGCTGTGCATTAATGCCACCACTCAAGCTAAGAATAGAGAGTCTTCGTCCTGATGGCTTTGAAACAGACCAGAACAGCAAATCTTTACTAATGTGCAGGCCAGATCCTGCTCTCAGCTGCACAGACTTCTGTGCAACAATTTAGAAGTTAATGATGCACTAGGGACCCTGTGGTGTAGATGAAACACCATAACAAAGAAATGTTTGTTGAAAAACCACTCTCTGAGCTCTCTCTGGTTCCTTTATCTTATAGTATAAGAGGTAATTTCAAATAAGGTCTCATAGGGGTGTGCTGTGAGCCTGTCTCTACTGGATATTTTTACTATTATGTCCAGTGGTGCTAACTGGAGAATGTATTTATATAATTTTGCTATGACCTTCTTGCCTGAAAGAACTGGAGAAATCACCTGGGGTGAGAGCCTGAGTTAGAGATGATTTGGACTAACAGGGAAAATGGCCCAGAATGAAATTCAGTGATGATGAAGGTGAAATTATATATTTAGGAATGTACAACTACACAAGTGGCACAAGTGCTGCAAAATAAGAACGAGGGGTCACAGCAGGTCATGGGGTAAGTACAAATCACAGGTATTCTACTGTGGTAGTTGTTCTCCCCTTGCACTTGGTACCAGATGAGGGCAAATCAGGTTAATCTGTGTGAAAGAGAACTTAGGTTAGATGGGAAGAAAAATGTTCCTGTGAAACGTGTAGCTGGTAGCCAAGGGAGCCACAGGATCCCTGCCACTGTGGATTTAAGAACAGGTGAGATGAAGAAGGTCAGGGAAGGCCACTGTGTGCTTCATGCTGTCCCAGCACTGCTGGTGGCTGGGGTGACCTCCCAGCCCCTGCAGCACCCTCTGCCTTGCAGCTTCTCCAGCAAAGTCCTTTCCCAGTGTTTGGGCCAGGCAATGATCTGAGCTGTGGAGGGGCAGCACCGATGTGGTGACACTGCTCACACTGCTGCCTTGAGAAAATAATTTAAGAGGATTAGATTTTTAAGGATTCATGTACATTTTGAACAGCTCTCTGTCTGCAAAAAACCTCAGATTAATTCAGAAAGTTGTCAAGTAACACAGAGACCATTTATTTTAAGGTCTTTATAATCCAGACACTTGATTCTTAAAAAATGAAAACAGTATTTGAAATGACAGGTCAGGAAAATATTGTTTTTCTGAGTCTCTCTTGGATTTCTTGTCCCTCTGCTTCATCCACACAAAGGATCCCTACCCCTGCCCACATATTCCTTCCTTGCTTTATTTGCTGTATTGGGAAGAAGGTCAAACCAGTGTGGTCAAAGAGACAACAAGAGGAAAAACCTATAAGGAGAGACAAAACTGTTGGAAGAGGCAAAACTAAGTGTGACTGCACTGCAGTAAATAAGGAAACACCATGTAAATTGGACATTATCCATGCAGTTTGCATTTGAGCATTGCCAAACAGATCTCAGTAAGTGCAGCCCAGCCCTGCTCCATTTACATATCCCCCTTTCCCAAAAGGAATGAAGGTACTTGCTGTAACACTCAGGAGAGGAAACGGGAGAAAGAGAGATGGATTTAATGTAATGCTTTCTGTAATTTCTTCACTATTTTTGGGTTTACTCTCTGAGGGAGGCAGGGAATGAAAGGCTTTAAAGCAGCTGCCTGGCACTGGCGTATAAAAGCTGGGAAATGCATACCTTGTGTGTGCAGAAGGGTGGCAAGGACCTGTGCAGAGTATTCATCATGCTGCTCCTTCACTTCTCTGCAGACTAAGCCTTAGAAGCCCCTTCCTCTACATTCTGCACTGCACTCACTCATTGTTTCCCTGTATCCTTGAAAATGCCAAGTAATTACTGGGTTGCTCTCCTTTCTTTTGAAAATCAAGAGGTTTTAAACTTCCCTTTCCATAAACAGGTGGTTGGAAAAGTTGTCAGCCTCTGAGATGCAATTAATCTTTGGACAAATATACTTTAAATGGTGTACTGTTGTCTAGCAACTATACTATAAACAGCCCTCCATTTGTCTCCTGTGGGTAATCACTGATTTCTTGGGGATTAAAGCTTAAGTAACACTCCAATCTAGGTGCATGCATCAGACCACAGCGTATTACAGCAGATTATGCCTCCCAGTATACAGCTTGCTTAACCATTTAGAATCACAACAGAAAACAGACAGCTGCAATGATAGGAGAATGAGCACTAGCCTGTCAAGTAATTAGTATTTTGAGTTAAGTTGTAGAACATTCCACTGGCAGGCCCAAAACAGTTTCTGTCATACAGAAGGGTGGGGTGTCAGATAAGCACCCTATCAGAACATCTCCTCTGGGCTGAGCCTGAGTTATTTCAGATATGTCTGGATAGCTCTCTGGATGCAGAGAACAGCCTCCACATGACCTCCTGCATCTGCTGCCTCATGCTGCAGGTATGGACTTTTACCTCCCTGTGGTGTGCAGGACCGTGCTCCAGCGAGGTTCTCCAGCTCACAGGTGGGCACAGAGGCTCAGGACAGGTTGAACAGACTCTCTGTCTGGTGTGAATACAATCTGCTGGAGGCATCTGCTTCTGAGGATCACCCTCTGCTCAAGAGACTGAAACGTGCTCTTGCCAAATCACTGCACTTAACACCTTCCCCAGCCAAGCTCCCCTGCCCTCCTTTGCTGACAGTCCCGCTGTAATGCCAGGGAAGGAATGAGTGGGGTGGCCTGGGGCCTGCCTTAAGGAAAGGGCACTCCTTTGGTTGGATTTCAATGAAATCTAAATAATTTAACCCATCAGATAAAAATTGCAGGCTCTGGAGTTAGGATAAGTCTCAGCATTTTTGGGGATTAGAGTTTAAAATGTTGACCTCCCACACTGAAAGAAATACATGTCTGTGCGTGGGTAATGCTACATATCTTTTGGAAAATGGGTGCTTAACTGAAGGAATTATGTTCAAGACATTTAAGATTTACTTTAAGAATTCATGTTTTAGGGAGAGCAAGTTTGATAAAATCTGGGAAAACAAACTCACACTGGAGTTTCCCCACCTCCCCCTTGTGATGCTTTTCTAATGGCTTTTTTGTGACACACAAGGAGCTAATAAAGTGCCCCCTTGTCCCTGCAACACTCAGGCTCTGCAGGCTCTAGATATGAACTCAGGAGGCAGCAGAGGCAACACCCTCACTCAGCCTGTCCAAAACACTGTGTGCAGGAAAGGGTAAATGGTTGTGCCTGCCCTCTGCTTTCCCAGCCCATCTGAGCCAGAGTGTCTCCTGCAGCTTCTGCAGCAGCAGATCCCTCTCTGCAGGCTCGGGAGGAGAAAGCAGATGGAAAGCAGGAAGCAGCCTCCCCAAGGGGAAAATCCTCTCCAGGGCCAAGGCAGTGTGAGGGTTGCAGTACACCAGCTTTTGCTCCCAGCTGTGCCAAGAGGTATTTGAGGTTTTTGGCTGGTGTTAGAGTGCTCAGCAGGTCAGTGGAGCAGTGCAAGGAGCACCCCAAATGCTGGGCTGGAACTTACTTAGATACAAGTGCTTCCCATGTGCTGTGTGGGTGACCCTGGAAAGAGTCCATGGATATAAATGACATCCCAGAAGATGTGGGCTTAATTTAAAAGCCCACAGGGCTCCCCTCTCTGAAACACCACCATTTCAGAAACTTTCATTCCTAAGCAATAGCTGGCAACAAGAAAGGGCTGATCCTACTCCCTAACTATGGAAAGTAGGCTTTAAGGTTTCAGGGTGTAATGACAGGGAGATTTTGTACCCTGCATCTTTCCCTAAGTGTTTAAAAGAAGCATGTTATACCCAAGGAGGAATACAGGCACACTCCAGAGCTCTGTCTGTCTCAGAGTGGGAGGAGTTGGCTCTACACAAACAGTGTGACCCCACTGGGACTTGTTGAGTTTTCAGTTCTTGCCTCCAGAGAATCTTACTACCCTTGTTTTGCCCTTCAGTTTCAAATCCCCCGAGCAGTTTCTTAGGTGTCCTTGTCTTTTTTCTCCCTACTGCTCTCTCCTGAAGGGGATGGATGTGTCAAAGTTAGTGTTTCTCACACAACACATCCCATGAAGTTTCAGTGGTGCAATCAGGTTACACACTGAATGGGGCAATAATTAGATTCCCTCCATGTTTTTATTCAGAAAAATGACAGCATTATCATTATGCTCCCTGTCTGTTTTTTTTTTTGTTTGTTTGTTTGTTTGTTTTTTAATTCATTTCCAAATCAGCTTAAATCCCTCCTCCCCCTGCATTGATTTCAGTACACTCTGGAACAAACTCAAATAGAGCACAAACTCTCAGTCCTGTTGAATTTAATGGCAAAACTCCTGTTGTACTGAATTTTGAACAGTGAAAAATCCACTTTTGAATGAAAGAGGACAAATAATTTGAAGCCTCTTGGGGCTAATGAAAATCTGTCAATTGCTGTCAGCTGGATTTGCATCAGTGTAAGATAAAATAACACATATTTTGGTAAGACAGAGACAAAACCCCTTCAAATATGGTGTAAAAGTAGTCACATGTCTAGTACTAGAGAAATTTCCATCACATAATGAAAATTAATGTTTAAAAAATTATTACCTCTTCAAAGGTGACATCATGGACTGTGTCAGCATTTGAGATGTGGTCATTTTAAAAGCCAACAACCTTGCAATGTCCTTTGGAGATTATTGTTTGTTAACAGTGTACATTAGGAATCAAGCAATCGCAGAGAGTGCAATTAAATGCATAATCACAGATATTTTTGACATCTGCCTACTTATAGGCTCCATGGCATTTTTTTGCATCTCCCCCCTTGTGTCTTCAATTAATTTATCATGACCATCTGTGTTGTATTTTTTGCTGCTCAGCTTGCCTTACTACATCTGTTTTTTGGCTGAGTGTTTCATGACACTTCATCATTTTCACTCAGAGCTAAAAGCACAGAACTTGCATTTACTCAGTTAAGTTGCTCGATTAAGATAATCAGCAATTAAACAGACCACTACTCTACTACAGTAAAATGATTCTTAAGTGGTGAACAGAAAGGCAAGAAGGAAGCAACAGCAGTTTAAAAACTGCAGCCCAGGTTTTCTGGTGCTGCACAGAGTGAAAACCATCAGGGGTTCTACCATCTCCCCCAGTGCTCACTCTGCATCCCCAGCTTGGAGGATGCTTCAGGGAGAAGGGGATGTGCATGGCAGGAAGGATTTTTGTTTGTTTATTGTGCCCTGGGTGTTCTCCATGAGTGTAACTGTTTGGAGGCGCCCAGCTAACCCCACTCACTGCGTGGGGGTCAGGGATGCTCAGAAGGCCACGAGGAGCAGTGCAGACCCAGCCTCCCCTGGCTGGCTGCAGTCTGTCAGGGGAATCAGCAGTGGGAGCTGACTGCACTGCGTGGGCACTGCAAGCAGCACAGAAGAAACAGTTGTAGGCTTTTATTTCCTGGTGCCACTGAGGTTAGAGGTACACTGCTCCTAGTAGGCAACTCACCCCGTCTTCCTACAGTGATGCAAACATTTTCTATTGCTTTCCTAGAGCCTTTTGAAATGTTTACCTTGGGGACTCATCCACAATAAATATTTGGCCATGATACAAGTCTTTTCTCTGAAGCCACTGCTTATGCCTGATTTTCTGTCCTTAGATTTCTTCCTTTGCTTTAGTTAATAATAATTTTAAGCAATCTTTTCCCAGTCCTGGCATTGTAACACCCTGTGATTCTCTTTTCTATGGCTTCAGGATTCTAGGTTTTAATAAACCATAGCTGTCATCTTCTCCTAGAAAAGGGAAGGAGAACAAAACATGAGCATCAGAGCCTACTCAGATACAGCCAGGGGCCTGTCACTCAGGGGCTTGTAGAAGGTGACAGTAGGAAGGCTGTTCACTTTAGTCACAGCTGCCCCTGCAATAACTCTCTCTTAAGTTTATCCAAGAGTCCTGGACAAAGTACAGCCCACTCTGAATAGTTCTGACATGCCCTGAGAAAGACCTGTGTGCCATGCCCATCATCCAGCTGTGCTCTGGAACACCCTATCCAAGCATCTGTCCTCTACTCACCCAGGACACTCCTTTCTGAGCTGACTGTTTTAGCCTCCTGGGCCAGCAGTCCCTGACAGCACCTGCAGCAGCAGAGAAATCAAACCCAAGCATTTCAGCCTTTCTGGGCACAGCCAACAACCCAGCCACAGATTGTGGAGGGAGAAAGGGGACAGGGAGAGGGGGAGAGAGAGAGATGTGCTAGAAAAGACATGGCAACATTGCCAGTTATTCTTTAATGGGCCTCAGCCTTGCAAAGCCTGGGGACTGCTGCTGGAGACTGAATGAACTTTCTCTTGTTTTTGCTCAGGGTGCACTTCTGTGTGGGTGTGCTAACTGAATTTGAGGTAAATAGCATGAAGATCTTTCCAGGAAATGATAAACTGTCTTGCTGAGGGAAAACAAACACTAAAAAAAATAAATATGGCAAATAGCTCTGAAAGTGGCACTTTTGTGAGCAAGGTTGAAAGTCTATGAAAAGGCAACGTTCCCTCTGTGAGCCCCATTATGTTAACTGGCCCACTTCAGCAACTCAGCCAAAAAACAGCAGGCCAAATACAACCCTACCATATTAAACCAAAAAACAGCAGGCCAAATGCAACCCTACCATATTAAATCTGCTTTTTGTCAGTGACTCAGTGAGGTTATTTGCTTGTGGTTGGACCTGTGCAGAAGACAGGAGCAATATGGCAGTTACTGGTTGGAGAAGTCCTTCCTCAGTGCCACTGTCAGAGGTCCATGCCTTTGACACCAAAATATGAAGGCTCTGCAGGCAACATCTGCAGTGTTAGCAGTGTGCTCAGCTGAGTCAGGGCAGCATCTGACAAGTGGTGAGGAGCAGCATTCCCAAGTGGACTACAGTACACACTGTTCAAATACACTACAAACTGCAGTATGGTGAAACTTGATTGCCATGGCATGTCCTGGAGAATGTACTGCTGAATAAATCTTCCCTCCATCTATGTTACCAGAGAGTTGCTACCAGGCAACTGAAGATCTGAGTGCTGACTGATCTGGTAAGTCATGTCAGTAAAAGAATTTTTACAGCAGTAAAAGAATCCTTGGCTTCAACTGCTAAATAAGGTATGTGAGAGATGAATGATTTTTCAGTTGTGAGGCTTATATATCTGCAAAGAAATGTTCCCAAAGATGTTCCCCAGTCATCAATGTCTCTGATTCATGACAAGAACTTCCAGGAATTCTCTGCATTGAAAACATAACTGGGAAAATATACCTGAAAACTAAGCAATTTCAGTTGGGTTTTGTTCTGCATTCGTCAGAGTTGATGTCTTCATTCGTGTAATGTGACTTTTTACTTAAACTCACAATCCCATTTAGAGCAGAGCATACCCAGAATGCTATAAACCTCTACAAACTGGGCTGGCATTGAAGCTCAGGACAGAGGAGTAATCCTCCACAGATAATTAGTGCAGAAAAATGCTTCTAATCTCTTTGTTAGTCCAGTTGTGGTTTTTGATCTAATAATAAACCAAGCTTTAAACCCCCCTATCCTCATACATTTGAATTTAGACTGCACTGGGCATCTTTTAATCTGTAATTTTTTAGCTGGGCTGTTTTGGTTTATGTGTGTGCTGCACACATATACATGGTCTGAAACATCTCTGTCCTCTGGCTGTGTGAGTGCTGCATAAATACCAAGATGTCACAACTTGGGCCACAATTTGTGAAAGCTTTTCAGTGGGGACATGACTGACTTTACCCACCACATGCTTTGGCTGTCCTTGAGTGGTGCCACCTGTCCCTGTGCTGTCCTTACTCGAGGCTGTGGCTCTGTGACCCTCTGACACAGCCTGGCTCTCCTCACATTTGGTGGGGGTTTGGGCAATGACACTGGGGGTGGTTTTGTGCACTTTTGCACTGTGGGAAGAGGCTGGGTGAGGAACTCTGGGCTCACAGAGGACACTCTGGCCGTGTGTGACTGGAACCACCTAGTTCAGCCCTCTACAATGAGCAGAGGAGTCTTCAGGTAGGTCAGGCTGCTCAGAGCACTGTCCAACCTGCCCCTGGGTGTTTCCAGGGATGGGACATCCACCTCCTCACTGGCCAGCCTGGGCCAGTGTTTCACCGCCCTATTTGTACAAACCTTCCTCCTCTGCTTCTCCCCTGTGCCCTTCCAACTCCCGTGCCGACCCCTCATCCTTCTTTATCCCTCCAAACCCGGCGAAACCCTTGTGGCTTCTGTGGCTAAGACTGTTCTGTTCTGTTCCCAAGGCACTTCGCGAGAAATGAATGAATAGATCCCGTTTCTGCGCCGTTATTTGTCGGTGCAAATTCAATCCGCAGCACTGAGTCCCCGCGGGGTCTGACGCCGTCCCGCTGCCGGTGCCGCTGCCGGTGCCGCTGCCGCTGCCGGTGCNGCCTCCGCCGGGGCAGCGCCGGGACAGCCCCGGGGCGCCGAGCCGGGAGGGCACGGCCGGGGGGCGACGGGAGCGACCCCCGCCGTGCCCCCTGCAGAAAGTCCCAGTGCCCTCAAGTACCCGCATTTCTGCAAAGGGCCGGCTCCGCTGCAGGAGAGAAACCCCCACAAAGTTTTCGTGTTTTGGAGGGACTTTTAAACCGGTGCCGAAGCGCGGCTGAGCCGAGAGGCGCCGGCTCTTTGCCGGTGGGCTCCGTGTGTGTGGAGGTGCCGGACCAAGCCCTAATCGCTCAAAAGCCCTGCCGTAAGCCCAGCTGTTCTATCTCGTCACCAGGGCTAATCCATGCCCCAGTGTGGGTTTAAGCCTGTTGTGCCAGTATAGAGGGCTTGACTTCAAGCCGCGTGCTCCTCCTGGTATCCTCTCGGCTCGCCCGGGGTCCGTCTGTCCGCACGAGCAGCGGGAGCGCTGGTGCCAAAGGTGAGGCGGGGCGGGTGGGCACGGCAGGGCAGGGAAGGGGCCCGGGCTGCTCCGACAGCTCTCCCAGGCCGCGCTCGGGCACGGACCATGGACCACGGGTAAGCTCTGGGTAACTGGTTACGTAAGGACAGGCAGTCGAGGAGGAAAGAATGGTCTATGCTGCCTTATTCTTATGCCATTTTAAAGATCTGTCCGATTAGACACCTGCCCTACCAAGTGTCTGCAGTGTGGGAGTCTGGTGTTTATCGACCCCAGCGAGGTACCAGCAAGGTCAGTGAGGTAACTTTGGGGTTACGGCAGTGTAACTAAGGACAGAACACACTGTGCATCTCCTAATGCTGATGCATTAATTACCCCGTGTCCAGCCAGCGCTGCTCACAGCTCACAGCGCTCTCTCTCTCTGTGCCCGCAGGTGGGACATGCAGCTATCGCAGGGTGGAAAGCACGAGCTTTCCCAGAGCTCTGCCAATGCTGTGGGTGATTTCGATAAAGACAGGCTTAGGTTTCCAAGCTGTAAATTTAGCACTCCTCTTTCGGTTGCGAATTTTAGAACAATGTATATTTTTAAATAGCTCCTGTCACAATGATCAAACTTGAGCACTGGTGCTCGTATTCTGCAGTACAGAGGAAACTCTCACTATTAGGAGTAGTCCTGCAGTGAATCGAGGCAGAGTGAGACTTTAGAGACCTTTGGTCAATATTCTTTCTGGTAGATACTGTAACTAAGGTTCAGTCCTGAACAGAAATGTACAGGTGTCTGTTAAACTGCATTCTCACCCTATCATGCAATGAGTTACTCCTGCTTTCCCAGAAGAATCAGTCCTCAGTCTGGATGGAGAATGCACATCTCACCTGCCTGTTTTCACCGCATTTAATCTGGTCTCTGCCACAATATACGAATAAAAACACTTCAGAGGGCCTGATGACAGGTGCAATACGCCTTTGGGTCAGAGTTTCAATCTCTTTACATAACTCTATATCTGAGTATCTGCAGTGGATGACAGCATTAAAAACTCCAGCCTGTGACGTTACTGCCCCTTTAATAACATTGTGTAGTTACAGAGACAGTAGAATAGAGAACGATGAGCTGGGGATCTCTCAGAGTTTTGAATCTGAAAACCTTTTGTATTGGAGCCTTCCATCAGATGCTATTACAGCTTTATTGCAGAATCCTTTTTTCTGGTGGTTTGAATGATTTGAATAACAAAAAAGCTGTGGGTCTGTGCTACCTTCTGAACTCTCATTTACACAGCTGAGTGAGTGGTGAAGAATACTTTACATCCCTCTGTCCTGCCTGGAAACCTGGCTTTGTAGTCTGCAGAGATCAAAGCAAGGTATAGAACTGAAGGTGTGTTTGATCCACCATGGCACGATCTGAGCAATAGATAGGAGTTTTAATAACAACTCAGTCAAACAGAGCGATTCATTGCGCTTTAACTTCCTGTCTTGTGGGGGTTTAGGTAACAGTTTAGTGTAAATTGTATAACAGAGCGCTTTTATGGTTGCTACGAGAAACATTGTTCCAAGCATGAGTGAGAAACTGGCGTGAAATAGTCCTGGTTTTCAACAAAGGGAACTCATTTGCTTGGATAAGTAGACAAACTGCAAAATACTGCTCTGCCTCATGGGCAGGTTTGATTAGAGCCACCCTTTTGCTTCTGCAGATAACACAAAGATTATCTTCTGTAGAGAGTCCCAGGCATTAGGAGAGCTCCAAGCTATTGGGCCCTTCCTTCACTCCTTCTTTAAGATCTGTAGACTGGATTTTCATCTGGAGTTAATTAACAGAACTCTCATTTATTTCAATGAGGTAAATCTGTTCTATGTTAGTGCAGCCTTGCTGTAGATCATGAAGCTGTACCTGTTAGATCAGCTGCTTTTTCTCATAGTGTTTTGTTTAGTGACTGAAAAACATCTTCCTCATTCATACCTGAACTTGGGGTCCAGTTTGCACTGAGTTCTTGTTTCTTTATGCCTCTGGCAATCAAAATGCAGATGTGAAATGCATCAGACTTGTTTTCTAGAAGATTGAAGCTCTAAGAATGTATTACAAACTAGACAAATGCTGGGGAGATGAGAGCAGTACTTTTAGTGTGTTCTCAATTATAAAGACTTTCATTAAAAAAAATAATCTTATGAGGGCTACCAGCTGTAGAAAATGTGACGTATTCACGTATATCATCACGGTTGTGGTGTTTCCAGAAGGCCACTCGACCTTTCCTTTGGTAGAAATGGTACCACTTCTGTTTCTTTTTTGCCTGCAGCACTTTTGGTTCGCTCTGGCTGCCCCCCTGTCACGTTTACCTAGCGGTGATTTTCAGTCATGCCCCTTCACTAAAGGCTTAAGGGACTCTCTGTGGCAGTGACAGCACACAAAGAGCCAGCCCATTTCTGTAATGCTGACAATGCCAAGCCTGCTGCAGAAACGTGAATACAGAAGTGAAGAGCAGCACGGCCACCGGGCTTTTTTGGGAGCAATTGTCCCTGGGAGCGGAGCCGGGCAGCAGCCGGAGCCGGGCGGGTCGCAGGGTGAGCTCAGCCCTGCTGGGGACACGCAGCACTGCCGGCTGCCCCCTGCCCTGTCACAGCTGGCTCGCTCTTGGACACTGCTGCGAGGGGCTTTTGGCTGGCCTCAGACACCTCAAAAACCACGAAGCCTTGACAATAGGGCTGCGTTTAAAGCATTCGCTTCGTTCCCCGCGCTGCTGTTATTCAAAGCTCCTTGCTGCTTGTAACAGGGTCATGTACCTGGGAAGCATTTTAACCACTGTGATTTTCAGGTTTTTTAGTCCAGAAATAGCTTGTGTCCATCACAACAGGGCAGTCAGTGTGCTTATAAAGCAAAACACAGATGTTTCTGCTGTGGTCTATAAGCAGACTCCTGAATGTCCTCCAAAGTTCTCTCTCTCTTTTTTCTGCAGGTCAGAATGAGGAATGCTGCTGTGTTAATACCATGGTATTTGCATTGCTTTTAAATTTCTTGATTGAAAAGCTCTACCTACTGCTTTTTCAGCATTAATAGCCTCGTAGTGTCTCAGGCTGAGGTTATAATAATTTCCACTGAGATTACAATCACATGACAAGTAGCTGTAAACACCTCAGCCTTCCATGTCACTGAACGAGAAAGGAGATTCCAGACAGATAGGAAGCAGAATTCTTTGGGCCCTGGAAAGGTAAAATTCTCTATATGGAGAGAATGAAGGCAAGTAACTAAAAAAATGTATATAATAGAATATCCTGAGTTGGAAAGGACCCACAAGGATCACTGGAGTCTAGCTCCTGTACCTGCACAGGACATCCTGAAGTGTCACACCATGTACCCAAGAGAGTAGTCCAAATGGTCCTTCAACTCTGCCAGTCTTGGTGCTGTGAGCACTGCCCTGGGGAGCCTTTTCCAGTGTCCAGCCACCCTCTGGGTGAAGAACCTTTTCCTGATACCCAACCTAAACCTGCCCTGACACAGCTCCAGGGCATTCCCTCATTCCCTGTCACTGGGCACCACAGAGCAGAGATCAGTGCCTGCCCCTCTGCTTCTGCTTGTGAGAAAGGTGTAAATGGCAGTGAAGTCTCCCTTCAATTTCCTCTTCTCCAGGGTGAACAAACCAGAAAGTGGTGGAGAACAGAGAACAGGGATTCTTTTACAATGCTATGGTGGACTATATAAATAAAATTGAGAAGGTGTTGGCAGCAGTTTCTTAATTAGAACTTGCTGAGATTCTTTGGAACAAAATTAAAATATCTTCATCAGAAGAGAAATAGATTTTGAGGTTCATCTTTGATGCTGTTGCTACTTAATGCTACTTCATGCAGATAGAGCCAGCAGCATAGCCATGACCACAATTTCTGCCTGAGCAGCTGCTTAAACATTGCATCAGTTAGCACAGAATTCAGAGATGGGTGTAGCCAAACCAATTTTAATCTACCTATGAGTTGCAGTCCTAGCAGGTATCTTTGCTATCTGAAGGACACTGGACTTTCCTGGACAATGTAATCCAAACTTTACTAAAGAAGTAAATATTTTAAAACAAATTTTAATGTGATCTGCAGTTTCCCATTATCTCTTTTCCCTGTGATTGTGTGTCTCTTAAAAAGTACAATTACGAGGACAATTTGGAGATTTGACCCACTTTAGAAATAAATTTCCTTGTTTCTTACCCTGTGATCTGGCATGTGTGGAAAAAGGCTAAGTGAGTATCTTGCATGAGCAAATTCTGCTCTCTGACTGTAGCTATAAGGAACTACCACCCACAAGGAGGGAGGGAAGGCATTTCCCAGCTCCTCAGCCCAGTTTGTTGGTATGCTTTGACTGGATAATGGTGGATTTCCTGGAAATCTGTCTACAGCTGAGTGACAACCTTTCTATTGACAGCACTGGATTATGGATTAGGCTCCTATCACCTAACCCCTTTAAGGCTTCTCCTTCTGCTCCTACACAATCACCCTAAGGCTCTTGAGAGACACACAGGATTGTCAGCAGCACTCCTGGACTGTGAAGGCAAAGGCAAAACACAGGAGATTTTTCTAACAGAGGATGTACCTTTATAGAGAGTCCTATTTTACTCTCATTTTTTTCAAAATGCACATTTCCCACCCTCTGCATTCTCCTCTCCTATCCTGGAGGGCACTACAAGCTGTGAACCAGGAGAAGGATCAGTGGAAAGGAATTTTTTATTCTCAGAAGTTCATTTTCTGTACCCTAAGCTGGCCCTGCTGATTGACTCGTGGTTTGCCAGAGAGCAGCCCTGCTGTAACAAGTCCTAGCAGGTGGTGATGAGCCTGGAGGATTCTCTGTCTGTCAGGTTGTATGAACAGCCTCCACTTGGCCAAGGACCAGCCAGAGAGCAGGCCAAGGAAACAACTCCCTTTGCTGGTACAAGAGCTAGGAAGGTCTGAAATCTTGTTTGAAGAAGGTGAAAAAACAGATAGGGCATATGAAGGTTGATATTTCTGATGATTCTTCAGCATATTCTTGGGAACAAGAAGAGGAAATCACATGGGGATACAGGGGAGAAGGTAAAAACATGGAAGATGAGGAGAAATTGTTCAGAACATGCCCTGAGAAAAGAATGGAGAAAGCTGTAAAGTACATGAGGAGAAAAAAGCAGGAACTGCTGACAGTGTAGAGAATAAAAAGGAGTTTTGAAGAAAGGCAAAACTAACAGGAAACATTTACATGAAAAACTCTCAGGTGGACTTACTATCAACTGCTAAAATTTGAAGCAACCCCTCAGAGGCTGTGAGAGAGAGAGAGGAAAGCCAGGTATTCCAGACTTTAGCATAGCTAAGGTAAATGTGTGCTTAAAACTCTGTGGGGTGGTTGGTCAGACTTGCAACAGTGTGAGGGGAAGGCTTGCCTTCTAGACCGAGCTCTAGGGTCAATGGCACCAAAGTCTTGAAACCCAGAGCTGTTTCTGGAGTGGGACTTACACAAACCCCTCGGAAATTTTGCTTGAATAACACCAGAGTAGTTCATCAACTGGATTGTGCCAGCTCCCAGGACAGCCTCTTAGAAGGAATTAGAAAATGGACTAATTGTGCAACAGAGAGATCTGTACTCAGCTGGGGCAATGTCTCTTTTTAAAAATAATTTTACTGTGGATGCTTGCAAAGTGTAAATTTGTCTTTTTCCCCAATAAGGAGGTCAGGCTGTAACTTGTGCCTTTTTTTAGTTGTCCACATCTTGCCAACAGTCCTTTGAGTTTTTCCACATGGGAAAGCCATTTTGAGACAGTTAATGATTAGCCTGCCTGTGAACTTTAAATTAAAACCAGCAGCCACAATTAATGGAGCCTACAGTATCTTCTGCAGGCTGCAAAGAGCAGTAGTGGGAAGAGTGGTGGCTTGTTGAGCCTGCTAAATAGGGATGGCCAGTTGCCAGCTCTCAAAAAGAGGAATGATGGATGAGAGATAGGGAATGAAACAACTCAAGACTCCCTGAGGAGCAGCCAGCACAAGCTGCCAGTGTGCATGAAACCCTTGCATGGGACTTTCCTTCTTTTGAAAACAGGCCATTTCAGCTGCAGGTGAGGTGCTTTCCTTCCTTTATGTTCTTCTCATCTGGAAGCAGATTTTTTGTGTGGCAGTCAAGTGGAAGCCCCATTGGGGTCAGTGGTATCCAGGGTCTCACACCAAAACCAAATCTGCCTGTTACCAGAGCTTTCTGAAAGCTCTGGGACTGGGCAAAGCTCAGGTTCAGCAGGCCTTGGTATCAGCAGACAAGCTATCCACAATATTTTTCTGTTCATTCTCTGCAATACTAGTGCTAGGTAAAATGGTTCTCATGCAGAATGCCTTGCTTTGAGAAACTAAAAACCATAGAGGCAGTAAGAACAGCCTCATGCAAAACCCAAGTCTACTTGCCCTCTTTCCCAGTGTGACCACTAAATTCCCCTCTTGCTCCTCTTCTAATGAAACAGCTGGTGAGCTAGGGATATCTGGAAGGGCATTCCTCAGCTTCACAGCTGTAATGCTTACACTGATTTACCCCTAATGCCACTGCAGTCAGCAGAGTTAAACCAATGTGACACCAGATCATAGCCAGAATTAAAATTCAGAAGGGCATGTTCACCTTCATCAGATAAAGGCACAAATATAATGGTACCTTATTTGGTCAGCTGCCTGGAAGAGCTTACAAAAATTACTGTCGTCACAGAAGCTGAAAAGAAACAGGAGACTTCAAATTATTTACAACAGCTTGTGGTCTGTTCCACTCCTCGCTTTTTTAGGGACACACAAGGGGTGATGAGACCAAGGAAAAGGCCTTCATCCTTACTGATGTGTAATGGTGAGTGGGGGCCAGCAGGCAGCAGGATCTGGGTAGGTGCTGGCGTGGCAGGGTCAGGAGCTGGCCGCTGTCAGCGCTGCCAGCCCCACTTTGTCGCTGCGCCTCGGCCAGCGGCAGACGCCGGCGCGCTGCGTGAGGATGTGGGAGCTGCTAGCTGGAGTCACCCTGGCAATAGACACACACGGGAGGACTGGCTGCTCCTCCTCCTCCTCCTCCAGAGCACAGAGATGAGACAGGAACAGGATTACTTGCAGCAGCTGCTGGCTGTGACTGCTGTCACAAGGATAATCACAGCTGGTGCTCCGGGGCAGAGGCAGTCCCTGCAGCGGTCCCTCCTGCACGAGCACTGTAAACCAGGAAGGTGCTCCTGCTCATACAGTCTCGGGAGAGGACCTGTGGCCTGACACTCTGAGGTAGCTGCATCTGTGGCCTGGGGAAGTTTGCAGCCCTTTCATGTCTGCCTTCTGAAGAAACTGGTATTGCTTGCTGGGAGAGGTAGGATATAGGACTAGAGAAACTAGTCCTTTGATGCACTTTGGAAAACTTCCTCATTCGAGAAAAGCCTAAGCATTAGAGCCTAGGAAATAATTGCAGACTGTACAGACTATCCAGGTTTTTGGTGCATTTTCCTTTAATGGTGTGATGTATTTACATAGAATAAACATTTTTGAAAGAGAACAGGCTACTTTATGACAAGTGAATGATGCTTGGAAAGTCTTTTCCTTGCAGTCTTGGCAGAATCCTATGGATCATTTCTCTTCTAGGGAGTCTGGGAGCTCATGGCTTTCAGCTCTAGTGGGAGTACTGTGTAGTCATGAGCTTTTGGTGATTTTTATTGTCACTAAAGGCCCTAGACCCCAAGGTGGCAGCTTAAATCCAAAGCATGTTTTCCTCCATTTCGTGTCTGCCTGTATCCCAGCCGTGAGGATTTGCTCAGGCCCTGCAGAATCAGACCCTTTAATCCCTTGCCCTCACGTTAACTTCTGACGCCACGTCCTGATTGGGCTGCTGCCAGGAGGAGCCTCTCTGCAATCCCAGCTGCAATCATTATTTGTGCCACCCCTTCTCCCCAGGGCCTAATGGAGGGGAGCTACAAGGCACGTAAGTGCACTGTGTGAAGAAACAGATGCTGTTTTGCTCCTGCTCAGCTCCCTAGTGCCTGTTTGGGATTCCATTGTGTTTAAATACAAGTACAATAGGTAATAACTTTGTTCCATGCATTGTCCTCCTGAAGGGACAACGTGAAGAGATTGGCTGGGTGGGGAGTTAATTCCATCTTTTTCTCAGCTGATTGATACAATTTGTTCTGTTTTCTAACTTCTGGGTAACTCCCCAGCAGTAGAAACCTCTCACTTAGATGTAATAACAGTTCAAGCCTCAGTGTGCTTCTGCTTCCCTCTCAGACCAGCCTCAGTTCCCTTGGCACTGGTGGTGGTGCTGAAGGAGTGCTCCTGCAGCAAAGCAAATAGTTGGACTTCAGCTTGTGGTGTAGGCTCTGCTGCAGCCACACATTTGATAAATAATGGTTAAAGCTCTGCCTGGCCTTGTAGCTCCTGCTCCTCTGAGTGCTGCCCAGGCAGGGGCGAGCAGCAAATCTACCCAGACGTGTTTGGTTTGTGCAGCAAGGTTTTGGTGGTGATGGGGGCTACACCAGTGGCTCCTGTGAGAAGCTTCCAGGAGTTTCCCCCATGTCCTTCAAAGCCAATGCCAGATGGCTCCAACCAGGACCCACACCTGGCCACGGCTGAGCCCATCAGTCCAGGTGGTAGCACCTGGGGGATAACAGATTTAAGAAGGGGAAAAAACAAAAGAGCAATAGCAGCTGGGAGACAGGAGTGAGGATATGGGAGAGCAACAGCTCTAAATATCCCCAGGACTGGTGCAGAAGGAGGGGTAAGAGGTGCCTCAGACAATGGAGCAGAGATCCCCCTGCAGCCCATGGTGAAGGTCATGGTGAGGCAGCTGTGTCCCTGCAGCACATGGAGATCCATGGGGGAACAGAGATCCCCCTGCAGCCTATGGAGGTCCATTGGAGAACAGAGATCCACCTGCAGCCCATGGGAAATCCCATGCCAGAGCAGCTGGAGGCCCAAAAGAAGCCAAGGTTGGAGCTGGCTCCTGGTAGGACCTCTGAATCCATGAGAGAAGAGCCCATGCTGGAGCAGGTTTGCAGGCAGGACTTGTGACACCACGGGGAACCCACAGGATCCACAGGCTGGAACAGCCTGCTCCTGAAGGACTGCATCCCTCCTGAGAGACCCAGGCTGGAGCAGTTCATGAGGAACTGTAGCCCATGGGAAGGACTCCCACCAGAGAGGTTCAGGGAGGACTGTCTCCCGTGGGAAGGACCCCATGCTGGAGCAGAGAAGGATGTGAGGAGTCCTGCTCCAGAGGAGGAAGGAGCTGCAGAAACCATGTGTAGTGAACTGACTACAACCCCCATTCCCTATCCCCCTGTGCTGACGGGTGAATTTGGGAGTAAAGCAGAGCCCAGGAAGAAAAAAGAGGTGGGGGAAGTGTTTTAAGATTTGGTTTTANACAAAAGAGCAATAGCAGCTGGGAGACAGGAGTGAGGATATGGGAGAGCAACAGCTCTAAATATCCCCAGGACTGGTGCAGAAGGAGGGGTAAGAGGTGCCTCAGACAATGGAGCAGAGATCCCCCTGCAGCCCATGGTGAAGGTCATGGTGAGGCAGCTGTGTCCCTGCAGCACATGGAGATCCATGGGGGAACAGAGATCCCCCTGCAGCCTATGGAGGTCCATTGGAGAACAGAGATCCACCTGCAGCCCATGGGAAATCCCATGCCAGAGCAGCTGGAGGCCCAAAAGAAGCCAAGGTTGGAGCTGGCTCCTGGTAGGACCTCTGAATCCATGAGAGAAGAGCCCATGCTGGAGCAGGTTTGCAGGCAGGACTTGTGACACCACGGGGAACCCACAGGATCCACAGGCTGGAACAGCCTGCTCCTGAAGGACTGCATCCCTCCTGAGAGACCCAGGCTGGAGCAGTTCATGAGGAACTGTAGCCCATGGGAAGGACTCCCACCAGAGAGGTTCAGGGAGGACTGTCTCCCGTGGGAAGGACCCCATGCTGGAGCAGAGAAGGATGTGAGGAGTCCTGCTCCAGAGGAGGAAGGAGCTGCAGAAACCATGTGTAGTGAACTGACTACAACCCCCATTCCCTATCCCCCTGTGCTGACGGGTGAATTTGGGAGTAAAGCAGAGCCCAGGAAGAAAAAAGAGGTGGGGGAAGTGTTTTAAGATTTGGTTTTATTTCTCATCATCTAACTGTGATTTGATTAGGAATAAACTAATATACCCAAGTCGAGTCTGGTTTGCCCCTGACAGTAATTGCTGAGTGATGGCTCTCTGTCCTTATCTCAAACCATGAGCCTTTCAATGCATTCTCTCTCTCCTGTCCAGCGGGGGAAGGGAGTGATAGAGCAGCTTTGGTGAGCACTTGGTAGGCACCAGCTTCAACCCACGGCACCAGACCACCTATCCTGCCTCCTTCCTAAGGATCTCCTGGCTGGAATGTAGCTCCCAGCAATCGTTTGACTCCATACATTGAGATTTTACAGGTAGGGTTGCTGCAAGGTCGTGCCCTCCCATGAGGGTTCAGCCAGGAGAGCCCAAACCCCATGTGTGGGCAGGAGAATGCTTCCCCAGCCTAGCCTGGAGGGAGCAAGGTATCCTTGTAACCTGACTTAAGCTGTAAGGACTGTGACTCATTTTAATTACATGCTGAGTGGAAGCTGAGGGAGACGGTGCCTCTTCACCCTTTGTCTCACCCTCTGAGCAAGTTGGCTGCTATGAGAGATTTCTCAAGATGCCCAGCACCAATTATTTCCGAGTGGTTACTCAGTAGCAATTTTAACAACAGGCTGGAGGGGCGTGTGGGGGAGAATGTTCTCAGCTGAGGTGTGTTGATGGCACTGTTCTCTTTCTCTCCCTTCTCTCCCCTCAACGCGCTACAGCAAAGACACACGGAGCATTATGTCATTGGCATCCTGGTTCAGGTGGAACGAGCCCCCAAACCGCCTTTCCCAGAGGAACCCCACAGAAATGGTGGTTGAAACGCTCATGATGGAGCTGAGCTGGCAGATCAAGCAGGCGGAGAAGCAGCAGCGCGAGCGGGAGAACGAGTACCGCAAGATGAAGACGGGGGTGGACTACGGCTGGCTGGTCAGCTACCCGAAACAGAGCTACGACATCAGCCCCGGCGAGCGGCTGCAGCTGGAGGACATGTGCACCAAAATACAGCCTTCCTACTGTGGGCCTGTCATACTCAGGTACAGTAAAAGGTGGCATGATACAGACCTTTCCTTTCCCCCTTTCCTCTTTGTGATGAGTGAGGAGAGAGTGAGAGTTGCTAGGACCAACAGACCCAAAACTTGGCATCCTGTATCGTGAGTCATGTTGGGATAGTGTCTTTGGGAAAGAAGGGAAAGTGAATGTTTTAAGTCAGTTTGACACGACATCAATTCCTCCAAGAAGTTACAAAATGCCATTTCCCTCTGACATTGGCTTGAGTACTTTATGCTCCCAAGTAGCTAGAGCAACTTTACCTTGCCTGATGAACAGGTACCATCTCAGTATTGTGATGGCTTTTTTTTTGCTTCAGGCTTCAGAATCTTAGAGAAACTGAGGTTTAAAGGGACCTCTAGAGGCATGTACCTCCATCTCCTACTTGGAGTAGGGCCACCTTCAAAGTAAGATCAGGTTGCTTAAGGCCTTGTCCTGTCCATTGTTGAATATCTCTGAGTGCAGAGGTCCCACAGCCTCTGAACAACCTCCTTTGGTGTTTACCCCTTCTCACTGGAGCCTTCATTCCTCCATTTAAGCTGTCCAGCAGGTCTGTTGAGGCCCTTGTCCCCAGTGTCCAAACTAGCCAAAACCTGCTATTATTTTTCAATAGCCAGTGAGCCAGGTATTCCCAGAGAATGTGTCCTTTCCCTACCCTCCCTCTTCACCTGGAGTCATGGGATGCAGGTGGGGCATGCAGCCAAGTGGTGCTTCTGATTTCTGCAGTGTAGAAGCCTTTCACGTGCTGCACTTAGGATTGCTGCCTGCCAGCTGAGTGACCTCCTGTGGAAATGCCTTTGGACATTGATCCAAGCCTGCTGTAGCATCCAAACTGGAAGGGGAGGGCGTGGCTCTTTTCCTTTTAGGGTGGCTGTTCTAAGATAAACCCTTGCACTTGGCACAGTGCAAGTGAGGAACAGTGACTCTGAAGTCCACCTTAGCCAAAGAAAGTTGTGAAATGGGCCTTTATAATCAACTTCTCCTGTTCCAACATGTTCTTCAGGTGGGATTAGAGTGAACACTGTCCTTGTAGGACATGTGCACGAGGGTTTTTCAGCACCCTGAAGTCCCTCACTGCTTAAGCTTGCACCTGTTTTCCCTTGAACAAATGAATCTACGGCTTCTAAATTGCAACAGTAAAAGTGCTGGAAGTAGCTGGTCCTCTGTCTTACAGTGGGTGTAGCCAGGAAAGAATGCCAAAATTACCTCTCTAGCCCCCATCTTCCCTGGAGCTGAACCTTGGAAGCAAACTGGCACAAAGCCTTGGCTCTTGCAAAGGTTGCTATGGTGGCAGAAGCAGAGATTTGGGATCATTCAGTGACCAAGACCTCTCCAGTGAAAATTTGCTGGGAAGAGCACCTGCCTTGTATCTGTACAACTCCAAGCTATGCTGTAAACAAGCCACTTCAAACCCTTGGGATTCAGAGCTATCTTTACCATCCCCAGGGCCACTGAACAAGGCCTGTCTGGCAAACAGGTTATTTCCATGGCAGCAGGCTTCAGTTGCTGGAGCTGGGAGACCCAGGGTTCATCCTCTTCAGGAAGGTATTAAGCTGAGCCATACACAACTTTCTGCTCTGCTATTTTTTTTTTTAAATTGAGACAAATCATGCAAGATGTGTGATTTCAGTGCAGCTTGTAATGGGTTGTTCACTGTTGTTCAGCACACTGCCAACAGTAGATAAATGTACTCAACAACGTTGGTGGACTCTGTGTGGGCATGATTGAAAAGGGCTAAAACCATCCTCCTAAAACTCCTCTTACAAATTACTGTTGTAGGATGCTGTCATAAATTGCATTACACTATGATTCAAGAAGTGGCATGTTTTACAGAGCTTGCATGGCTAGCAGAGCCACACTAAAAAAAAAAAAAGGATTTCATAACCTTTGTTGGTTCAGTTCTCTGATTGAGAAGGGACTATCACAGCCACAAAAATGGTGGAACTGGGTTGGGTCAAAGCCCTGGCTGACCTGATGTGCAGTCTGTATGTGACAGTGTGGCCACTGGCACCAGTGTAAGGAAAAGAGCAAAGGACAGGGAAGCAAATCCGACAGCAGGGACAATTACACCACTCCAAATATAGCATCCAACCTACTGTGCCTTGTAACTGGGAGACTTCTGGAGCCACAAGTGGACCTTCTGTCCATAATTGGCTGATGTGGCTTTTTTTTCAGTTGTTTAGGTTGTAGAGGCTTTTCTCTTTTTGAACACATGTAAATTTTTAACATTTTGGCACCCTGTGGCAGAGTTCCACTCCTGAACTGCAACTCTGTTATAAAAGGCTGTGTTTTGCTTGTCTTAGAGTAATATGTCCTAGTTTTATTCAATAATCCTTTTATCTTGTGTTGGAAATTATAAGAGTTGACTCCTTTTCTACCTTCTGACTGGGAGCTCTGTGATTCCATAGAATTTTCATTGCTGATGAGGAAACAGAGAAAAAGAATGGAGCTTGCCATGTTAGGAGGTGAAAATGTATAGGAGAAAGAAAGAGCGAGCCTGCAATTTAAATCAAAGGCAGCCAAAATTGGATAAACTCTCTTCTTGGAAAGTGAGACAAGATGGAAATTTTAGTAACTTCCCCAAAATTCCACAAGATGTGTATAATAGTAATGCAATGAAACCTCCACATTTCCAGTGAAGTAGTTTAATAACAAGATCATTGCCCTGCTGATGTTTTCTCTTGAGTACTCTCAGCTTTTAGAAAAATCTTCCACAAAAAAATAAATCTATGAGCTTGCAGTGGGAAATTCAAATGCAGAGCATGTACCCAACCAAAGTCCTTGGTTCTGACTGAAATAGTAAGCTTGATCCTTTCCCTTCCATTTTAGACATTTGAAGAGCTGAGGCCCTTTTTGAAGTCCTTTTTGCACTCAGCAAGCACGTAATTCTTAACTAATACAAATAGCAGGCATCTTGCAAGACTGCAAGAGTTTTTGTTTGTGTCATGCAAGGTCTCCTTCTTTGTGAGACTCTGAGTTCAGAGTCAAAGCCAGAAAGAAACATTTTTATATGACTTGTCAGAGATGTCACTTCATTCTCTAAAGGTCTAAATGATTATCCAAATTGTCCTTTTCTGTGGTTACAGGCTCATCTACTGAGAGGCAAAGTTTCTCTAAATTTATTTCTTTAGATGTGGAGGAGGCTGGAGAGGAGCACTTCACAAATGAAGTTTTTTTTCAGATCCAGATTGCCTATTTTGTATTAGAAAGTTCTCTTTGAGTCTCTTGGAATTCTGGTAGGATTCAAATACACTGCAAATAGCATCAGATTTCTGGATACATTCACCTCATGCAAATAAAGCTATCACATTCAGGAGTAACTTAGCTTTAGGTTACTGGGTTAAAGATCACTGACTATTTAAGTCCTGGAGCCAGCTGAAGGAAATGGCAGTGATTTTGGTGAGGCCTGTAGTACCTAAGTGCCATGGTTAGACTGAACAAGTAGAATAGTAGGTTGTAACGAGGGTCTCTCCAGCGGCTGAGAACCCGAGTAACGATGGACACTGATGCAGTTCGATATCGTCCTCCTTTATATTGCAAAGCCAGCAAGGTTATATAGTATTGCTATTTCTTACACAGTTGTCTACTACCTACTTGATTGGTTAGTAAAGCAAAATAACGTCTACTAGGCAATACAGCATTGGTTGGCAGTTTTTCTGCCCAGCTTGCGGGTTACGTGACTTGCTAAGCATCTTCCCTTCAGTGGCCTTCCATTGTTTTGGATTCCACTTACTTGGGAGTTAACGGTGCTGATAAAGCCAAGGACACAGGTGTTAGGCCCCTGTCTCCTCAGCTACTCGCAGGCCAGGATTGTCCAGCCCGTACAGGAGGAGATCACGGCCCCCTGACACAAGAAATTCCTCTATAGTAAGTTGCCAATAGAAAATGCTAGATTTAGCCCTAGTCAGAGCTAGATAAAGTCTGTTTAATTTCTTTCAGTTTCAGCAAAAGTGAAACAGTAGGTTTGTGTCCTCCTCTGCCCAGAGAGAGATGAAAAAACCCTGGTTTGGAAATGTAAACCTGCATTTTGGTGATCTGAGTTATTATCAATATCACAGGCTAAGGACTGTTTGTAATTTGTAATTGTGTATAGCTGAAGTGGCCTTCCTAGTCAGCTTGAATGTAAGACAAATGACTAAAACCAGAAATGGATTTATTTACAATGACGAGCTTAAGTTTGAGATGATGTGACATGAGTGTTGCAATTAGTGTGAATGCTGTAATTCTTTGGGAGTCAAGGAGCCTTCTCTAGCAAAGCTGTTCATAGCTTTACCCTAGAACCAGAATTACTGCTCGAAATATAGATGCAGGAGTAAGCAGCTAATTATTAGCACTAAGCAACCCCACGTTTTCTTTGCATGACTAAATCTACTTAGAGCTCCCCATTCAGATGGGCACTCCAGAATACCCCGAACTATAAGCACATTGTTTAAGTCCATGGACTTCCACTGGATTTAATAGGTCTTTAAAGTTCAGGCTGTACTTAGGGAACCCACTATACAGGGGACCTACTGAATAACATAGGCAGGTGACAGTGCTTTAAAAGCAGTGCCAGTGTGAGCCAAGCACAGTGGATTCTTAAAATCTAACGGCCCTATAAAGCAATGGAAGGGTCACAATTTAAAGAACAGATTTGTTTGAACTGTGATTAAAACACTGCCTGGACTAGGCAACGTGCTCATCCCTGTGTGTGTGCCTATACATCCTCCCCAGATCTGTGCTGGTTCAAGGTGAGTTTTTGTCACACCTCAGGCTTTGTGACTTGCACAATGTATTCCAGGACAGCTACAGCAGCTCCATAGCTTGTGCCACAAGTAGGATGGATAGGCCTGCTTTAATGATGAGTGAGGAAACCCTGCTGAGGTGTCTCTGGACGTGGTTGTGCAGGTGCCTTGTTTGAAACTATGCCATGTGAAAGCATAAGGGTGTTAACCTGTGCTAGAAGACAGATGAGCCTTGTGCAATTTTGTGTTCTTAACTCCACTGAGCAGCTTCGTGTGGAGTTTGTTTCCCAAGATACAAGGCTGTATTCCTTGATTCCAGTGGTTTTCTGCCTTCATATACTGGGTGTTTTGTGCAGAGGGCAGCTGGATTGAGCAGCACATCAGCTGTGTTCACTGATACCTGGGGAAGATGGCTTTGGTGATGTGTAGGTGCCTGCATCGTCTTTTTCTGATACACAGACTGGTTTGGCTGGAGCTCAGCCGTCATCTGTCCATCTTTTCTGTTGAGAAATATTTGTGGTGTGCACACCTTTTGGACTTCCTGCCTGAGCTGTCCTTTGCACAGATGTGCTGGTACTGAAGTTAGGTGGGCATTAATAAAGGGGTGAAGTTAGTTCATTCTGTTAGGGGAGAGAAAAGGGTCCCCTTTCCCTTCTCCATCAGAATGAGAATCGCTTTTCATTTGATATTTGTGTGTCTGGCAGACAGTCTTTTGGATTGAGTTTTCTTTGTTTTTTAGACCTGTTCATATCCATACAAAGTAGTTTTGGTGCTGATCCTGAAAAGTTAGAGGTAAATCTTAACAGCAGAGTTCACAAAACTAATCTAAGAAGAGTTCAAAGAGGCAGATAGCTGTGGTGGATAGCAGGTGGAAAGTTAGCCTGATTTCAGAAAACTATTTCAGCTGGATTTCAGCAACACAGGGCCTCAGTGTTAGAGCTTTCTGCTCAGGGGCCATGTTTGCTCTCCTATCATCCCTTTCCACTCTTGTTCCCAGAGCCAGGCACTGGCCCAGGAATAGTCTGATCCGTGCTGCTCCCTGCTCTGGAGCCACAATGACACACAACCTCTGAAAGAGGAGGCAGTGATGAGGCCTTTTGGGTGCACAACTGCCAATACAAAAGAGGAGGATGTACTGATATCTATATAAATATATAATGTGACAGAGCCTCTCTTTAAAATACACCTAGAGATAAAATAACAGAATGACTCATTTTAGTTCACCTCTGCAATAGAAATCCTTTGGAGCTGCTTTCCCTGGTATATTAAGAACAATGTTGTGAAGACTTCAGTTTCTATGGACTCATCTGTCTATGCTTCAAATAGGAGAAAGGGAAAATGTATTTATTGTGAAAACTGTATTTTGGGTTTTTTGATAATGCAACTGAAGTGCCTTCTCAGAAGGCAGAAAGGAAGTTTGCAATGTCCAGCAAATCCCTGTTCCTGCTGTTGTCTGCTAACCCTCAGCAAGAGATTGTCTCTTGCTCTTCCAGGCTCTGCACAGTTCAGTTTAGCATCATTGTGCCAGTACTTAAATACCACCATGAACTACAGCACCTCAGAGGCTTTTTGCACCCAAATGTTCAAAGTTTTGAGGTTTTTTGGTGAGGGGGCAGAGCGGGGAGATTAAGAATTCATCCAAAACAACTGAAATAGTTAAGGAACATTTTGGTGACTTTGTAAAGTTTTGTGTCAAAGTGCTCTGGCTTGACACTGGAAGTGACTGCTTCTGCTGACACTGAGTTCCATCAGCAAGCAACACAACTGTACCCATAGCTGCCAGTACTTGCTGGGAGAGAAATATCTGGGATACAGCAGAATGTCAAGATGTGTGTCCAATTTCAGGCCTCCACAGTCAGAGTCAAAATACATAAATGTACAAAAAGTCTTTCTGGTTTCTCTTTGGCTTGCTTTCTGTCCTTATTATCTTGGGTATCCTTTGGCACACCATTAAGCAATGCAATTCCTTCTTACATTCCTGGGGCTTATCAAAAACACAAGAGGCAATATCTTATTCTATCAGCTTCTGCTGTACTAGGCTTATTTAAATACAGTCCTACTGTTTTCCATCCTTGTTAAGTTCTGTTGGAGAAAAATATCAAAATGCTTACCCTACACACTTTAACTTCCCTGCAGTACAAATACATGGATTTTAGTGAAGTACTAGTTTAGCTCTGTGTTTGCTTGCAGGTATAATTTTATGTTAAGAACTGATTATTTATTAGAAGAGTAGCCATTTTACCATCTGTAATACATACTATTACACAACAATCAGAATATCTATGGGACCAGTGTGTGAGCCTTGGCAGTGGATCCCACACTCTCCAGGCTGGGCACAATTCACCCAGCAAGGTGTCAGGAATCGAATGATTTTTCATTGCCCAGCCAGTGGCCCATTCAGTGGCTTCAAGGAAACTATTCTGCCCTGCATCTTCCTCACCTGCAAAATAAACAGTGGTGATTCTTCACTTCTTTGGTATTAAGCTAGCCTAATAAATTTCAAAAAACTCCATTTTGAGCTCTTTGCTGAGAAGGCACTGAAGTAATTCACAGTTATCTGATTAGACAGAGCATTGTGCTGCCAACCAAGATGTTTTTGGCAGAACCAGTCCATTATCTTACAGAAATCTATAGGAAGATGAAATACCACTTCACTGAAGGTGAAGTATTGACAACAATCACAATTGACAAGTATCACAAACAAAGTGACTGGATTTTCCTTTGTCTAGAGGCCATTGGGTAATGCTGTCGGGAACAAGAATGGGAAACAGGGGAAGTCTAGTGGGGCTTTCCCTGGTCTGCCCTGAGCTTCTGGTAAGCTGCAGTTTAGGGACTATCTCAAGCAATGGCGTGCCTTTGGACAATCATGTTTAATCAGCAGTGATGGGGACATTTTCCACAAACTTGTCCAATAATTTTGTTTCTTAAGCTATTGATAGCACTGAGTTCTGGTTTAATCGTGTGAGAAGAGCACTTCCTTCTGTTTCAAACTTGCCTTCTAACTTTGTTTGGTTCTCCCTGTTATTTCTTGTGCTTACAAGAACAATGATTCATTGCTTCCTTGCATTCCCTGGCTTGCTTGTGATTTCAGAGACCTTGGGCATATCTTCATGGCCCCTCCTTGTTGTTGTTGTTCCCTTCAGTCCAGGCAGTCCCATTTAGCAGGACTGTGCAAGTTCCAAGCCCAGCACAACGATCTGGCAGCACTCTGTAATTGGATGTTTTTAATCAAAGCCTGACTGTGCTTCCAGGTTCCGGCAGGCCGTTGCTGAGTACGAGCCAGAAGCGCAGGAAGTGTCCCGGCTCTTCCGCTCCGTCCTGCAGGAAGCTGCCGAGAAGATCAAAGAGGAGGAAGAGGCCAAGAAGCTTGCAAGGCAATGGAACACAAAGAACAGAACCAGCCTCTCCTTAACAACATTTAAATCTCGCTCCAGGATTTCCCCATTCATCAGTGACATCAAGACCATCTCTGAGGATGTGGAACGGGGCACCCAGCCCAACAGGAGGGTTTGGAGCATGCCAGAGTTTCGGAACACCAAGGATTTCTGACTCTATACCCAAAAAGGTTTTTAGACACTGATCTTTCAAAATCCCAGTTAACCCTTTTTTAACTCTACTGTTCCTTCTTTTTTCCATCTCTCTTTTCCTGTCTGTCTCTGTCTTGGAAGCTGTGTCCATAGTAACCGCTGCTGATGCCTGAAGTCTGTGACACCATTTATTACCAAACATGGCAGCCTTCCCTTTAACTCAGTAGCTATTCAGTAACCTTAAGGGCAAGGCTCACTTACTATCTCATTTTTATTGCTGCTTTCTTGTGGAAAATGAATTAATTTTGCTAGGTCTGTCTTCTCCCTCTCCCCTCCAGCCTGGATGTAGTTATCTACAAAAACTTTTGGCTCAAGCTACTGAGAGCTGCTGGCTGGACCAATCTTGCTGAAAGCAAGACAGCCACTTAAACGAGTGAGGCTTGCAGGATCAGGCTTGTGAGTTAAAGCTGGTATCTGATTTGGAACTGAACTTCCTTTTCCAACTAATAGCCTTCCTCAGTGCTACAACAAACTTCACAGGTAACCTCAGCACTGCTCTTGATCCACTTTTTTGCTGACAGTTCACAATCCAACCTGAGTAGAAACAGACCCATGCTTTTTGAGATTAAAGACCAATCATGTTCCACAACAACCAGTTTATGCATGTTCAAGTTTCTTGGGTATTTTCTTTTTTGTGCAGGCAGAACCCCCTGAACCTTGCACCTGCAGAGTAGAGAGAAATTTATCAACCTGCTCTGTAGATACACAGGTGGATACCTCAGTGCTGTGTCAAGTGCTGTTCAGTGCTCTGGGTTGCTAAGTGCTCCACCCTACACCCCAGAAATAAAGCAGTGGGCTGAAATTAACGTTTATGGCCAAGCCTGAAAGAGTGCTGAAGTAGATTATCCATGTAAAGGGAAGGGTGAAGGGACTCAGCATTCATTCCAGGGCTCTCTGTACAGTGGCAACAGTTGAGATCATCTGAACTTTTTGCTGCTGTGAGTGACTGAAGTGCTCTGGCAGATGAAGGTTCTTCCGAGACCTTGAAGAGACAGGAAAATGCCACTAAGGAAAAGCTGCTAAAGGCCCTAACTCAGCCTATAGGGAGAGCTCTCACCAGCAAGGGGCACGCTGTGAAAGTCAAGTGGCCTGTAGAGAACCCAAGGGCAAGGCTGCTTTGTGGTGACCAACGGGAGATGGGCAACGAAGAGAGGGATTTGCTTGTATGTCTGGCTTTTGGGGAATCATCTCAGTGGGGTACAGCCTCCTGGAGGACCCTGTGGCTTTGTTGTTCTTTTGTCTGTTTCCAGCCATTTTTCCCTGGGGATCTTTG
Organism: Notiomystis cincta; assembly: GCA_013398075.1. Classification (NCBI taxonomy): domain Eukaryota; kingdom Metazoa; phylum Chordata; class Aves; order Passeriformes; family Notiomystidae; genus Notiomystis; species Notiomystis cincta. The sequence goes on from VZRX01018728.1 coordinate 101,045, forward strand.
CAACAGCATCTGGGTTCTACAGCCAAGATTAAAACCCTTTGAAGCTGTGCCAACTCTGGGAAGAATTCCAGTACATGAAATCTATCCTAGACTAGAAATGTGCAGTTTCTTCCAGAGATGGAGGAAGGCAGCATAAAACAAAGATCAAGATCATGTCCCTAAGAGCTCTCTGAGACTGTGGGATTCTGGCTTACTTCCTCTCTCCCCTCTGGGCTATGTAAAATTGAAGACAAGGCTTTCTTACTAGCACCAGGCTGCAGTTTGTATCCCTTGGTAAACATTGCTGCCAGCAACCCTCCTAGGGACAGAAAGCAGCTCACTTTTAATCAAAAAGTCAGGGCTTCCAAATACAGCATCCAGTTTGGGATGGGCTATTTCAACTCTAGGTCAATGAGGGAGAGTTTAAAGCCTCCTGACAATCAGCTTAGTGTTTTTCAGCCATATGTCCTTGTGAAGTAATGTGATTGCGTATTATGAAGCAAAAACAAAGGCTTGACATACTTAGCATAGCCTTAGCTGTCTAGAAGATGTAGGATCTCTAGCAAGGGGTCACCTCAATTTGCAGAAAAAGTTCTTGTTTGGAAAAGAGTCAGCCATTATTTTATTTTTTTTTAGATATTTGCAAGCCACTGCACAGTACTGAAGGCTGAGATGAGTTCATGAATTTCATGCTGCAACTCTGTATTCATTTTATTTGCACTTGTGTTCTGTTTGCCACCTTCAGTATTGACTGTATCGATGTGATGTCTGACGGACTGCTGGGAGGCACGGGACATTCTGACACCGCCACAAAGCTCTTTGTTACAGCACAGTGTCAGTAGTGTCAGCTCACTCTTTCTTAAGGACAATCAGCAGCAATGTACTAAGCCAAGGAAATCACAGAAGGGTGTTCACACTATCACAGCAGCCTGTGATCATGCTGTGCCCTTCATTAACAACTTCCAGCTGCCAGACACCATTCTCGTGCAAAGCCAGCAAAGAAGACACATCTGACCTTTGGTCAAAGCCCTACATGTTATGGAGGCCAGGCTGTGGCACTGCTTGTGACAGCTGTTTTGCCTCAACTTACCTATTATTTCTAATTCCACAATACAATGTAATCCAAACTCCTACACAGTATATTCTCTGTACTTCTGGAGGTTACACTGGGCTCACAGTAGGCTCTGAGGAAAAAGGGATACTCAGATATCAAGCTAAGAGTTCTATTCTTGCTCCATGCTACCTAGTGCTCTTACAGGGGTAGAAGTAGTACCATGTTTGCCTGTAGCCAGCTGCTTGGAGACTGACTGAGCTCCTGCATTGTGCATGCAGCAGCAGGTACTGAAGCAGAGCTGGGAGGGAGTCAGGGTGCACAACTGCTGCACTGCTTGGGGTGCTCATTTTTCTTAGGAATGCTGTAGACTGAACCTTAAATGATCCTTTGGTCACAGCATGCAGCAACAACTATGCACTCAAGTTTGCCTTGTCCTAATTCCACATTTGATGTGGCTAAATTAGTGTCCATTCAAAGGAGGGGTGTGAAACTCCTGACTGTCCCCACCTACTGTGCTACGGTCCGTGGCACTGGGCACACACAGCAGGCAAACCAGATTGCTTCTGGCTCAAGCCAACCCAAATGATCCATTGCAGGTGGCTCACAACCACATAGCTGGACTAATGGTGGTCTGAAATAAACTCTCATGAAACTTGTGTAGTGTGAAGACCAGGTCCTCACTGGAAACTCTCTGACTCTACAACTCTGCTCCTCCTGGGCTGCACTGCTTGCTAGTATAGAAAAACAAACAAACAAACAAAATCTTGATGAGACCCTCTGATCTGTTTTAGCACCTCCTGAGAGCTAGTCCTGTGTCTTAATTCTTTAAGGAGAAAGAAACATTAACTAGCAGCACATCATTACTAACAAACACAAGTGAACCAAAAATTTCATATAATGCTAAATCCTCAAACATTCTCTCAGAACTGACCAAGGCTTTGGTAGCATTTCAGAGCACTGCTGTTGCCCCATTGCTGACAGTGTTGTGCTGTCCAAAGAACATTGTCACACCCAGGAAAAAGCAGCCCTGGACTTGCCATACCTTCTAATAAGTAATGGCAGCAGCTCAGCTGCACTGCTCAGCTTCCAGGGGCTAACACTCCTTAAAGCCACTATGCTCCTGAGGGAGGCTGTGCAGCCCTGCTCCTGTGGCTTCTAGAGATGAGCCTGGCCACAGGCTGTTTCAGCCAGAAAGGATGTGCAGGCAGGAGCTGAGGTTTCTCACCCACACCAGCACAGAGTTCAGGCAGCTGTCATGCCATGGGGAATTGGAGTAAGCTCTGAGGGAAATACCTGTCTGCTGACATTGCACTGTTTATACATTTCACCATGGAACCTTGGAGAATTAAAGCAAAGCTGTGGAACATAAACCAATTTAGTTGTACTTGTTGTCTTTAATTAAAGATCTCCTGAAATATAATCTGTCCATATCTAGCCAAATACAACAGCTGTTCCACTGCCCTACTGTGTATGTATCAAAGGAGGAAGGCACAAATGGTAAAGGCACTTGATCTAAACAAAAACACCTCCATCCTCTCTCTACAGGTAACAAATGCAACTGCCCACCATCTATCTTGCAACCTCTACAATCAGATCTCAAGATACAATGTGATAAATAACCAGGATTAAGCAATTGCAAAGGTCTGAAATTCTCTGAAGCTACATGGTCTGCAGATACAACCTTGAATTGAAGTCTTCTCCATCATCGTGCTTCCGAGCACGTCTTCCATTAACCAGCATTGCCACAAAATGAGATGAGATGAGAGACAAAATGGATGTTTTGTCTCCAGATACGTTTGAGTCACTCTGTTGATTCCATACCTGATCCTGTGTACTGGAACACTTTAATATCAGCAGATGGCCCCAGATGGCTCAGGGCTCCCTGTGCTAAGCATCGTATATACACAGCATGCATGTGTTTAATAAAAGGGAACCATTTTTCCCACATGAAGTATTACTGAAGCATGAATTGCATTGCTTAGCACATTCTGCACATCAGACAATGAGTGGTTCCAAAAGGGGACTGTGTGAGTGCAGGGGGTTAGTACACCACAGTGCTCTAGCTGCAGCCTATAGCACAGGGCTTAAGCTACTCCTTGCCAGAAGCTGTGGACAAGCAAATCTGTGCTGTTGCTTACACTGCTTCCCCCAGACATTGCTATAGACCTCTCCCAAAAGGAAAACTACAGTTTGACTGAAAAGTACAGTTTGACACTCTGATATTCCTGTGTTTTGCTACACCTCCTTGCTAAAGGACATGGTACTGTAGTTTTGCCCAAAAAGCATTCTGAGAAGAACTGGACTGCATCAGTCACAGCCTTTTTGGTTGTGCCCTGCAACAGAGAAAGGACTATTAGGCCTCCCTCAGTTCCACCCACCTGTGACAGGCAGAGACATCATAATTTCTGTGCCTGCCTTTCCCTGGTACTGCTGTCTGTGTGGGGGCTGTGAGCACAAGGGACCTCTTGTTCCCTTTGCATGGTCAGACAAGCCATGTCTCAAGCTGGCTTACACCAGAAAGATGCTCTGCTGGCCCTGAGTTCTGGGTCTTGGGCCCAGGTCTCCCAATGACTAGCACATATTTTTGGTGCATTTGCTGCACAAAGATAGACTAAGGGAAAATCCTTACAGGATGAGATCTTAAAAAACATGACAGAAAGGTGAGAAAGAGGCCTACAAGAACACACTGTACACACTGTCACTGTACACTTCATAAAGTTATAAATTGTTAGGGTCCTGGCTAGGGTTATCCCACTGATTATAGCATCTCACCTCTGTATTTTAGTCACAGCCACATGTTGCATCTACCAAATAAATGTAATCTGTTCCAGGAGCAGAGAACTGAAGTGGGGGAAAGAGCTGTGTTTTTGAAATCAGAATATCTGCTCTCAGAATGTAATTACTATTACATCTGTTTAGTGTTCACAGTGCTGTATCCTCAGAGGCCTCTATCAGGTCACAGTCCATCTGCAGTACTTTTTCCAACCTGATTCTTTCCAGTGTCAGGTTATCTAAACCAACAGATTGCACCTGATTTGGTCTGAAGATTATTTAAATAACCAGATGTGTTACGAAGCAGTGGCACTGAAATACTCCTTACACTGGTGAGTTTTCTTTCTGTATTCTGGCACTGGTATTTAGGAGATGGAGAAGAGCAGAGTGCAGTTTCTGAAGAACTCAGCAGCCCCAGGTAGGGTGGTGCACCTTCCAGGCCCCTACTGGCTCTCAGCAACCTGCTCCTGTTGCATTCAGCTGCTGAGAAGTTAAAGGCTTCCTTCTGCCTTTGGCACACAGGCACCAGCAGAGGAGACTATTGTCTGTCCTCAGCACAGCCAGGGGCAAGAAAGGAACAAAGACTGGATTAAATTCATAGGACAGCAGGAACACATGTTCCTCATAAACAACCATAATTAGGTATTTGCAGCATAATTATAGGGTTTCAGAGTAAGAAAGTGCAAAGCCAATGCTCAAAGGTAAAAAAAAAAAAAAGATTTCTGTGACATTCCAGCTGGACAGCAATGCCACCTACCGGCAGATATTCCAGCACCAACCAACCAGGGAACCGGCAGCAGCTTCCTAACCGAGCCTCTCCTGACAAACGCAATTCCTCCCTCTCACAGCTCTGCTCTGTCACCCCTGGAGCAGCTCCCGAGTGGCGAGCAAGGTGAACACAAGTGATGTGCCCGAGTGGAGGATGGCACCAGTGGCCAGCACGCTGCCATGGGAGCAGCTGCCACCACAAACACTGTGCCTCCCAGGCTGGGAAATAATGATGCTCTTCATGCTGCTCCAAAGGGCTCTCAAGAGGCTTCCTTAGACCCCTCTGCACCATGTCCTGCTCGTCCCCCAGACAACACTGCATGAGTCACAGTCCTGAAGCACAATTTAAGACTGAAATTAAACAGGAAGGGGGGAAAAAAAGTCAACAAGCAAATAAATCACAATTCTGCACTGGACAGTAGTTTTGATGATTAATTTTGTCCAGAGATGGAACCAGGTAGCTGGGTGCTTGCCAATAATTTTAAGAAGCACTCCTCAAAAACTTATCTTCCTACAGCTTCAAATACAACCAAGTGCAAACTGGAGGATTCTCAGGAATGCCTAGGACCTCATTCCTTCAGGAAAACCACTATGACAAACTCCAGCCATTCCACAGAGTCCTCAAATGACAGTGGAGCTGCCAACCCTGAGTGTTGAACCAGAACTTTGGAAACTTGTTTCTAAACACACAGAGCAAAGACCATAAGGAGTGTTTAACATGTGAAAGGACATGAGAGCTCCACTGGCCATCAAGGCCCCTGCCCACTCCAGGAAAGGTTCGCCAGGTGACCCCAGGACAAGTCACTTCAGCCTCCCTGACCTCTGCTCCTCCCCTGCCTGTAGAGCTCGCTCGGTTTTTCCTGCTGCAGAGGATGACTGGGAATGATACATTCCTGCAGCATGAAACCCCAAGTACATCCAAACAGCACAACTTGCCCAAGTTCAACCATACTGAACTGTTACCAAAATGGCAGGCCCTGCTCAGCTCTGAGAGATGAGACACCTTAGTTCCATGGAGCCAGGTACTTACAAGTCAAGCAGGCATTTATTAGAATTTCCTCAGCTTTTCATCTCTGCTACATTTTTGTGTGGGCAAAAGAGTGAAGTTCAAGCCAACTGTAAAGGAAATGAGTAACAAAGGATTGCACTGCCCACAAGAGCTGGCTGGGATAGAATACCTTAAACAGTGCCAAAGAAGATGGGCATGGCAGCAGCAGCTCAGAGAATGTATCATTCCTTCCTTCCCACAACAGTGACTTCTGTTTCTGAAAATTCTGCTGCTAAAAAAAAAAAATCAGTTTGAGTTCTGCATGATTCTCAGAATGGAAAATGGTGCAGGAGCACAGAGAGTGAGTGTGATAAGGAAGACTGTCACACACACAGACATACTCAAAACAAAAAGCAGGTTTCACAACTGAAAGACTTCTATTAGTCAGCATTTTAGGAAGAACCTCAAGTTGCCTAGCCAGGTAAGCTTCTGCAGCCCCTGCTTCAATCACCTGACCTCTGCCCCACTCCATGACTTCTGATGGCAGCAATCTCCCTCCACACCTACCTCACAGCTTTTCCACTGCTCTATTGTTCCAGCCTTCACCTTCGCCCACGACATGCCCTTTCTGGCAGACGTGGAGCACGTCCTCCCTATCAGCCACATGTGTATCAGGTTAACAGCCCACGCTGCTTCACAGTTCCCTCATGCAAATGTCTCAACCTGATTTTCACCACATTCTTACTGTGGTAGCTTTCTCATCTGGTCCAGTCTGTGGTGCAGCTGCCACAACAGGGATCTGAAGGAGCATTAAGAAGCTGTGCTTTAGTGAAAAGGTCAGTAAAATGAACTTCTTTCCCGAGGCTGCAAGGCAGGGACAATCACTCTAACTGTAAGGGCCTCTGCTCACTAGGGAGGACTGGAATCTGTTGGCCTTTTCCCAACAGCAGCCTCAAAGATACTCAGTCCCAAGAAGATACACAGGATCTCTGTGCTTGTGGGGAAAGATGGAGAAGGGAAGGAGGCAACATGACTCAAACCTCTTTAGAAATCTGAGAATCTACATGGAGATGGGTAGGACAGAAAAGGAGGCTTATAAAAGCACCAACTGCTGGGAAGTTTCAGAGCACTTATAACTTACTGGGCAGGAGAGAATAAAGCAGAATCACTGCCACAGAGTTTAAGCAGCTCAGCTTTCTAGAAGAAATGACAGCTTAGAAGTAAATGCCAGCATAGAAATATTTTAAAGTATCACCAAAGCACACTCAGCATGTCAAGAAAAATAATGAGAAAATTTCTCTGTCCTGAAAACACATGCCAAAAGAAAGGTTTGTTTGTTTTTTAAGAAGAAAAAGTTTGACATATTTTTGTACTGTGAGAGTCAACAACTACCAAAACCCTAAAAGAAGAACAGTCCACATCATATTACTAATGGCCCTTTGCCTTTTCCATACTAAAGTGGAACAAGGCAGGAGTTTTTATGATCTTGACTGAGGCAACAAAAAGCAAATTATTTAAACTAAGTATGAACTTCCCACCACTGCAGTTCCTTACAACTGCGATCTCTGGGTTTCCCGTTCCTATTTTCCTTCCATCTTCCAAATTTCTACTCCCTACTCCACACCAAGTTTTCAGAAAATACACTATCTTTCCATGAAATATAACCTAGGGAATGGGAAGGATGTTAAGTGTCTTCTGAGAATGTGTTTGGGATTAACCTTGTTATGCAAAGTCCAGAGACAAAAGCTGCTTATCTGGGCAAGATGCTTTGACATCACTAGCTAGAAAATACCAATGTAGCATAAAGCAAAGCATAATCCCCATTAAAAAAAAAAGTTTTTTTCTTGTTTGGTTGGTTTCTTCTCCCTACTGACATTTCTGAACAGTGCTTTCAAAAAACTCCTTTCCATTGTCAGATTAAAAGTCAAGGAAACTCCATTTCTTACCTATGTTTTTCCAAGTTTTACATTCATAAGGATGTAAGGAGTTGCTCTGCTGGATCAGGGCTTTAGTTTCTAAAGTTACATATCTGCAACAACTACAAAATGCTTCACAACAAAAGAAAACTAGAGAAAGGAGAGGATTCTAGCATCTTCAGAAGGTTTCACTCATCAAAACAGTTATAAAATTATCTACTGAGCAATGGTAACAATCTTCAGGTTTACTTCAAAACACTGTAGCAGACACAGACACAGTTTTCCATTTGCTCTTTAATGAACTCCCCCCACTCTGACTGCTGTACACTCGATGTTCTTGTCGAACTCAACTCCCCTTGAGTCCTTCCTTCAGGCATTCCTGAACTGCAGCTCCTGAGGAGCACCTGCTTCACAAGCAACTCAAGAGGAACTCCCACAGCAGGGTTACATACAGAGGGGCCTGCTGGGTGACCAAGGACTGGAAGGAAGAGTACAGGCACTGAGCAAATTACCACAGCTGGCACACCCACAACCTGTGCTGGGCTCCTGTGGCCTGTCCATGCCTGTCTCATCTGACAGTGGACTGCCAACAGACCTGTAAAGTCACTGTCACTGCCTGCCTCAACACCATTCCACACCTCTTTCTCCATCAGACTAAGGTATGTCCGTGGTATGTGTCCTGCTGCACTTCAAAGATTTGACACATGGCTCACAGGATCAGAAAAGCAGGCCAGAACTCCAGAGCTTCTAGTGTAGGAACTGCAACTCCAGATGTGGGGGGTAAGCTATCTATTGTGAGCTGAACTACTGATGCAGACAAACAAAACCAGAGACCTTTCCTGCCTCTATTTTAGGATAAAAATAATTTGCTACCATTACCATTGCTCTAGAGTATGTTGCTGTTACACTTTCTAATGAGAGAGAGCAATAAACTGCCCAGAGAAACATCACATCTCAAATTCTGAAAGAAAATAACATTATTAGTGAATGAACTTTCAAAAAAAAATCATTTATGTAAAAGGATGTTCTATTTACAAAGGTCTATTTGCTCTTCAGAATAAGCAAAACCACTACCAGAAAAAAATATACATAAAAGAAACACCTCATCTCAAATAGACATTTACAAATACTCTGCTTAAACTACTAGAAAAATTAAGACATTTGAAATCAAGAGTGCATTCTGCATGCAGTTAGGATAAAAATTACATTACTGGACTTCAGTGTGTCATTTCTTATCATTGTGGACAACACACACCTGGCCTTTTCTAAAACACCACAGCCTGGCTGTTACCTTAGGATCTCAAAAGGAGGACATGGATCTCCATTAACAAGTTCTTAGCTACTGCTCATTTTGCCATAAAAAAGGACATCCCAATTTTCTTCTCAGTAGGAGGGTCTGGTCTTGTCCAACTCTGTGTCCTTTTCCCTGAGTTTCCTTTTAGTGTTTTGCTAAGGATGATGGCTGGCTTGGTACATCTATCAGTCCTTGCTGGGCACTCTTCCCATCACATGGCAGAGTTGAGAAATTCCAGGAGCTGTGCGCGGTTCCGGTCTCTCTGTGGAGCAGACAAGCAGGAGCAGTGGTTGAACAGACCTGCACTCAGATCCCTGTTTCCTGGGGGTTTCCACATCCCAAAGCAAGTGCCATCGACACAGCTGGCTCTAACTAGCTACCAGTGAGGCGTGCTGCCCAGGGGAAGCGCTGGGCAGTGGGTACTGGGGGGACAAGCTGTCGCTGTCACTACTCCAGGAGACATCTCCTAAGTGGCTCCCTGCAGAGGCTCCACTGGGTTGTCATCCTGCAGCTCACAGCCTGCCCAGGAGGGAACTCACAAGCACAACAGATGCTCCTCTCTGGTGTCTGTCTGAGGCAACTTTCACTGCACTCACAGCAAGTCCTGTGCTTTGGGAAGTATCTTTTTTTCCCTATGCATAAACAGCAGCTTATGCAGCATAACAGAACCCTGAATTTAGGTTCTTTCTTCACATAAGAGAGGGTCCAACCAGCCAATTCCAGTATTTTTTTTAAAAAATTATTGAATCTTTAAATATTGTAAAGAATGGATGTTGTTCAATTCAGCAAGACCACAGGCACCAATCAAGAAAAGGACTGACATCAAATATTTGACACCAAATATTGTAACAAGCAGGTTACTGGAACACAACTAGCAAGCATTCAGCATGATTTAACACACACTGCGGTGCCACAGAGAGAAGATAATGTGTTTCCAGTTAAATTTAACTCAGAATGCTCAGGACTGCTTTGGTAACTGTAGAATGAACTGCTAGGGCTGAACCAGAATCTGCCAAGCTGGATAGCTCAAGGAAGTAGCACTTCCTGACCAGTACCAGAGCCCTCTGCAGGTCACCACAAGGTGTGGAAATTGTTGAAAAAAGTGAAGGTATTACTTAAGTGCTGGGTCCAAACATCCATAGCAATAGCACACAACAATATTCATGGTATTGATTTCCCTGGGCATCTCAGCAAAAATCATTTGACTGGTTTGAGAAAATGCATGTGGTCCTAATAATACCACTGGTTTTTTTTTAATTCCTCTCTAAATAAAGGCTAGTCTTGCATGTGTTAGAAAAACACAGGAAAGCAGCAATTAGCACAGCTGATCACAAGAGAATGGAAGAAGGTGAGTACAATTAACACCAGAGTAAGAGAAAGCTACAAAATGGCTAATGATTAGAGGCTGAAATTCTAAGGACCTGCACAAGCATCCTTTGGTTTATCTGCTCATGATTGAGTATTCCAAGCCCCCTCATAACATATAACCTGCCAAAAGAATGAATTAAAATTTCTCAGAGGGCATCACAGCCACACTAAAAGCTACACTCAGTTTACAACTCCTCACTGCAAGACCCTCTTCTACAAAAAACTACTACTAGAAAAATATTTAAAAATACAGTAATTTTTCTTAGGGACATTTAGAGTATTTAACTCTTACCTCTATATCTTCCTTAGTCTTCTTTATTTTCATCTTAATTTTCTTTCCAGTTATCATGCTGTAGTTTTCATTCTTCTTTTTGTTTTTGAAGAACTAAAATGAGGTCACATGTTAAAAAGATATAAGCTTTGTTCTGTAATATTACAAATCTTAAGTAAAATTACAGACAATAATCTTTATACTTTCTGCTGTGCACAACAACAGAGAGAGGTTTCTATTGGTTGATGACCAAACTGGTGGTCTTATAAACATTTTTATGACAGGACAGATTAAGTATGCAGATGAGAAATAAAACAGGGCTTCACACTCAGACCAGCATACCTTGGAAAGCTGGACAGGTCCTGTTTTCTCTTTCCTTTTCTTCTTTTCTTTCTTTTTCTTCATTTTGTTCTCCTTTTTCCTTTTCTACAAGAGTAAGATACATGCTTTTATGCTTACAGACTAACAAGGGCAAAAAGCCCCAAACAAACAAGAATCTCTGAAGGTCACTCAAATCCAGACAGCCACTACTGCCTGCCCTTACCACTCACTGCTGGACAGGCAGCAGAAAGTAATGCACCAGAGTCAGCAACCCTTGGGACTGTGAGGAACAGAACAGGTCTGATTCCCTGCTCTCTCTCTTTTAAAGTAACCCAAATATACAGAATCACTGAAAATGAAATAAAACAATTACAACAGCAAGAACCTACCACTTGCTTCTCTCACCGACTGTAAATAATTTCTTCTGTTGAATTCTATAAAGGTATCAAGATTCCCCACTTATCTTTTCTTCAGAGACTACTCTAAACTCCAGCTGGACCAGCAATGATTGGCAAAAGTAACATTTAAATTACTTCTCTTTTTGTATAAAGTCAAGTGCCCATTTATCAGTTCAGCTACCATAACCCTAAAAGCATGATTTAGATTTATACAGCCACAGACAAAAGCACTGTCTTACATGACATTTAAGGTTATTTAAATATAAAGAACTATTTTCTGTTTGTTAACTACTTATTTCTCTTTGTAAATGTTTACCTTCTTGTTGTGTTTTTCTTTTTTCTTTTTCTTTGATTTAGACTTAGGAGAATCTAAAATTAAGGCAAAAAATAAACAATAAAGCCAAACCCTGTAAGTTTAACACTCTGAAAAAGGCATTTGTTTTACATGTAAGACCTAGAGAAACGTGAAACATACAAAGAAAATGCTTTAATTCAGCTATATATGTTGACACAGGTTAAACTAGCCCTGAGAAAGAGAACTGCCAGTTACTGGACTAACATGGAAACTGAAAATACCTGATTTACTGATTCTGCAGAGGTGCTGGCTTCACGTTGAGTCCTCAAAGTTAAATGCTTGAAATGTTAAGATCAAAGTAGGACTAAATCAAACGACAATTCTGGTCTAGATAGACTGCTGAATTAAAACCAGATTTGTGTTTTGAAAATGTAACAAACAGAGGGGCTTAAATATATATATAGTAACATTTATTTGAATGGCAGTTGCTCTTTCAAAGGAATTTAAATTAACACAAGAACACTGCAAACTGTGCGTGAAGTGGCACCTTTACACACACAACAGGAAAGGGTTATAAGAGAAACACCCTGAACAAGCAGCACTAGTATTCTGCACTGTCACTTTGTGATGGTGTCACCACGTTTAAAACAAGCTTCAAATGCTCTCAGGACTGCTGTTGAAACTGGAAAACATCATGTGCAGGTGGAGGTAGCTTACCTCTACTACTGCTGGAAGAAGATGACCTTGATGATGAGCGTGATGAGGAGGAAGAAGTGGATGTACTGCTAGAAGATGATGTGGACGAAACAGATGAGGATCTGCTTCTGCTGCGCTTTCGTTTCCTTTTTTCTTTTCCTTAGGGCAACACAAAGCAACAGTGACAAGCCTGTTAGCACCTGTGGCCTACAGAAATGACTCTTAGCAGAATTTAAACACAATGAACCCCTGTTTTGAGGCGTTGGTTGTGGTTTTCCCCGCTCTTCCAGCATGCCATGGTCTATTGCCATCAGCAAGTGACCAAACGCAGTAAGTGACCCAGAGGGTGACACACAAACAAACACACATCACAGAACAGCAACAGATCGCAGCGCCTACCTCGGGCCTTCAGCCCTTCTTCTGAGGGTGCACGCAGCGTCCTACTTTTTTCATCCTTCCTGTTATCCATATCTGTTGAGAGGCAAAAGAACATTCAGTAACATCACTTCCAAAAGACTTTGGGAGCGGGGGGGGGAGAAAGGGCAGTGCAGAAGTGCAGAAACAGAGGAAACGAGCGAGCACGCCTGAGGGCAGCGCCATGGAGTCACAGGGTGGGACAGGCTGGAAGGGANCCGGAAGGGCTGGGGCCGCCCGCCGCCGCTTCCTGCCCTCCCTCACGGACCCGGGCGCGCACGGGCGGAAAAGCGGCGCCTGCACGGCCTCCGGGCACTCGGGCACGGCCTCCCGGCACTCGGACACGGCCTCCGGGCACTCGGACACGGCCTCCGGGCACTCGGGGCTTGGCCCCGCCGAGTGTCTCCTGCCCCGCTGTAAAACACCGCGTCGCCCAGGCCTCAGTGGTCACGGGACACCGGAACAGATCCTGCTCGGAACCGAAACAAATCCAACGCCTGCTGAGCCCAAACCCGCCCCGAGCAGAAATTATCGCAGATCATCCTCAGACATCGAGCATATTCATTTGATCGATCCTAGGATTTACTGAACCTGCATGTGCGGCTGCTTTACGATATTCGAGTGCAAACCAAAATAGCCATGAAGCACATTGATTCTTAATCTAAAGCAGTGGTGGTTTGTTTTTTTGAATTCGNCGCCATGGAGTCACAGGGTGGGACAGGCTGGAAGGGACCGCGGAGGGTCCCCTGGTCCAACCTCTCTGCTCCAGGAGCAGGGTCATCCCGGAGCACACGGCACAGGCTCACACTCCCCCCGCGACACTGCCCCACGCTGCGGGGGACAGCACGTCCGGGCTCATCCCCTTGCACCAGGGACCGGAGGGCAGACCCGCGTTTGGGGCCGCTAGCGCAGACGCCAGGGGGGTTTTATCCCCACACCTACGCGCCGGGCTGTCGGTGGCTCACGGAGCCCGCCCGCGGCCCGCAGCGGCCGGAGAGCCCCGCGCNGGCTTGGCCCCGCCGAGTGTCTCCTGCCCCGCTGTAAAACACCGCGTCGCCCAGGCCTCAGTGGTCACGGGACACCGGAACAGATCCTGCTCGGAACCGAAACAAATCCAACGCCTGCTGAGCCCAAACCCGCCCCGAGCAGAAATTATCGCAGATCATCCTCAGACATCGAGCATATTCATTTGATCGATCCTAGGATTTACTGAACCTGCATGTGCGGCTGCTTTACGATATTCGAGTGCAAACCAAAATAGCCATGAAGCACATTGATTCTTAATCTAAAGCAGTGGTGGTTTGTTTTTTTGAATTCGTGTAAACAAATACCCAGTACTCCGCATCCTTAAAGTCTGCTTAAATCCAGCCAAAAGGAATATAGGCCACAGTCATTCCAGAAGGATGATAAAATTATTTATTCTTACATTAGTTTATGTACACAGTAAAGACATTTGGCTAGAAAAATGCCTCTATTGTAGTAAGAGATATTCAAACAACTACAAACTAGCAATAAATACATTAGAAACATACTGTATGCTGATGTAGAAATATCCTACGCTCTTTTGGTTACTTACCCAGTACATTATTATTGAAAAGCTTTTTGGTATTCTTCATGCAACATCAAAATTCTTCCTGACAATTCATGCTATACAACATTTTTTTTCTTTATTAGGAATGGGATGAAATCTTAAAACCCTGTTTACAAGTAGTAAAAAAATTGCTGAAAATTTCAACATAAAGCTTGTAATTTCTATACTAAAAAGAACCAATTTAAAGAAGGTTGTCTTTAAAAAAATTAATTTTCTCAACTAATTCTTTATAAAACAGGCAGTATTTCAAAAGGGATGTTTCCATCACCCAGGATGAATTTGTGCTTCAAAATTTTAAAAGGAATACTCATGGCAAAAACCTAAACCCAACCAGTAGGTAGAGGAGAGATTGCAGTATGAACTGCCTAAAACCAAACATGCTTTCAAAATCTGTCTAGGAAAACACTAAACACTTACCCACATCACCTACTCTAACAATAAGAAATGGAGTTTTAATAATACTTAGCTCTTTTCATGCTCAAACTTCTTCACAAACATTTAAACAGCCCTAACGCTTCTGCAAGTATTATTATCCCCATTTTACACTTGGGGTGGTGGAGGCAGAGAGGGCTGGGAATTTGCCAGGATACAGAGCACACACCTCCTTTTCATCTTGCCTCCCTTGCTTGTCCGAGTTCTTTATCACTTCCTGTATTTTACACTCCATGTACTGGAGAGTCCCAGGACACACGGGCGGTACATTCCCATCAGTTAACAGTGCTGAATATGCGAGCTGTGTCACTTTGAAAGTTACATGACAAACATGAAAGTAATAATCAGCGTGAAATCCAGGCTCAGGGCTGATGTCACAGAATGCCACACCACTGTCAAAACAAGCCTGCTCTTTCTGTAACCAAGTGTTATGCCTAATTCGTTCTGTTTTACAGCTGAGGTGGCTCTTGAGGTCAGTGGTGATGGTACACAAGAATAAAAATTGTTCCTCACAGTCTGTCCCCGCAAACACGGTGGCTCAGTATGTCTTGACATTGTAAAACAAAAAGGACTTCTACATCAAAACAAAGATTTCACATGTGCTAACCCACCATGACCCACACTAAGGTCTCTTCCCCTCCACCCCTGAGTTAGAAAATACATGTGTCTGAATTATGTCCTGAAAACCATGTGGGAAAGTAAATGTCTAGCAATAAGATTGCAGATACAAAATAAAGTATTTTGCCTTAGTATAAATCCTTGAATTATTTCGGTTAGTATCAACATCCTGCACAGGAAGGGCATGTTTCATTTTGCCACATTTGCCCTCCTTTTTCTATCTTACACCTTTCAGTCTGTGCCCTGTTTTGATTTTTATCCTGCCTAGTTTACTCTTAGTCTAAACCCAGCTTAGTTTCTGGCTGTCTCTTGATAAGCTTTGAAGCAACAGATAATGCTGTGGTGTTTCCCTACCTGACCTGTAAGAGATGAGAGATGCAAAATTCTGCCACTTGTAATAACAAAATGACTGAGTATGCAAAATTACATCCCTCTTACATCCCTCTTACATCCCTCTTACAGGCACCCAAAGGGCTTTAAAAAGGCACATGTATTCTGTGTCACTTGTTCCTCAGTGCCTGATCTTAGTGGTTTCAGTGCATCTCCAAAAAACCCTGTACAACGCACACATTCCTGTGTGGAAGCATGGAAGGAACTTGGAATAAAAATTAAGATCTTCAGACATCACAGTCAGCAGCTGTGTCATCCTTTAGCAAACACTAGAGCTGCACTGATTGTGAAAATTGGGTTCTTACGGCAACCTCACTCCCTCATCCATTTCCCCTCTTCTTCCCCAAACTTCGAGGAGGGAGAAAAGTGCATGTTACGTGAGCTATTCCCCAAGCTCTTCCTGCCTTTTGTAGAGCTGGTGGGCCAGAAAACATCTCTTTTTGCCCAGATGTGGAAGCAGAAGAACAGGAGTTTTGCCCCTCTTCCAGCAGCGCAGCCAGGAGCTGGCAGGCTGGCCGAGTGCCCTGCCTCTGGCCATGTCCTGAGAGCTGAGAAGCACCTGCAGCTTTTGGCTTCAGATGGGGACTGTGGATGTTTACCACCAATGGAAACCAGTCCCAAGGCACTAGGCAGGAATGGGAAGGACACAAGAAAGCTGTTGTGACCTGGGGATACCCTGTACAGCTGAAAAAACAGGCTAAAAAAAGTAAGAGGCATTGGCTCCTTCCTCTGGGCTTTCTGGAAAAACACAATTAAAACAAATAAAAAAGACGCAAGATACTTGGCAAATGTTTTCCCTGTGTACCTGAAGCCATTCTCCCTGCTTCAAAAATCCAGGAGATGGAGAGATCAAGACACATTGATTTGAATTTGCTAATATTGAAATCTTTCCACTGCAGACAGATGAAATGCACTTGCAGGTTTGGGCATGGCTTCACTTCTGTGTGAGGGAGAGGAGCCCACAGGCCTGCCTGGGCTCCAGGGAGTTTGCTGGAGGAGTTTCATCTCCAAATGCCAGTCTGGTGACGGGAGCCAAGCATTCCCCCCAGCCTGGGCTGAGCCAATCTGGATCGAATGCATGTCTGCATCAAACTGGACTTCTAGCTGCCTTAAAAATGCAGTCTTGAGAAAAAGGGAAGAAAAGGAAAGGTCGATGCTTTGGCAATTCATTATCTGTCCTGTAGTCCAAAGCCATGAAACATTGTCAGTAGCTTGACTGGTGGTAATTCACTATTGCATGGCTGGTGTTCACCACAAAAGCAGTTCCTCGTGCTTCCAGCAGTCACACTGATCGGGCACCTTTTCACAATTCCTCCAGATCACTTAGGTCCACAACCACTTTCAGAAAGAGAGTGTCATCTCTGATGTAGGTGTTCTTCGTGTTCTCCAGGACGGCGTGCGGCACGAAGCGCGGGCAGCCGGAGGCGATATTCATTTCTCCATCCGGCCTTTTGAAACTGCTGCTGTTGGGGTCAGCTCTAAAGACTTCCACGATGTGATTTTTTTTCCCGCTTTGGTCCAAAAGCATAAGTGTAACTTTCTGCTTGAAAGGCCACAGCAGCAGCGAGTCGAACTCGCCCCTCATGACCACGAAGTAGAGGGAGATGTGCGTTCCCTTGCCCGAGCCGTCGCCGTTCAGGTAGGCTCTGGCGCACAGCCTGTACCCGCAGCGGCTGGTGTAGAAGGGCTGGCTGGCTATGGACAGCACGCGCCCTTCCACCGCCTCCTTCTTCTTCAGCTTGTAGTCCGTGATCTTCCAGATTAACTTCCCGTTGTAGCACGTGCCTTCCAAGAGCTTAAACCGCTCTTCGTTTTTATTGAGCTGTGCTTTGTGAATATTGATCTGGAGATCATGTTTGCTGGACTGATCTTCCAAAACAACTGAGAGAAGGGGGGAAATAAGAAATAGAAAAAAAAAAAAAAAAAGAGAGAGGCGTTTGGTAAAATAAAACTAAAATAAAACTGTCAGAGCCCTGGATAAAATGAGCACCCACACTCAAGCTGGTAAAACTGAACTATCCAAGCCTGAGTACAGGCAATGAATGACAGCTGTTAACTTCTTTAAATTGTAATTGCAGCTGGTAGTTGAATAAGAAGAGCTGGCAGCTATAAATCATGAATGCCTGAATAGCACCACAGCCTCCATCACAGAGCATGAGCCAGACCAAGGCCATCTCTGTGGCCCTGCAGTGCCACAGGAGTTCAGGAGACATTGTGCAGTCGGGAAAGGCGGGAAAACTCCGCACACACCGTCACGGTTTGGTCTCGGAATGCAAGAAGAAAGCCCTTTCCAGTGAGGAGCTCCAGCTGACTGAGTGTAGCACCACTCTAAGTAGCCTCACTTAGCTGCCAGTGAATCAGCAAACCCCCTACCTGTGCAGGGAGTGCCAACGTACCCAAGCGCTGGTCGTACGTCTCCATCAGGGCAATCTTCTGTTTCACGTTTTCAATTGTGTCCAACAGGGGACGCAGGTCTAATTTACTTTGCTGCTGGTTTGCCATCTGGATGAGCTGTTTCACTTGTGATTCCAGGCGTGCAGACTTATCCAGGTGACTGGCCAGAGCCTTCCCAGTTCATGCCATTGGAAGAGGGTGGGAAGTAGAGACAAGAGATATCCATAAAACCAGTTATTTGCTTTGAATTAAGATAATGAAGTCTTTAGCATGTCAGCAGTATCAACAATATGATGCATTCAAAATGCTCTGCTGGCTTAGGAACTTATCCCAGTGCTCCTTCATGATTAATTCAGCACATTTACAGACTGAGAAGCCATCCCTCTTTCAGACCAATTCACACTGCACCACTTCATTCAACTCATTATTCAAATTTACACCTGCACATCTGCCATGGGCGTCTGACCATGAGGATTTGTAGTGCTTTTTGCCCAGATCACGTATCCAAACTTCTGTATTGATTAAAATGAAAAGACAATACCATATTGTAAAGAAATGAAAAGACTTGTTAGGGGAGATTTGTTATTGCTGTGCTATTAATGACAGCTATTACTGGAGAAACATATTTCAGGTTGCAAGAAAGCAATTGGTAAAAAAGGTAAAATCAATGTCTCACCTGAGTGCTTACCATCAAGTTGCTATTGTTACCAAACAATTGTGTATACTGTCTGAATTCTCTCTCACACTTCTTAATGGCATCTGCTAGCTGCTGGATTTTAATCTCTTTGCATTCCAGGCTCTTATACAGGTCAGATATCTACAGATGGAAAAATCAGAGTATAAATGCTAAGGAACACCAAAACATACAATGAAGAAATTATAACATATGTTACTATATGAGAGACAGTGGAAAAGTTTACAATGCAAGTGAGCTAGAGAGAGTGCTCCTTAATTCACAATTCATGGATAAGTACTGGCAAGAACTGACTAGATCTGTGTAGCTACAGGTGCAAAGGGGCTCCTATTTCTCATCCCCATCATCATGATCCATTCAGCTCTACAGTGGGATAATATATACTTACATGCACACATGCATGTGTATGTCTGTGTGTATGTATATGCACTATTTTCCTCTAATGAAGGTCTAACCAGCAGAAGAGATGAGTCAGTGAGGGATACACACTTCAAAACCAAGTCATAGCAGTTTGGGACTCTTGTTTCTTGCATAAACAAGCAAAGAGTAAGTCCACCATCACTGGATACATTCAGTTTAGCATCACTGGGCATACACCCATTGTCACCTGCTGGGAACCAAAAAGTGATCTTGAGCAGAAAGGTGCTTGCAACTGGCTCTGCTGTCCTCCATGCTGCCTCCACACAGAGCAGGTGACCTGGGCAGCTAAAGGCTGCTTTTTGGAGCAACCTGGTCAGTCAATGAAACTTTAAAATACTTTATCTCTAAACCTCATATCCAGTGTAAAGCAGAGACTGAAAGCAAATGAAGTGAGTGATGGCAAGGAGCCTCCCGCTGTGCCTGGTGGAGAATATACGTGCCTGAGCACAGAGAAGTTCCCCTGTAATTGACTGACTGCACCAGAAGAGCTTATTCTGTCTTCTGAGGTGTGAAGAGACCATAAAAACAGTCTTTTAAAATGTAGCTGAGCTAAACCAGCCAACAAATGTAGAATCTCGTATCATCCTCTAACCAGTCAAGAACTGCTGAAGAATGCTCATTAAATAGGACTTACCTGTTCCTCCAGCCGGGAGTTCTTGTCTAAAATCTGCAGCATGTGTTCCCTCAGGGCACTGTTTTCATGTTCAGCAAGTTTCCCTCTTTTAACCTTAGTGAGGCAGAGGGGGAAAGTGAAAAAATAAAATAATAAGATAAGCAGATTTTTGAAGCTGTTAGTAAAAAATGTATTGATGCAAACATTCAAAATGTCTCCTTTATGCCTTGAAAGTGAGAGAAAGGCAGTCCTGATTCTCTAGTATGGCATCTTAGCCAACAGCAGAAATGGTTTTGAAGGGACATAAATTGGTTATTTTAATTATTCAGATTGGTTTGGGAGACAAATTCCAGTCCTGGTACAAAGATCTGTAGAACAGTACCTTTACATGACAGCCATACTGCTTATACGGACAGTCCACTTCTGCCTCGGGACACACAGCCTGGTGCTTTTCAATCTGCATGTATTAACAAAGAGGTTTGTGATTGAATAAATACTTAGTAATTTGAAGCACTAATAAAATTTAAATGCCTGCACAAAGGGCGAATAAAGGCCACTGTCATAACACCACCAACCACTTCAACAGGAAAACAAGTATTCAGAATCAATAAGCAAGGCAGGTATTTTTCCATGCTGCAAAATACCAATTGCTTGCAGTGACAGAATAATCCACTTAGAAGATGGGAGATATATCCCTTTTAGGATCAAACAAAGGAAACACTTAGAGCAATGAAATTTTATTGGCACAGGCCAATGTGGTCTGCAGCATAGCTTTCAGCTTTCACAAACGTGTGATCTGCTGAATCGCAGTATCTGAAAAAAAATAACAGTACCTCTTTTTTCAGAATTATTTGTGAACAGTTTTGGAGACAAGGCACAGGATAATCAGGACAGTCATTTTTCTCATGATTCTGAAGAATAAGAAACAGAACAAGACAATGGTTTTCATTTTTGTATAATATATACAGAGAAAGCTATGCAAAAAGTAATCCCAAATACAAATACAAGCCACACATCATCTTGTTGTTCATAAGACAGCATCAATAATTGGTATTATTTAAAGCACATTTATTATACTTGTACCTTGAGCTACTCAGCCAAATTTTGTTTCAGGAGTTAAGTGCCATTGCAATGCTGGAAACTTTTCACTCAGCAATATCAAGGGGAAACAGGTGCTATGGATTCCTGGGAAGGCTTCACAGTCTTACCTTTATGTTAATTAACACCACGTATGTGTTACAGTACTGGCACATCTCTTCTCTGAATTTACAGTGCTGGCTCAAGTGCTCTTTCAGGTCTTTGCGAAGGATTTGATCCCGACACCCATCATTAGTGCATTGCGTGCTTTCAAACAGACACTGCTGCAGATGCTCCTGCAACACACACCAGCAGATTAAATGCTAAATGACCAGTGGGACCTGGCACCTTTCCTCAGACCAACAGTCACCTAAGCATTCAGAATATGAATGGACATTGTGATTTATTAAGGCTACATAAAGCAAATAATTCTTATTTAAAAAAAGAACCCTAGGGCAAAGCTGGAACAAGCCAACAGCTGTAACATTTGCTACTTACAGTGTACAGCTGTCATAATCTTTGTACTTAAGCCACATTGCTGCAGTAACTCTGAGCACAATCACAGGAATTTAGCTGATCATAAATACATAGAGCTGTCATGAAAATCAAAGGCTTCAAAATTTGATCAAGCAAACCAACCTGATACCGTCCCAGAATTACTTTTGAATTGCAGTCAGGAAAGTTTTTGCAGAACACATGCAAGTTGAGAACTTCTCTTTTACAGCAGTTGTCTTTGAATACCTGAAAAGAAAGCAAACCAGCCTTGATATGCAGTCACATGGGATGTTATAAATAATATAAAAGAACAAAGCATCACTTCAGATCTTCTACGTGTTCAAGTGTAGACTCCATAATCGTGAATGCAGCTTTTGATAATGCATATTGAAAATTTTTATTACAAATATAAATTAAACCATTTCTGACATTTCTAGTAAGTGTAGGGGTTTTTTCCCCCCAGGTAGTTATTCCACAGATGCTGATCCATCCCACAACCAGCAGGACTAGTAGCACAGGAGCTCTATAACCACTGCCAGAGCTGCACATAGCTAGGAGAAAGCAGCTGGAGCTAACAGGCCCCGAAGGCCAAACCAGCTCTGTGCATGCTCAAGCAATGTATGTTCAAGCAATGCCTCTGGGATGGATATAACGCTGAGATATCCTTTCTGTCACCCCTGAGAAGCAGCACCATTCTCAGTTGTGTATGCAGAAGCAAATGAAGCCCCCAGAGCAAACTCTCAGTCTTATTTAGAGGTCTTCCCGCATCGTTGTCATCGAAATTTGCAAGAAGATGGTAAATGAAAAATGAACATCTTGTGGACAGTCTGATTACAATTCCCTATCAGGAGTAGGAGGGAGTGGAAGGAGACATTGGATTTCCCTGGAAAATTTCTGGTAGGACTAAGTATATAGTATACTTTCAAGCCTTGGAATATAAATAAGGATAAATGAATCCATTATAAAACAAAACAACCAAAACCAACAACAGCTTGCAAAATAAAAAGGATGAACTTCTCTTTTCCTCTAAAAGTTACCCAAAAGTAAATGAAGTCTTCAGGGTTAATGAGATCTAGTGGAGATAGTCAAGACAGCAAATTATAGCCAAGTGAAAATCTGATTGAAGACAATCAGATAAACAAGATATCCCAGCAAGATAGGGCATTAAAAAAGCAAGTCAATAAAATCTCCATAAAAAAACAGACATCTGATGACTTGGGAGGATTTAAAGCTTTGTGAAATTCTTCAGCACTCTACTGGAAATACAGAAGACTAAAATGAAATAACTTTAGAACATGAGGTATAAAATGAAGCTTTAGTTAGACAGCCATAATTCCTTTCTGGGAGAGCATCACTGCTTCCTTTAGCATCATTTCAGAGACAAAAAAACTGCTCTGCCCTGAAGACTAAAAGCTTCCCTGTTCACAGCTGTCTTGCCTTTCCCATGTAAATGCTGACTGCTGAAATAAAGCTATAGCCACTTACCTCATGCATTTTTATTGTTTCTTTGTCGACAGGACAGGTGGGTACTGCATTTAACTCTCTAGATCAAAAGAAGAGTCGTGTTAACCCACAGGAAATTCAATTTATTTTATGAAATTGGGCTATGCTATAATCTGACTCTGACAGAAATCAGCAGTAGATACCATAAAAACAACAAAAAACATCCTTTAAAAACACTTTCATCTGGCAACTACACAGCCAAATTCTGCCCACAGCTCAAAGAGGGCATAAAGCAGCAACCGTGAATATGTAACAGAAAGCAGAGTTTGTCCTAAGAGTGTTCAATGGTAAAAACCACAAGATGTTTCTTAATTAAGAGGACTTTGTCACTCTCTGGCCATCTGCAGCTTGCAAATGTCGTATCTCAAAAAATCCCATTGAGTGCTTTAAACCCAGCCTTTGCCTAATAGAAATAGTGCCCTCCTTGCTACACCAGTAAAAGATGATCTAATGGCTCCTTTCTTAAAAGGCTTCCAGAAATCCTGTAATAAGGTGCAGGAAAACATTCACTGAGGCAGTGCAAAAGGGAGGCAACCAGAGACAAAGCAGCAAACATGAAGCATCTAAAATTCACAAAAGGGAATTAGTGACATCCATCCACATGAAGAGGCTCCTCTGCAGCCTTTCCAAGCAAAATCCTGCCCTCAGATACACCGAACAGTCCATAATGTATTCCCAGACAGGTCTGGGGGGTAAACCAAGCAGAGAGATGCCAGCAGCCTTGAGACCTCACTGCAGTATCAGGTAATACTAACACTGGTTTTATAATTCTGCTAAATTCAAGGGAATTACACAGAAGCAAACAAACACAGCCTAATCTAACCACCAGCACCAACACTGTGAGACACCAATGCAGCAAATTCCTCTGAAGAGCACAATGGCAGACAGACAGACCACAGCAGCATCTCACACAGCACTATCAGCTTACATCAACAGCTCCTCTATGCTGACTTCCCTGCGGCTCACCAGCACTGGCTGAGGTCTTTAGAGACACCTTTAAAACACTGAGCACGCACTCACTGGGCTCAACAGAGTCCTTCCCCTGACTCCTGCAGCCTCTTACTGGGTCGGTAATACTATTATGGCACTCTGCTGATTTACAGACGAGGTGTGCTGGGTTTTCTAGGAAAGGGAACAAGGGGAGCTTGCGGACAGCGGAGGAGTCCGCTCTCACCTCAGAGCAAGGATGCACTGCTGGCAGAAGCGGTGCCCGCATCCCGTCTGGTGGGGGTTGTGCAGCACCAGGTGGCAGTAGGCGCACTTGTACCGCTCCTCCAGGCTTTCCACAAACCTGTAGGCGGCGTCGGGCTCGAAGTCCAGAGAGCTGGTGCTGGCCGAGTTCTGGCGCGTGAAGATGCCCGAGAGAGCAGCGGGTTCGTCACAGGCCATGGGAGCTGCACTGGGGAGCGAAGCGCACACAGGGAGAAGCTCTTCAAATACTCCCTGGCAATCACTCTGCCTCGGCTACCGCTAGGCTGCTGCTGGCAGGAGGGCTCTCATCTGCAGGAGGAGACAGGTTTCAGAGGGAAATGTGGTGCCAGCTATGGAAGAACAACAAAATGCTCACAGAACCACAAAATGAAGGTTACACTACAAGCATCAAAGCACACTTCTTTGGAAAAGAGCTTCACAATCTGAAAATTATTCCAGAGAATTGAGATTCTTATGGTTTGGTTTTGATTTTTTTTATTTTCTTGCAGCAGTTCTTAGTCTCAAAAAAATAAGAGTCTCAGACACAGCTGGGGAAAGCAGAGGCCAAGTTTTGGCCTTAATGTTCACCAGGAAAGTCTCCACTTAAAGTGGAGCCCACCCACATGAATTTGCAAGGTCATTGCATTGGTTCTAGCAGGAGATTGCTTTGTTGTTCACAGCGAGGAGCATACAAAAAAAAAGGCAGCAGGGGGGATTTTACCTTCAGTTTAGGCGTTAGAGGAGTTGAAGCTTCTTAACTTGACATCTTTCTTTTTCCTGTTGATTGTTCATTTATAGCAGTAAACTCGTATTTTACTTAATATTTGCAAGTTTTTGGCTATATTAATTCTGTCTGAAAGAAATGGTGGGAAAAAAAGAAAGAAAAGGAAGGTTGCAACCAGAGGCATGACATAAGTTTTTCTTTCAACCTACCATAACTCATACACAGCACAGGAATGCAATGTTAATTTTCCAGTAGGAAAAACCATCAGCATTTGTCCCAACCTTAAGTCACAAACCTTGAGATTTGCCAGTCCCTCAACCTTGCAGTTGTTTTTTTTTCCAAGTAGCCCCAGCCCTAGAGCCACTCTGGTTGGCATTTCTCGCAGCTTTGCACATAGAAGACATTTTCCTTACAGGACTATTCAAAAGCACAGTGCACCTGCTCCCAGATCATTTCATCAGGGAAGTGCTCACTTTTGTAGTTGTGCTGTGGGATGATATTTCTCCTCTGTGTGCACCACCGACCCTGTCAGTCACTGGAGTCACTCTTACTGGCATCAGCACCTCTCTGAGAGCTCTCACTCATCTCCTGTAAGGTCACTGAGGGCATTTGCTGCTTTTTGGAGGGAAGCAGGGCCAGCACATCTCCATTAACAACCTTGTGTCTGGCTTGAAACAGTGTGCCCAGAACTGACACTCCACCCTCCCTCTCTGCTGCAGTGGCCTCCTGGCCCACGAGAGCAGCAATTAGTGAGCTGCCACACAGCACCTCGGGCTTCAGAGAGCAGCATCCATTTTCCTGTCTGTTTTAACAATCCATCCTGGGCAAGGAAATCCTGCAGACAGATAATGTGCCTGATTCAAAAACAGACCAAAGCACTTAACCAATTAAAATGTATTCCACAGCCAACATTTAAGTGCTCCTGTAACTCAGCACCCTTGTTAGTGGTTGTACACAGTATTCACCTCCCCAGCTTGTGAGAGTCTTCCTGCCTTTCATCAGGCTGAATGTCTGACATACTCCAGCACACCTGATCATCTAATATTGGTAGCCCTCAGGAATATAAGCCATAATCATATTCCAGCCATAAAGACTTATTATTCCAACAGGAGTTTGCAAATTACCCCGTTTGGTCTGTCCAAATGAATAGCCTTCTGCTTCAAACCAGACATGGTTGTCCATTTGCTCCTTTCATTGTTAAACAGCTGATCTTTCCTTCTCTGAAAATGGGGTTCCCGGTTCCCTGACACCTAATAAGGAGCAATTCTATTTTCCTCACGTCAACCAGAGATGCCAAAATGCAACCTGAAGGATTGCCAGTCTCATGTCTGGGCTGCCTTGTAGCAGATGCCAGCAGCAGAGTGTGCCTGCTGCTTCTAAGGCAGATGGAGAGCTGTCACCATTCATTTCCAGAGCATGGACCACCTGCAGCATGAACTGCCTAAGAACTCACTGCTCAGTCAGTGACAATCCTGAAACAAGTTTCCTTCCTCTCTCTTATTACTGCTCTCTCCCATTTACTTGGCATCCAATTTCCCCAGTGATGCTATGATGCTCCAGCACTTACATCATCTGATGGCAGGGTTTAGCAAGCTAACACCACACCGTGTAAAAACACACTGAAATAAAACCAGCAACAACAACAACAGAATTCTGTGTTTTAACCATTTTGCCTTTAGGGATCTTCCTTAACTCCAGAAACTCCAGCTGGGGTGAAATGTTTTAGGCAAATATGTTATGGGACACATTAAAAAGAAACACAGTCAGAAGCCCAAAATCCCATCCAGAAACTCCTCCAGAGCTCTCACTGCTCTGGTTGATTAAATCAACCAAAACAATTCCCATTTCTTTCTGCAAGGATCACTCTGCTGTGGTACAACACCTTCCAACTCTCTTGCTGAAATGACAGCCTGTATCTCCTTAAACACCTTCATAATGCACTCAACCCAGATCCCACTCCTAAAAGTGGAGACATCTCCATGAAAGCACCTGCTTCACTTCAGCCTCACCCAGGGCAGTATTGCACAGCTGAGGACACGTCAGGGCACAGGAAGGAGCAGCCCAGGTGAAAGGGGAGGCTGCCTGCTCAGAGGGCAGAGCGGAAACCTCTGGATGCCCAGAGGCTCAGGGAGTTCACCGCTGCTGCCAGCCTTGCAGGAGCTTTGCTGCAGGGTTCACAGCTGTTCTGCTGGAAGAAATGGGCTCCCCAGGAGGGGCCTGTGGATGGCAATGCTTTGCCCAAGCTGGAGAGGTGCCCGTGTGAATCAGCTGGGGAGACTCAGAGGAGCTGAGAAACAGCAGCCCTGTGCCAGCCCTACTGGCAGTCAGGCTCGGTGGGATGCGATCCAAACCATCCCAGGCAGCGTGTAATTCCCATCCCAGCACTCACCAGCGACTCGGGGCGGGTTGCAGCAGCTTTGCTCCCACTTCTGGCTTCCAGCACATGGGCTCTCTGAACTGAGACCACAGGGAAACCGTCAGAGGAAAAAGTGCTTTTTGGTGACAGCGCCAGCACCCCAGGGTTATCTGAATCAATTTCCTGCTTACGCTGATGCCGGGCCGGCGTAGGTAGGGGCTGAGGTAGCTTTCACTTCTGTCTGCTCACAGCCTCCAGCAAGGGGAAGGTCTCCTGCCTTGCTGTCTGCTGCAATTTTGCAGCACACGTGCCAACTGTAATGCTGGTTTAAAATAGCAGAGAGCGGCGGGCTGGTGCTGCATAATGATGCTCTTGTGGCAGACACAGTGCATGCTGTAAAGGGATTTTCACTGCAACTCCACTGCAACAGCACACACACAAAAAAACCCATCTATGGAGACTGAAAATCTACACAATTAAAAAAAAAAAGGATTTCCCTATGCTGAAGTAAATAGAATTAATTCTGCCCACACATTAAAAAAGTGGTATGAATCACTAGAAGCTAAGCCCAAGTCCTATAAACAGCAATGGGAGGGAGCTCAAAGGCAGTGCAGTACAAAGAGCTCCCAGCTGCACCTTCCCACCACTTCAGCATCCCAGCCCTGCCTGCACAAGCAAAATGCTTCTGGAACAATTCTTTCTATGCAGATGCCTTAACCTCACTGGAAATAATCTAAGTGGGAGAATTTTTGTAACAAAAATAAACCTTATAAATTGTGAGCTATACTGTTTTAACTACCACCAAACCAAACTGAACCCAAACATTTTCCACTGAAATGCTCCACACTTAGAATTGCTTATTGTTCAGAAACTGAGCCGAACATAATAATAAGAAGAAAAATCAGCACGGGAACGACTTCCTAGAATATAAAATTGGACCAACATTTTAAAGCCATGTTCAAACAGCTCCCCTCCAGCACTTCTGCAGCCTATCTACAGCACCAGCAGTTAGAATGACAGAGGCTATGTGGAATCTTGATATCACATTGAACTACTGTGGACAGATGAAGTTCTGCTAGCCACACAAACATACTTGCTGCACACAGGAAAAACCATTCCCTATGATGTGGCTGCTCTTTTTAAAGAGACTATGTTTTTCCTGTTTTCTCTCATATGAAGCCATTAAGGTTAGCACATTACCCCATGAGCTGTGAGTGCACCATTACAGCCAAAGCCTCCAGGAGAGCAGAGCCTGGCATAGGCACTGGGTGCCACAACATCTCACACTGAGAAGGCAAAATATCTGAGTTGTTACCACATTTGATCATCATACATGGACAAGAGAGGATCCTTGGACCTGCTGCCCAGAAAATGGGGCTGAGAGCCTGGCTTCTGCCAGGTTCAGTGCATGAGGAGAGGCTGATGCTCAGCCACCCTCCAGGACTGGGGTATTCCCAGTAAGAAGCACCTTGACTGCTTCCTCACTTACCAGCTTGCATGTCATGCATACAACAGGGCATAGAGAAAAGGTTATACACCTACCTTTGTGTAGCTCTAGTTCAGCTCTATTGCTTTGCCCTAAGACACTTAAGTCATAGAAGATGCCTTGTCCCTCCCTCTAAAATTATCTACCTTTTATGGTAGATCAGAACTGTCTTAGTCACAATGGGAAAAGTTTTGCTAAATTTAGAGGTCTAAGATCAAGTCACTTCACTGGGAGCTGACAGGCAGAAACAGGATGGAGGGGAACATATCTTGCATTCAAACAACCCTCTCCAAGCTGCCTTATAAACTATTACACTTATAAACAGATTAGCTGTCTCCAGTACTTTTGAACTAAAATAACAAAGTTGTATGATTTACTACTCTGAGTACAAAACCCCACTATTTTGGGGACAAGAAATATATGCCCCAACTCTTAACAGAGGGAGTGGGAGAGGTAACACTTTGCTAAAGAATGACTAAATGCATCCATAGAGTTTGAGATAGGTATTTAAGATATAGCAAGTTATATGGAGTCATGTGAAAACAGGAGATGATGACATCTGACATCACTGGGGGACCATCCTTGTCCCTTCCAGCCCAGGAAGAGCTAGAACATTTTGACTGCTGACAACAAAACACATTTGCAGAGTCCCCATGTGGGAGAAGCACCCTGGCTGCATCATGTGTGTCCCTCCAGCACAGAGGCTGAGGAGGGGAAGGATCCCCTGTTGCACCAACACAGTCCCACTGCTGACACTCAGGGCTCACTCCCACTTCACCTGGCAGCAAGTGAACCTCAGGAGCTGCTCTGTTGTTGTCCTAACCACTTAAAAGGTGCAGTGCAGTGACCAGCTGGTACCCAGGAGAGAGTATTTCTAACAGCAACAATTTCCTGTTGGCTATGTACCTGAGCCCCCCCGGGAATGCTGCTGCAGAGGACAGCAGAATAAACATTTTCTGTTGTACCTAGACACCACTACAGTACTGAAGTCCCAACTGCAATATTACCTCATCCTCAAGGCACAGTAAAACCTTACGAAGCAAGCATCGGTCTGCTCATCTCCATAGGCAAATTTTCACTAAGCAGAGTAAGACAATAGGGTTTCCTTTGCATAGAGGCACAGTCAAGCATTACAATAAATTTCCATCAGACTAGACTTCATCATGTTTTTAAGGTACAGGTTACAATACAGCATTTAAAAAAAACTGTAAAATATACTCTTACAACTAATGAAGTGTGTCTGGTGCCGAAGCAGCTTTGATTTTACAGCCAGTTTACTTACTTGCAACAACTACTGCTTTCCCTGGAGGTTCCAAAAATAATTAATTAATTAATTTTGCATTATCAAGAAATCTATTTCTAATCTACACAATATTGTTACGCCTTAAAAGAACCTCATTCACAGCTGGAAAATAACCTTGTTGCCATCACTTCTGTGGTAATCCCTGAATGTTTTATCATCTTCCCAAGTACCAACAGAAATCTCAGTAAGAAGGCTCTGCCACTCACCCCTATAACACCGTGGCACCACTTTGCTGGTTCAGGGGGTGAACTCATTTCCTGAGATATTTTTGGGTCTGCAGCCTCCCAACCCCTGCGTGCCAACCCTCTGAAAAGCCCTTCAGAAATGAGAAATAATTCTGGCAAAGTTAAGCTCCTGCCAGCATTACAAGACACATTTTGGTAAAGTCATACCTGGTAACTGTAGCTGGTCCTTAACAGGGAGAAAATGAGAGAGAGACAGAGAGACAGAGAGTGCACCAGCATGAGCTTTGTGGTTAACACAGCAGTACGAGCATTTTAAAACAGCAAGGGAGTGGAAATCCCCCAGAGTAGCTTTGAAAAGATCATGTATAAAAATGTTTTAGAAGTGTTAGGATAGAAGGAAAGCCACTGAAAAGTATTTTGCCTTACTGCAATGATGTAGGGACTGCAGATTTTACCATCTGGAGCAACACAAGGTTACCAAGGACGTTTCTCGCAGTTGGAATCCAAGATACAGAGTAGATTTCACCTTCCACAAAACTGGTGAGTGACGTGATCAAAGAAGTACAACAAGTGCAGCAGAAAACACACAAGGACATAAGGAAAACCCAGGTCCAGCCCTGTGCCTCCTCCACAGTAGTCTCACAAAGCCGGGTGAACCCAGCCATTGCAGGAAGCGGAGTGGCAGCTCACAGAGGAAGCAGCACTGGCTCAGTCACAGCAGCTCATGCCACGGGCTGCACAGGAATGTCACATTTAAACAGGCTGCTCAGACTGAAATAAAATCCATTCTAAGAACATGAACATTTTATTTGGGTTTGTAATAACTTAAGTGGCCATAAACACTAATGGGTTTGTAGTCTGAATTTAATTGTGCACCCAGGATTCTTGGCAGCCTCCTCCTCCCTCTTTCTGCATCAGCCTCCCTCCCCAGTCCAAAATATGCTGCCCTTGTGGCAGTGCCTTAGGCTCCATCTCTACCCCCACTCTTTCTTAATCCTCCTCTGCCCTCTTCCTTTGCTTTCTGGTCTCTTGTTTTCTTTTTTTTTCTTCCTTTCCTAAAGTAACTATTGTATTTTTTCTAAAAGCCGTAATTTTTAAGTCTCCCGTTATTTAAAATACCAATTTTCCAAAGAAAGCTTCTATTCTCTTTTGTACTTAATGCAGCATATACCCTCTTTCACCTTTTCCCTTTAAATGAGCTTGCTCCCAGAGCATTTCTAACCTATTTCAATTTCCACCTCTCCTCCCAGGAGGTATCTCAACCTACAGCATGTTTTCCTGAACCTTCCATGAAGCTCTGGAACAGACAAATCATTGCATCATGAAGTCAGTGGCAAAGGGAAAGGCACCAATTTGCAGGCATGCTGCTTCTTTATGGGATCAATTAAATTGATTTGAATTGCATTTCTCAGCACAGCCTAAGCTCCCTCAAGCTTTTTAACCCCAGAGGTGTCCTTTCATTCCTGCCATCAGCACCTGTCCCCAGGTTGGTTCAGGCTGTAGACTACACACCACCTCTGACCAGGCTGACACCAGAACAGCACAACAGCTTGGACACAGGCTTTCCTTGAGCCTGGCAGCTCTGAAGGAATGCCATCCAGCTGGATTTGCTGGGAGGAGGCAGCCCTGCAGAAAGTGTAGGGCTCTGCCAGCACAGCTCCAGGAAGCACCATCTGCTTCTGGGAAGCTTTGGTGAAAACCCCAAATGGAGAAGTTGAGTGGGAGCAGGATCTTAATTTTAAACAGTTTGACTCTGCAGATGAGTAGAGAGCAGAAGGCCACTGTTATTTTTTGTGATCAGCCCTGACCTCCTGCAGCACCAAAGGCAGTGCTGAAACCCTGACCAAGTTTCAAGCAAACTCAAGGGGATGAACTTCAGTGAAAAACAGACAGCAACAGCATTTAGAAAACAGAATGGAGGAAAATAAAGAGACAGAAAAACAAATTAAAGAAACAAAAGTTACTGAACAAAGAGCAAGGACAATGAACAGGCTTTAATTCTTTAAGTGTACTGAAGCCAAAGTTAGTTCTCACTTTCCCTAACAAATAATTGGCCATTACAAATTTTGCAGAATTAGGTCTTCGGGGCTTTCAAATTCACATATCTTTCTCTGCCCCATGGGGACACACTATCCAGGACTTCAGCTGATTTTACCATTAAGTCAGTTTGGCCATGAACATCTACTCAAGGCACAAGAGATTTTTGGTTTTCATTTTCCACACCCAGACCCTTTGACTCACTCTTCATAAAGAACTTTACCAGCATCTATGCAGAAAACTATGAATCAACTCAATGGTTATTCATCTGAATTACTAGGATGAGCTCAAATTATTTTTTAACACATACATGTGTCTGATGACATGTAAACACACATTTTTCTAGCCACAGCTGTCACTGAAAATGTAACTGCTAGTGTAAAAACCCAGATGCTACCGGGGACCCCATGAACTTGCTGTTGGGGAAGTGGTGACAGCAAATATTGTCACCACTTTCTTTTCTTATAAAGAAAGAAAATCAACAGGAGAAAGGATGTGTTCTTAAAAAGTTCCTCCCATGAGGATAGGCTGGAGATCTACCAAGGTAAAACCAGGAGTGGTGCTTTCCTATGGCCCCTTCTCCAAATGCAGTGGGCAGGGGAAAGCTGTGCTCCTTTGCCTGAGCATGCTGCCACAGCCACAGCACTTTTAATTTCTTTCATAGGGCCACATTCCAGTTTCAAGCACATGGATATAGCAGAGGAGACTGTGAACTATATGACTTAGCACAGGTCTGACCACTTCATGTCTCGCAGTGCCTACTTTGGGAAAAACTGCTTTGCAGGTGGTTCCTAACCTTGAAGTTAGTCACTAGGTGGCTTTGCACAATAATAGTAAGTAACTTTTAAATTTTGATACAATCTTCTGCAAAATAAGTTCACAGCAACATATTTACCCGTACAGAATCGCTGTATGCAACCGTCAGTATATTAAACACAGAAATTCACTTTATCAGTCCCACTCCCAGAGACAAACATGCCTAACTACAGAGCACTCTGGGCAATCCCATATCAAACCACTGTGGTTGGGTGCAGACAGTTTCTCACACACTTGTGTATTTGTTGCAATATCGAGCAGGGGAAACTGGAAATTTTTGCAACATTTTTATTAACAATACAGCATGATTCAAGTTTCCTCATTTTCCCAAGCCCAGCCACACACCGAGGTAAAGAGGTGAGCTTCCTTCCCTGGGCTGAGGGAAGATAGTGGAACAACTGCACACTTTGGCCCAAAGTGGTGCTGATAAGGGACTGATGACTAACAGTGTGATCATTAACCCTTCACAGTTATTGCCAAGAAACTTGGAGAGAAAAGCCCCAGAAAGCAAAAGAAGAGGCTCTCAATTCCCCACGTCAGCGCCCAGACCCAAGGGCACGCTGGCTCTAAGGTGTCCCTCAGCCTGCTGGCTCTAAGCTATGTCCCTCAGCCTGCTGGCTCTCAGGGGTGTCCCTCAGCCTGCTGGCTCTAAGGTGTCCCTCAGCCTGCTGGCTCTAAG